>JAUIRK010000312.1:0-380000 GCA_030549495.1 Nectonema munidae | reverse complement strand
AGCGGTCGCCAAATTTGTTCTAATAAATGTATACGCACCTTTTTTTAGTTTAATGCGACTGTCTATTATCTGATTTTTTTTAAATCTAAATGTTTTGTATTTTCAGTAAAATTAATACACAAGTTAAAGCTTAGGCAAACTTTGCATTTTGCCTCAAAATTTGTATACCATTGTTCAGTGTTTAGCGAATAGCATCTAAGATGACTAGAGCAAATTTACGCCAAACCTTAAGTGTTATTTAAAAAACAATGCTCAATTTAAAACAAAGTTGTTGTCTCCACCGCTTATAGTTATAAAAAATTTATCTTATTAATTATAATAATATCTTACTTATAAATTGAATAGTTTGCCAAAAAAAAAGATAAGACTTTTAGTTTTAGGGGCCTGAGTATGGTTGGTTAGATGCTGGATTCGATAACTCAAGGTCTTGGGTTCGATCCTACATCAAGCCTGCTTTCCTCATAGTTCGATACAAGCGGCGCAATTGTGCCTTCTCGGTGAAAACACCCTACGGTACCTTTTCCATTACCAAGACTTTTAGTAAAACTTCTGCCTGAAAATAGTTCAATATTCAAGGCAAAGAGATTATGCTTGAGGAGAAGTGTAAGACATTGGAAGAGCTTCAAAGGCAAGTAAAATATTCCATTGAGGTGAAAGCATCTTCCCGAATAAAATTATTGAAAGGAATGAAGTCCTGATAGCAGTTAAATGTTTTTTTTCATATTTTTAGCTTAAATTTATTTTTTCCAAATTTAATATAATCTAACTCTTTTGAAACAATAAAAAAATCTGTAATGCCGATCTTATATCCTTGATGTATGCGGACATCGGATCTAGAAAATCTCCGCTAATTCCTCAACAGTAATTCGCCATTAAACTTTTACTCGCCACCGTGTATCAAAGATTTAGTAGGGATACGATTCAAGATATTTTGAAATCTTTGCAAAAAGTTTCTTTTACAAGTTATGCGACGCGCTGATGAATTGATGAGTTCAAATTCACAAAGAGAAATATGTTTTTGGAAACACATGTTGCTTCAATTTCAGTCAAAGCATGTACAAAAACAAATACAGTAGTGTTCCATTAGCCCCAACAAAAATATAATTTATGTCTACGTCAAAGTATAATAAAAATAAATATTTGTTTTTTTTATTTTTTTTATTTATGAATTTTGAAAAAAAACCTCTGTATTCATGGAGTAGGAAGTAAAAAATCTGTCAGAACAATTTTGCCGATTTAACCAAATATTTGCCAACTTTTGAGCTAAGCAGAGAAAACGCATATGAGATTCGGAATCAATTCACTGAAAAAATATATAATCTATGTAATAAAATGTCTTCCAACAGAGAAAATTATTTTGCTGTATTGACTAAATGATTCATGGAATCTTTTTCATAAAATTGGTCTCTTAAATCGCGGTAGCAAGCATTTTTATTTCCAAGATTCTTGAAGTTTCTTTTCAATAAGGATTGAATGAGAGATAGACTTAGATTTACTTTAGGATTAAGTGACGAACATAGATACCCACACAAAACCAAAAAGGTGATTAGAGTACAGCAAGGAAAGAAGTTATTTACAATACCCAGCAAAACATATGTGATAGAACTCAGGACAATTCTTCACGCGTATATCATCTTTATTCATTGAAAGTTAAATAAGGTTTTTAATTTTTAAAAGGTAACAAAAATACTTATTTTAATATCACTCTTTCTAATTCCCAATTTATCACCAAAACATTGTTCACAAGAGACGTACATAATTTTTCATTTGAACCAGGTAGACTAAAATTTCTTCTTTTTTTTTTAGAGAATAGTGTGTTTACGACTAAATCTAAAAGAATAGCATGATTTACTTTTTAATTCTAGAAACAATTTAGTCTACGAGACTAAACCCACAGCTTTATACCCTCATCCAATGTATCTGTGAGCGCACACGAATCGCCCGCAAAAATGGTATGTGCTTACCCGGAATTGCGAGTGCCGGCATATACCCATCTCGGCCAGTTATGTAATTTGTAAAATGGGAATACATTAAAAAAGTCTACAAGATGAGCTTTTATCAGAATATACAGTCACGAATTGAGCAAAGGAATTGAACAATGTGTAGGTTGAATTGGCGATTTAAAACAAACAAAGAAAGAAAGGTTGATGACGCTCAATTTATTGAAAAGTCCTTAAATACAGTCTTGCCATAAAATATGTCATTTTAACTTGTATGTTTTTAGAAATTTAACTTGATATTGACATCGATGTGTGCATTAGCCAGTGTGCGCTTTTTGGAAGCAGTTAGACTTGCGAGATATAATCCAAGATTTTCTTCGAATTACATCGAAAATTTTGCAAGACGACTTGAAAACTTAAACAGTGCGGATTTGAACGATTACTTAGAACTTCCAACACACTCAAATTTTGCATACTTCAATCCAGTTGGTCCAGTAAAGCACTTACCACCAAAATTTGGTTCCGTCTTTGACAGACTTGCCCTGTATGATCAATTAATCTATCATGGAAATCCATATGACTGAATAACTCAATGCGTATATGTCTCATTGATTTTTTAAATAAAGTTTTTTCATAAATATATACTTTTGACTCATTTAATTATGAACAAGATATTCTAAATATTAATATATTTATAAATGAACGACAGTAATATTTAAATATCTCGTCGGAAGATGGCCAATCAGTGGAAGCGTTGTTCATCGATCTTGTCATCTTTCTTCTTTTCCCGCCAATGCCTCGTAACATCCCTCTATCTTGTTAAGAATGATTAGGTAATTTTGCATTATGAGTGCTTCAAATTTTTATTCTTTGAATGACGCTTGATTAACTGATTTGATTGGTTATTGAGGAGGAAACATGAAAGGGAAAGACTTCAGACTTGGTAGAGTTAAGTAATCTTGTATTATCAGGGCTTCAACTTTTCATTCTTTAACCTTCGCAAGACCAGAGAGGGCCTTTTTTGGTAGCTCACATCTTGGTAACTCAGGCCAAGCTCTAACTTAGAGTAAATCTAAGTAATCTAAGACACAGATAATGAGTAAATTTTTAAATATGAGCAACATGAAAATCAAAGAAGAGGGTATTTCTATTATTATTATTATTATTATTATCAGTTATCAAAAAAATTTTTTTGTATAAAATAATTTATTGCGGATTTATTTTCTGAAATGTATACTTTAAAGGCGTTTTTTGGGCCTATCAGGCCCATCAAAAAAGTTATTTGATATGGCACAAAAAGTTATATTTTATATAATAGCAAGCAAGTAGAGAAAAACCAAGCATTACAACATAGTTAGTTTACGATCTTTGCAAGAAGTTCAACTTTGGAAAAATTTTCGAATGTTAGGTTTGCACATTATGCATGGACCTCTTGTAGACGATGAAATAGTCTCTTGCAATTGTCTCTTATGTCCATAGAGACCTAAGATTATGCGTACTTCTCTTGGGATAGATGTAGATGAAACTCTCATTTCCATTGCATTATCTGCAAGTTTCAAACAGGGAATTTATTATTTCTTTTCTACCTCCACATCTGGAAGAATATAATTATGGACAGTTATTCATAACGATTACTGAAGTGTTTAGAGCAGCCATGTCCAAATAGTTACAAAACTTGCTTTGTCTACCCCACACTAGTACTGGTTATAGACCATCGACTCTGGTCTTTTTCTTTCTCCACAAAATGAGATTGGGCCATAGTGCTGACTACTCATTATGAGAACGGCTTTGAAATTGATGCGAGCGTGGTTTTTGGAAATGTATGCAACTAAAGAAGAGAAATCACTATATACCACTCGAGATTCACATTCATCAAGACCTTCTTGGCTTAGATATCTTCTTTTGAAGATTTGAGGAACACACCTTCTAGAATCTAGATGAATTCAATGTAACAAGAAAAGTTTATGAATGTTGTATGCCCCAAGAACATAGTTTGTGGTCTATAAAAAATCGATCACATATTATTCCTCTTCCGCTGGGAATTGAAGAGTTCAAAACTAAACACTTTGTTATTTCGACACCTATGAAAAAATTGGAATCACTATAGTTCGAGATGTAAATTTCAGGCGATAAACGGTTCGGGATCGTTTTAGTGGTAAAATTTGATCCCCCACTTGCCAGGTTTCCTAGAGTCAAAAATTTTAATTGGACAATTTCCTCGGTATCTCAAAACTTGCTCATCAACGGTAACATCCTGGTTTGGAGTCCAATACCTAAAAATTACAAGAGGTGATTTTTGTATGTGTCAGAGCCTAGCGGGGACTCCAAACTTTCCCGTTCCCCGCGGGGAAGGTTTTATCTCCGTTATTGGGGAATTGATAGAAAAATTGAGCCTTCATATTCTGCAAATATATACATTTTACAAAATCTTTATTATCCTTTTGTAAACATATACAATATTTAGTTCTCAACATGATTTCAATATGAAATAATACTGAAAAAATTCGTTTTGGTTGCATGTCAATTTTTGTCGGGCAAAATAAGGAATTATTTAGAAATTAGCTTAAATAAAAAAGTTTTCATCTTTTTGTTTCATGAAATACTTTTATATTTCATCATTGAGAAAATTGTTTCCCGACCCGCCCGTTCCCCGCGGAGAGAGCATCTCTCCGAACACACCCCGCCGGGCTACTAGTATAAATATTTGTATGCGTGTAGTTGTGTGTATAGGTATTTGTCCCTGTTTGCATATTTGTTCGTATTCGTGTTTCCATGAGTGATGTCACATCTTGAAAAGCATGATCTTACTTAGTGAAAACTTTATTGAAATGGTGGTGCATAATCCTTATAGAGGCAATTTTATTCGTTTCTGTTTCTCTGGTCAGAGGGTTGTCAAATCGTAAAAATCTGGATATTAATTTTAAAATCATTTCTAGTAAGAACAGCTTTTACAAAAAAAGAATTTTTTGCGAAAACAATTTTTCTATCGAAACTTTTTGATCATGACTTATTCCAATTTGGTAGAGGCAAGCAATATAAGCAAAAGTTTATCAATGCAGAAAGATGAAGCAAAGGAAACCGCATCGGTAGAAATATAGTTATTTCCTTCTATAGTTTGTCTGATAAAATTTGTAGTGTGTGAGAAGATCTCTAAAACTAAATCATAAGTAAAAAAAAGTTTCCACATTGAGACTGGCTTCTAATTTTGGACCAGGAGGGTTTGTAGATATATTTCTTTGATTCAGCGATCTTGGTCTTCCAGCGGTAATAAATACAGTAGAAGTATAAGTGGTTCCATCAGGAGATATATATTCAGAGTCTGTACTCATAATGAGAATTTAAAAAACAGATACCTATCAAAAAAGAAGGGCGATAACGGAGAAAAGAGAAACGAGGGATAAAGCACAATTTGAAAAATGCGGGATGAGCACAATTTGAAAAACGCGGGATGAAGCACAATTTGAAAAAAGCGGGATGACGGAGAAATAAGAAATATAGAATAGGAAATATAGAATTTGTATACAAATTTCCCACAATGATGAACAAAATCGAACGGACGCCGTTAGTTGCATAACATTTTTTATGTAAATACTATTCGGACTCTATGAGGAAAATATAAACTTACCACAATGATGAGTAAATGTTTCACCCTAACGTTTTCATCGCCTTTTTGGAAGAGATATTCATTTATTACGCGTCTATTGCGTACGTAATTTATAACTTCGATTCTAATCTGAGGGGAAATTGTACTACACGCCCACAATGATATTGAGCAACTGTAACATATTTATGACATAGTCGAAAAAAATATTCAGAAATTTGTCTCCGACATTGTAATTTTTAATTTCTCAGAGATTACTTTTACTATTTTTTTCATAATATACATGCTTAAAAGTTGGGTAAAAATTAGCGTATATAAAATTTTAAATCGGTTTAAACGATGCTTAATTAACCGATCTGATTGGTTACCAAAGACGAACCAGGAAAGAGACTTTAGACTTGATAGGGTTAGGTAATTTTTTATTATCAGGGTGTCAAATTTTTATTTTTTGAATGATGCTTGATTCAGTGATTTGATTCGTTTTTGAGAACGAAGGGATAGACTTCAGACTTGGTAAGGTAGGAGCTTCTTAGGATTATATGACGGATGAGATTATCCAACTTAAAAAAATGTAGGTACTTTTTCTAGTCAAATTCTTTGCAAACATGTAGCTAACATCCGCCGAACGTGATTGATGGCACTCTAAAATGTATTTTGGTGTATACGCATAGATCAAATTGAGTGAAAATATCCATATATTATACAAAAATAGACGCTCGGTTATTTTCGGTTACATTCGTTTTTTTGAGCCGATTAATAAGGCATTTTATTTTGATGAAGGTATTTATTCAAATCAGATATATTTTGTTTAGTTTTTCGGAATTGACATATCAAACTCAAATAAAACTTTTGCTTTTAAAGTCAATTTTGTGGGTGTATATAAAACATTTAATGTGTGTAACCTGAAATTTATAAAAAAAAAAGTGATGCAACAATTTGAGTTAGAAGCTTCATTCTTCTCTACTCCTTCCAAAACATCTTCGCAAAATGTTCAAACTAGTCGGCAATTATTTTCCAAACCAAGCTAATAACGGAGGAACAATAGATTTGAAAACTTCAAAAGACAAATTCTGTTTTACAAACTCTGAAAACTATGCTATTGAAAAATCAAAATCAACTAATTGCACAATATTGGCTTTATTTGGGAGATATTAATTCATAAGCGAAGTAAACACCGTCGATAACTCAAGGTCTTGAGTTCAATCCCCCACCAAGCCCCATTTCTTCATGGTTCGATGCAAGCGGTGCACTTGTGCTTTCTCGAAGAAAACACCCTACGTTGCCTTTACCTTTAGAAGTAGATAATGTATCAGGAACTTAAGTCGCAAAGAGCATTGATGTGTAATGCGCGCAGTCCAATGTATAAACGAAGGAGTTGAAAGTGTCAAGGAAGCTCTTCATTGAGCAAATGCTTGGAATCAGAAGGTTTTCCCAAAATTATTCAGATGTCGAAATTATAAAACTGAGCGTAATAATGCCTGCCTGCATTCTTTCTTTGTGACAAATGCTTTGAATCCTTTTGATCGATTTTTCGCTTTTATAAAAACCTTCTAGATTAGTTTGGGTGAAATTTCATTCATGACAATAAATTGTCCAACTGAAAGTAAGGATCCAGTTTCGCTAAAGTGTTCAGTATCATTCTGAGAAGTTTCATTGATATCCTTTTTTTATAATAGCTCTCTTTCAATAAATTTCTCTTTACAAACCATGAATTTCCCTCCTATAATAGAATAATGGCGTTTCATGGCCATGACTTTTTAGTTGAATGCACTTGAATCCCTTATTTGATCTTATTGATTGATTTTTTGATCTTGGGCATAATGATAATTCATGTTGTCTGTTTTAATTTTTGTGTAAAAAATTCTATTTTATTGTTTTTTATCGGAATTCACACTTTTTTTTAAGTTGATTCCACATTTTAAACTTCCAATAAGCGTCGTAATTTTGGGCAATCTATATAAGCTCTTGTATTAACAAATTTAGAGACATACCGCAAAGTTCGGCTTCATAGCTAAATATCAGTCTTAAAATTAAGGGAGGGTCTTATACGCCAAAGTAAAAAAATCTTAGTTAAAAAAATTATAAAAAAATTTTCTTTGGTTCGAAATTATTCTTAATATTTTTTATTAATAAAATTTTTTTTAGAAAACTTTTGTAATATTTTTAGTATATAAAATATTTTACAGAATTTTTTTATCCTAGTTTTTTTACTCAAGCGTAAGCAATATTTTATTAAAATGGTTTTTTCTCAAAGAACATCTTATGAAACAGGTTATAAACTTAAAGTGATTGAATTTTCTATGGAAAACTCCATTCATGCTACGGCAAGAAAATTCAATATCTTACTTCGTAAAAAATGCGCAATGAGAAGTGGAAAAGCACATTGGCCCTAAAAGGGGTAGTAACCCCAAATCAAATTCGCATTTTTGCTCTTCAATGGGCAAAATTAAATCAAGACATAGCAAAAAAATTTTAAGCTACCAAATCATAGTGCTATATAGATTTATGAAGAGAAATGACTTTGTAATTAGACGTGAAACTAAAATTTCATAAAAACTACCACAAGAACTGGAAAATAAAGTTTAAACTTTCAAAAAATTATAATAAATAAACGCAAAGAATATAACTATCCACTTTCAAATATTGGAAATATGGACGAAACACCGATCTAATTTTTGATATGGTTGGAAATCGAACTGTATCTTTAAAAGGGGAAAAGCTATTCTTTTAAAAACGACAGGTCACGAAAAAACAGGTTTTACTGTGGTTTTAGCTTGTTTAGCAAATGGAACTAATCTAAAATCCATGGTTATTTTTAAGCGAACATTGATGACAAAAATTATGTTTTCCAAAGGAGTTTTTGTTCATGTAAATGCTAAAGGATGGATGGATGAAGAAGGAGTCAGATTTGAGGATTCAAAATGTTTGGATGAAAAGACCGAACTCTTTTAATAATTCTCGTAGGGCATTAGTATGGGATATGTTTAAACCTCATTTGTGTGCCGAAGTTAAAAAAAACTGCTGACAAACAAAACTGACTTAGCAATTATTCCTGACGGATGACTTCTCTTTTGCACACTTTAGACGTATCTCTAAATAAACCTTTTAAAGATAATATTCGAAAACAGTTGAATGATTGATTGGTTTACTAGTTCTGAAAAATCCTTCCCACAAAATGGAAATATGCGTCCTCCTTCACTCTATACTCTTTGTGAATTTGTTGACAAAGCATGGAATGACTTAAAGCCTCCCAAGTGTTGAATATTCTTTTAAAAAATGTAATTCTAATGCAATGGATGGCACTGAAGATATAATCATTTGGGAAAATGAAGACCGCGAAACTGAGATAAGAGTGTCTGATGGTGAAGATCCATATGAAGATTTCTTAACTGAAGTTGATGAAGAATTGATTGATCAATTAAACAAAACAGATTTAGAAGATAGTCTTTGCTGAGTGGTGTTTTTTAAATTAATAAATATTGTTTTTAAATTGTTTTATTTTTTCAATATTTTTTTTAAATATACAAAATTTTTTGTAAATTAGAAAGATATTAGTAGATATGTTTTTTTTAATTTTTGTTACAGGGTCTTATACGACGAAAATAAGTATAATTCCGTTTTTTACTTTGTTATTTAGGGGGGTCTTATACGCCGAGGGATCTTATACGCCGAACTTTACGGTACTTCATTTTACCAATTTATCATTATTCAGAAAATCAGTTTTATTGACTATCAAAGATATTTTTAGTTTATTCATTATATATTTTATTTAAAATTTCAACACTTTGTTTTTTTATTTATATGTTTTAGCACTAAAACATCATGTTATTATTTTTCTTTCTTTTCATCATGCTATATTGCCAAACTATTTATTCTGAAGATTATAAGATCTGAAATTACCCTGAAGATTATTTAATCCCGATTGAATATTTTCCCTTCAATATCTTCTATGTCGTTTACTCTTAAATGAAAATTTTATATATTAGTATAGCCTTTTTTTGGATTTTAAATAAATTACTTATACATATTTATTATCAGTCCTGATCTAAAAATTTTATTATGGATATATAATTTTTTACTTTTAAAATTAATTTTTATAATGATTTCAATTTTACTTGAAAATTTATATATAAAAGAAAGGAGTCATCATTTCAATTGCCTCTAAAATTGTATTGAGTAATCAAGTTTAATGAAGCTACTAAATCAGAAGCTTACGAATTTTAGATCCTGAAATTCGAGCCAAAAATTTTAACCACAGATCTCCAGCATCGCGTATAAGTTGAAAAAATAGCGAGCTTTGTTTTAGCTAACTTGCCTAGAACCCATGTGTGCTTTATGAAATTAATTTGCTCAATAATCCTGTGCCGTACCAATTCAACATATTCGATTCCTAAAGTTTGTTCCTCCTAAATACAGCTTTCACCAATTAAAAACAATTTACAACATGAACATAATCCATCACTCAATATTCGATTTTTAACGTAAAACAGAAGATCCTGAACAAAATGTTAATCATTTAAAAATTAAATTCAAGCGTATTTTTTACAGACGTGATAATTAAGAAAACTCAAAAAAAAGATTAAAAACTAATCCTAGATTAAATCTCAACGGAAGTAAGAGGAATAAATATAATTATTATACGATTATAACATCAAATAACGCTCAAACCAAAAACATAAACTTTTAATTTAAAGTTTTTAATTTTTGCAAAATAAAAAACCCATTAGCCAAATTCTCGATTCATAGAAAAAAATCGTCATTCCGTCACATTCAGTTCCTGAAAAAATGACGGATTTTTGAGACAGATGGATTATTATCGAAGCAAAAATTCGAATCATAAGAAAATCTGTTATCAAAAAACTTGAGGTTGACGCATAATAAATCGAAGAATTGATTTTCGCGGCCTAACCGCGAATAAAATATTCAAAT
Organism: Nectonema munidae; assembly: GCA_030549495.1. NCBI lineage: Eukaryota > Metazoa > Nematomorpha > Nectonematoida > Nectonematidae > Nectonema > Nectonema munidae. The sequence continues at coordinate 369,530 of JAUIRK010000312.1, read as the reverse complement.
GGTTAAATTTGGTGCGTTGTTTTAACTTTTTGTCGTGTTTTCGTGGCTCAAATTTTGTGACCGAACCCAGATTCTTGTAAGGATGCGTATTTATAGGCTAACAGGTACGGAGAGATTAAAGAAAATATATTCAAGTAGGCACTTAGCATAGAAAGTCTGTTTTGCTTTGAGGTGACTCAAAGTGTGTAAATAATATCAGATATTAAAGAAATTGATCGAACCATTATTTCAATCTTATTTCACTTTCGCTTTAAGTTTTTTTTTTATTTTTTTTTATTTTTCAGTAATTTAACTTTGGGCAAATAAAAATTAGATTATTAATTTACTTTATTTTTTTGTATATTCATTATTATTTAAATTTTTTAATAATTAAAAAAAAAGTTCTAAATGAAAAAAAGTTTTTATTCATTGAAAAAAGGTACTATATAGATACCTTTTTTACAAGTCATTAAACACGAGAAGGAGAATTTTCTTATGCGAAACGAGCAGTAAAAAAAGTGTTTTAAATGTAAAATACTCTATGCAAAACTTTTTCTAAAATTTTGTGTTTAAAATGCTTTAACGCCATCTATATATATATATATTTAAGAAAAAGGATATTTGCTAAGATGAGATATTTTTAGAAAAATAGGAGTCACAATTTGGCATGGCCTTTTTTAGAAAAATTAAAAGTACTGATTACTCTTATGTTTCAGAAAGTTATACGATTTTGAAATGAAAGTCTCTTTTTAAATATTTTTTGAAGTTTATTCGTAAAATATTATCTCAATTTAATGGAGCAAGCTACCTTCCGTCGTGCCGGTTTTTTTAACATGATTTTTCTCTGAAGAATTCCAAGGTTTTTACTTACGGTTAGGGAATGATAACTATCTGGGGGGGGGGGGGGGGAGGGCTCTCGCGACCCGATTCCAACATCATCAAAATGAAACTACGACTCTATATTAAGGTTGCTTCCCTAAATGGGAGAGTTCGTTCATACAATCCTTAAATTAACTAAATTATTAATTAACTAAGTTTAACTAAATTTTTTTATTAAACTTTAAATCATGGGGAGAGGCGATTTTTTTCAATTCTAAATTCTAATCATAACTAAAGATATTGTATATTTTGATTTGCCATCTGAAAGTATGAGCAGGGCTTTGGAAGATTAAATTGAAGTTAGATTAAAAAAAATGTACAAAATTTATTAAAAAATCTTTTAATAAAAAGTTTATATAGATAACTTTCTAGGTTTTTCAAGCCATACTCTCCTTAAAATGGAATGAAATGGAAACACAATTTGCATTAGAACTTATCTTTTAGTTTTCATGTCTAAACTTCTTTTAAGTTAATTTGAATATATAGTTTTTTATATACGCATTCAGAAATTGAGGTTTTTGTTGGTATTTAATTATTTTCTCAGGAGGGAGTGGGGGCCCTCTTAGCTACACTTTTGAAGAAACCATTAAAAGAAAATTTCCACTACTCAAGGACACATGAGTAGAACCAATTTACGATCATTTTTTGTATTCTTTATTGCTTATATGGTATTGATGTTAATAATAATAATAATCATAATCATCATCATCATTTTAAGTAATAAAAGATGGAAAAATATGTGTGATCATGAAGGAAATCACATCTATTAATAGTTATGTGTTTTTATTGTTTTACTAGCAAAAACGCTGAGACATTTCAATCTTATTTAACTTTCACTTCAAGTTTTTACGATTTTTACTATTTACCCTTGTTCAAAAATACAAACAAATTTTTGGGCGTGAGTAAGGTTGGTTAGGTACTGGGTTTCGAAAACTCAACGTCTTGGGTTCGATCCCGCACCAAGCCTACTTTCTCATAGTTCGATCAAAGCGGCGCAAAGTGTGCCTTCTCGATGAAAACCAGTTTTCCAGTTCTTCATACATAAATGAGCCAAAAAATGAAGCCATTTTAAATTTTACTAAAAAAAAGTACAACTTAATAATCGGTCTCTATACACATTTCGAAACAGAATTTAGCAGACTTTGATAAGTACCATGGTTGTCAAATTTGTTCAAAAATCAGCAAGGATTTTCCATGCATAATGTTGTTTGGGAGCATAATGCATGAGATTCAAAAATTTGAAAGAAGGCATTGAAAAATTTAGGAACTTTTAATTTACTTTGATTTCAAGTAAACTATTACTACATGAATTTTTAAGTTTCTTAAAAAATAAAAAGAGAGTGTATTGAAATAAGTATTTAAAAAAAGTAAGAGTATTTGCGATTTTGTATCATCATATACAACTGAAGTTTATTCAATCCACAAAATGAAGATTAACTAATAATGTTGAAAGTAAACTGAAAGAATGTACTTGTTAAATAGCGGCAGACACGCCCATTAGGTTTTTTCAAAAATACTCGCATAACTTCCCATGACTTGTTGAAAAGTAAAGGAATTGATTACTTAGACCTTATAAAAGAGTCTCGATTAGCAAGAGCTTCGGATTCAGTGAGAGCAAATTCATCTTTGCGCTTTTTCGAAAACACCAAGAACGCCAGGGAAGAGAAGATCAGGGCGAACAAACAAAAGATGGACAAGTAGAAAGAAAATCCGAAAGATATGTACGAAGTAACATGCCTCGCTTTGCTGCTCGACTCACGAAGGATGAGGGATAGGACGTCCGCTGCCTTTAACTTGTGCACGACGACACTTTGCAGCAGAGCAAATAAGGGAATGGATGACAAGAATAGAATTATGGCGCATAAGCGCTTAAAAATAAAGCGCTCTTCAAACAAACACCACATCGCGAATAGCTCGGACAATGCCATAAGGATAAGCGTCAGAATCACGGAAGTAGTTTCGGCAAAGAAGGATGGATTCAGGGTATCTCGCAAATCTTCTTCCTCTTCTGCCTCCTCCTCCTCCATTTCTTCCCTTTCTCTTTGAAGTTTGAGTTTTGCAGCGTCAGAAAATAGCGAGCTTTTTGAATACTTTGAGCAGTGCTTTGATTGTTTTCCAGAAATGATGTACCGATCACAATGTCCCCAAATACCGAACCGACTACGCACGAAGCCAACATACTTCTTATCTCTGTATTCGCTAGAAGATAGCTTTGGAAGCTGGCATATAATCCAGAATTTGGTGAAGCTAGCGATAAACATCAGAATAAAGCTGAGAGCATTCAGCGCCACCAAAAAAATGAGGAAATTGAGAATGAATCGACGCTTCTTGCGTTTTTCATCTCGATTCAACACTTTTCGGTCCCTCTTGAACGAAATAACGCGCTCATTCATCCGCGCAAGTTGGGTGTAGCGTCTCTGGATTACTTTGATGGAGGCACGCGCAGTGGTAGGGACGCGAGCTCGCAATCAGAGAAGCGGGCATGAGCGAAAGAGCATGAAATTTGATCCAGGAATGTAGAACAAATCAATAGTAGTAGTAGTAGCTAATTACAAATTTCTCTCACGAATGTATAAGTGTAACAACGTTTGTTCGCACGATGTTCAATGTGAAAATGCTATTTACGACGATTAATAATACGAAAATATGCTTCACACACACACGCAAAATATATACAACGTGTATATGAGAGACGGCGTTCATTCATACACAAAGTTTCATCGAAATGAGCAAACGCGTAATGAATGCGATAATGATGAGTGGTAGTGGTTTTGTTAGGGAGTTTTTTGTGTCAATCAGACCACGAGCGCATATGAGGTTGCACACCACGGTGAGTTTTTTGGTTTGAAGCGTCACCATCCTCAGCTGTCACTCTTCAACGAGGTATTGTGATGTGATGCCATTGAAAGTAGAATTCTCACTGCAAACATTACGACGACCGCACTTGCTCGTCCTCTCTTTTGTTCATCTTTCTGTGATTATTTCTCTTCTGGGATAGTGTCCTCTTCGCTCAGGTTGCTAGATGTCTCGATTTGATGTTGCTAACGGAATCCCTGAGGATTTATGAGAATACCAGTTTTTGATTCCGTAATTATGCATGTTAAGAAAAGGAGTTTCGAAAAATTAAGCTCCAAGCGTGATTGTTTATCTCTTTTTTAAGTATAAACCTCATCTTTTACCTTTAATTGAAGTATTGGGTCTTAAAATTAAAAGCTTATCATCATAAGCTATCTTGATGTGGCCGTTTATTAAACGAAAAGACCCGAAGTATTTTTTATATAATTATTTTTTGTAAGAAATACACATTTTTGTTCTTGTCTCTTATCGATGCGCTTTTTGCCGCATCAAGTCCCAACTCTAGTTTTTACTCTCCATAATACGAGCACTTGTTGTTTTCGTATCAACACTTGTTGTTTTCGTATCAGCACTTGTTGTTTTATAGATGTGAGCATCACTGTCGAGTATCAAACAACTCACAAAGATAATGTCTTCAAATGGAAGCCACAGAGAGAGAGAGCATATAAATTATGAAAGGAATTTGAGTAATTTTCATCAAATCAAATTTTAACTGTCTCTGTGGATAGGCCTGATCCTGATCCTTACTTTCGATAGAAAAGACTCATATGCTCTTGGTTTCAGAGCTTTGCCAGATAAAACTCTTGGAAAAGATCTAAGGAAAGACTCACTGTCTTGCTTTGTGTTAATCAAATTGGCACTTTTGAGAAAACAGTTGTCATTGGAAAGAGTCGAAAGCCAAGGTGCTTCAAAAACATCAACTTAGACCAATTACCTGTGCTCTACTATGATAATTGTAAAGTGTGGATGACTACCGGTATATTTACCGACTTAGCAAAATCCTTCAACAAACGCAAGAAAGACGCGTTTTATCAATACTTGACAATTGCCCTTCACATCCTCGTTTGGAATTGAGCAATGTTGAATTGCTTTTCCTGCCTCCCAATACATCCTCCGTCTTACAGCCTCTCGCCAGGGCAACATCAAAACCTTCAAAAGTTACTACAAACGCAAGCTATTAAGCGATGTTGTAGCTCAAATAAGCGATGACATTACTCTTTTGAAGTTAGCACAAAGTGTGAATGTTTTAGACGCGCGCTATTGGATAGCTTCTCCTGTTAAAGAACTAAAATCCACAAGAGTGAAGAAATGCTTCAATCGCTGCATGAAGACACCGTGTACTGATTCCCTTTCTTTAGACGAGGAGAACAACGCTGATTTTGATCAACTTTTGAGATTTACTGGCCCTCACTTACTAAATCCAATTGACACTGTGGATGAAGGAGTTTCAACCTTCCAGAGGTTGAAACTCTTCCAGAAAATTGAGAGCAAGAGCTGTTCAATGAGTTGCCTTCTTCGTCTCATGCTAATGAAATGACACCGAAGAAAGAGAGAAGAATTTCAACCAAATCACTGCATAAAAGATAATCAACTGCAATCGACTTCAAAAGGTTTTTACAACAAAAAAAACTTGAATGAGTCTTTGCAAGACATTGATAGAATAATTGAAGTTATTCAAAAAAAAATTATAGAGCGTAAACAAAACTCTAATCAGACATTAACCTTCGCAGGACACACACGGGCTTTTTACTCCATTCAGCATTTTCAATGCCGTTTTTGATATAATATTTAATATATAACATATCAAAAAAATAGTATGTAAATTTACGTTATTCTCTGGAGTATAAATTGGTGCCAATATCAAAAATATACTGTTCTTTACAGACTCTAATTTTTTGCGGTTTTCATGACCTTAAGAGAAAATTTTCGAAAATTGAGTTTTAAAAAAACATGAAAGAAATTTTTTATGCATAAGGAGTGGAAATCTGTAGAATATAATTATTAGGTTATCTTCTGAATTTCATAAAAAAAAAATAAAAAAAATTTTTTTAACGCCATCTTTAGCAAAAAAAACTTTAAAATATTTATCTAAAAAAACTTTTTGGCTGTTTTTTGTAGCTAAAAAATTTTAGAACTGAAAAAATTTTATAGAATAAGTAAATTTTAGATCTTATAAAGCAATAATTTTGAAAATAAAGCGCCTAAAATTGAACATAAAATGTAAATCTGATGCTGAAGTTGACCCATAAATTAAAGGAAAATTAAAATAAAATTCAAAAAGTAATATAATTTATTGGGCACAGGATTTAAAACGGTGAATTTTCGCCGACAGTCGGCTTTATCAAACCACTATACTAATGAGCAGAAGAACTCTTCTTCGCTAATCCTTCCAATTTTCAACTTCTAGCCTACTCATTAGTATAGTGGTTTGATAAAGCCGATTGTCGGCGAAAATTCACCGTTTTAAATCCTGTGCCCAATAAATTATATTACTTTTTGAATTTTATTTTAATTGAACATAAAAAATTCAAAATATCAAAAAACCTATTTATAAACAATTTGAAATTTATTTCATAAAATATCAAGGGTTATACAAAAAAAATAAAGCATTATAATTATATGTTGAACATGATAAAAAATTAGCAAAATCACAAATTAGAATGGCAAAAAGAACAAATGGATAAGGTGTGTTTTTTGCACATAAATTTTTTACAATTTGAACACCTCCTTGTGCCTCGTGTTCTAGGTCTGCATTCTTGAATTGAACAGTATCCCCTGCCCGAACTACTTTCCGCCGTGTCAATTTGCGGAGAAAAACCATAGTAAAAAAGAAGGTTTTTGATGGGTCTTGAAATCTGACTTATGTTAGCCCTAGTTCTCATAGAATTATAACCTAAATTTTTTGATAAAATTTTTAAAAAAAATTTTCTCCCTCCATGGCGAATGGGCAACGCATCGTTAGGGCAGTTGTGCTTGTAGATAATCCATGTGTTGTAGGCAGCTATATCTAAATAATTAGAAAATGCGGCAACTGTCCATCGCCTACTTGTCTTATAACTAGTAAAATCTCTGGCCATTCGATTAAAACAATCCACCCCACTTTTGTATTTATTATAGGAAATTAGGCTTTCGGGTTTTCTTTTATTTGATGTGATAGTAACACTTCTACTATGCTGCGTAGATAAGACATAAACTGCTTTAAAATTCTTTCTAGCATGCTTTTCAGGTATATAAACACAAAGTGATGAAATATTGGAATATACAATTTTGCTCTCAGTTTCACTTAAATTTAACGTGCGTAAAAATTTAGGTTTTAAAATATACGGAACAAATCTACGTATAGGATTTACTGTCCCACAAATTGTCAAATTTTTGGAAAGAGCCCACTCCGCTAAAGCATGAGATGTAAAAAATCTGTCAAGATAAATACCACACCCTGATGGGAGATTGCTACTTTCTACTAGACGCTTACAGATTTCTAGACTTGAAAAATATTCCCGATCAATTAATCCTGAAACATAAAGTTCGGGCTTCATAACATAAAATGTGTTAGAATCATTAAGATGGTAGAACTTTGAGCCATAATGGCCCGGCTTTTTAGGGTCGTACACTTTTAGAGAACACCCGCCACGAAATTTCACTAATTGCTCGTCTATAGTTACAGCATCAAGTGGTGTCCAAAATTTATGGCATTTTTCAAAAAAGTTATTATGAATACGCCTAATGGCTGCTAGTTTGTCTGAAGGCTCTCTAGTGGCGGCATCGTCAAAGCGTATAAAAATTTTGATGAATTGGAACATCCTTCTGCCGAGTGCAGCACGTAAGAAAGGATCTCCATCATTGGAAAAAAGGGCTTTAGTCGCAATTCTTTGGTCTTTTGATTGTCCCAAAAAAATTAGACAACCAAAATAGGCAAGCAAATCGCTTATAACAAACTTTTCATGACACGCTTTCAAATCCAACCACTTAGGGGACTCTTTCCTAGAATCATAGAGTTTCTTATATCTCACATAAAGATTTATAGAAAAATAAACTTACTTGTAATTATCATCTGCTTTTTTGTGAGTCATCTCGTATATATGAGAAACCAAAAAAGGGTCAAAAAACAAATCAAAAATTTTATCAATTTCCTTCAAGTTTTTTGCATCATCAGAAGGTCCATATGGACGTGAAGAGATATCTCTACAGTTTCTAGCTTGAGATCTACCTCTTGAAGATTGTTGAGGCTCCCAGAAGAACTGTGTTCCATCTGGAGCTTTAAGAGAAATATCTTCGGCGTCAAATACTTCTTCTAATTCCACTGCTTCTAGATTACTCTCACCTGTATAAATATCAGATGCTTCAGAATCTGAAATTGATGAAAATGATTCATTTTCTTCAGAAGAACTTGTTGTCAGAGGTGATGATGATGATGATAAAAATTCCATGCGAAATAAGAACAATAGAGAAAATTATTCAACAACAAATTGTTGGTAAAAGTTATGGATCAATGCATAGATAAGCTTTCATCAATAAATGATAAACATTGAATTCATGCGAAGATTACGGTCAGAAAATATCACAGATGAAGAAAAAAATCAATTATAAGAATGTGCACAGAATGAAGATGGAAAAAAGATAAACAACTTGCATTTATTGGTTTCGATATTTTACGTAACCTGATAGGAAAGTAGAGAAAGAGAGAAAAAATATGGGATAACGTATTATAAAGAGAAAAACACACACACACACACACACACACACACACACACACACACACACACACACACACACACACACACACACACACACACACACACACACACACACACACACACACACACACACACACACACACACACACACACACACACACACACACACACACACACACACACACACACACACACACACACACACACACACACACACACACACACACACACACACACACACACACACACACACACACACACACACACACACACACACACACACACACACACACACACACACACACACACACACACACACACACACACACACACACACACACACACACACACACACACACACACACACACACACACACACACACACACACACACACACACACACACACACACACACACACACACACACACACACACACACACACACACACACACACACACACACACACACACACACACACACACACACACACACACACACACACACACACACACACACACACACACACACACACACACACACACACACACACACACACACACACACACACACACACACACACACACACACACACACACACACACACACACACACACACACACACACACACACACACACACACACACACACACACACACACACACACACACACCCCCCCCCCCCCCCCCCCCCCCCCCCCCCCCCCCCCCCCCCCCCCCCCCCCCCCCCGCATACAAACTAGCTAAGCTAGTATATATATAATACACTGACACACATATAACATACATATTTTGAAACTATAAATTTGGAGCAAAAACTATTCTTTTGTTCAAGATTGAATTTTTATAAATTTTTCAAATAAAATTTTTAAATTTTGATTTTGATAGGATATAAAAGTAATGAAGAAGAATAGTTTATTAAAAATTCTATAAAAATGCTATTGTACATAACAAAACAAAAACAGAATGGATAGAAAAAGGTGCTGAAAGGTCATTGAACCATAAGAAATATTTATAAAAAAAAGGGGAGAGGTGAAACCCCCCCCCCCCCCCGTCAATAACCTACAATTTATAATAAAAATGTATCAAAAAAATTTCAAAAAAAAGTAAAGATACGCTTCTAGATGTTTCAGGAACAGTCAAGAAAATCAAGTGGAATAATGCAATGATTTGAATTTAATTTGAGTTATAGAACAAGAGGAGGTCTTGAAAACCCCCTACCCCTCGTAAATAATAGAGTTGAAATATGTCATAATTCATCATTCAAATGTTAATAGTTTTGTAAATAGTATATTCTATATGAAAAAGCGTATGGGCTTTTTTCTCCATTACTGTGTCCTTCGTGTAACAGTAAAATCGTGTGTCCTGCGAAGGTTAATCACAAATTTCTTTAACTGAAAATAAATGAATTTCTAGTTTTTGTTGTTTATTTAATATAATCAAAAAGGTTCAAATTGCGTACTTTTTTAGTCACTGTCTTGATTGAGACCAACTCTTTCATTACGACCACTTGAAGCTAGTGTCGCAACGGTGGTCGTAATAGTGAGAGTCTACTGTATGTGATCTTTTGCAGTTTTACAACATTGCAGCCCTTTTTCCAAAATATTGATTGTAAACTCCGCTACACGATTGAAGTGAAGTTCATCAAAACCCTTGGTTCATTCAAGGCCAATGTTCCTTTACAGGAACAATTTTTTAAGTTAAAGATATATTAATTTTTTAATAAAAGTTCGGAATGAAAATGATATATTCGTAAAAGAGAATGTATAAAAGTCTAAAAAACTCAAAAAAATTTCTATAATACTTAAATTTCTAGGTCACATAATTATTTGAAGTTTATACAAATCCAAGTTTTTTAGACGAATATAGATAATATTTAATATTTTTTTACTGAAATATCAGTTTTAATAAGTATAGCTTTCAGGAAAAATATGGTTTAACTTTAAAATACGTATTTAAACAAAAAAGATCCTAAAATTTGAATGTCAAAACATGTTATATAATGATGTTCCTCTAGACTCTACAGGAACATTAAATTACACAGGACCGATTTATCTTCATGTCAGTAAAAAGATATTTATAAATTATTTTACACATTTTTATGATAATAAAAGATTTTGTATGATGAATGAGTGAATTTATGAAGTTCTGGCCTTTAATGGGTTAAGCCAGAGTCTTTTAAACACGCGAGAGATTAGCATACGCTTGTTCCGTTATATTCAGAATTTCGTTGAAACCGACTTCGTTATAAAGAGATCATTTTTTCCTATATTTTTGCTTGATATCCAAAACTCCTGATTTTTACAACAGAAGAAACAAAAATCTCGTACAACCATCTTTTCTTCTCTATGAATAACATTAAAATCCTGAAAGAAAAGAGTAAAAGAACAGTAGGGGCAAAAATCGCATTAATCTCAATAAATAGTTTGGGCATCCTTTTTAGTGGATACCTCTTTTTCTCCTGGTGTTTGAAGTTTTCAGAAAATTGAAAAGCAGAGTCTTTACTTCGTATATTAAAAAAAGGAGTTTAGAACCACAGCAATTATTATTTACAGTGATGAATCCGAGCTCAATTGAAACATTTGAAACTAGTTATAATGTTATGTATTTTGAAGAAGTGATTTAAATTGAAGGAGGTATCTTTTGATTTATACCAATTTTCACCCTTTTTAATTTTCATATTGTTTTATTTCTAACTTATTGTTTTTAAGAAAAAATATAAGGTTTATTAAATCACTTTTGCTAAAAATTTAGATAATATTGGCTTTTTGAAACTTTTTTAGAATCAATATTAACAGCTATGCAATATGTACAAAATTTTAATTTGAAGCAGTTTATGGAGTTGAAACTAATGTGTGAAATAATATCGGAGTTTGGGAAATACAATATAAGTTACAGATAAAGAATTAAAAAATTTTAATGGAAAAAAATTTATACTAAAAAACAAAATTATAGTGGAAAAAATAACTTTGAAATAAAAACAATTGCAAAATGGGAAATGATGAATTCAAGATAAAAAAAAGGACAAATTCAAAGTGAATTGCTAAAACAAACTTGTTGCATAAATATAATCGAGCAATATTGACTTGAAGTTTAAAAAACGAGAAATAGAAATTGTATAAAGTGAGCTTGCCTTTACATTATCTACTGAAAGTTGACATTTAAAAATTCTACGTTCCTGCTATTTGCTGGAATTAAGGCAGAAAACATTTTCAATAATATAATCAATAAAATCAATATTGCAGGCCCGTAACCACGCGGGGTAGTTGACCCCTCTAAAAATGTGAGATTAATAATAATTTAGATAAATCTTAGAACATATGAGGTGTCTCCCTCACAAATTTCCAATTTGGAGAAAAAGAGAACATAGGAACTGATCGAAATCTTTTTTAGATTTAGCAACTTCTAAAAAAATTTCTCGTTACACTGGCTTGCACATGTGTCTTGTCAAATTGGTAAGAGGGTTATATTTTGAGTGCGATATTATTACTCTAGCGTTTAGCAAAAAGGAGTTAGAATTTCGCTTTCATTGATGACAAATAATCACTCCCTGGGAAAAAAGATCCATCTTCAACATTATAAAGAAAAATATGATCTCTGATATATTTTCTCAGCAACAATTTCCAGATCGCATTGTTGTAAGTTTAAATCTGAATGTTTTCAAAATAATTACCATTAAGCGTATTTAACACAAAAAGCCTTTGATGATTGGAATTGTTTTCCAGAAGAAGAAGTTAATTCTCTGACAGTCAATGATTTCAAGAACAAGATTGTTATATTTTGGCAGTCTAGAAGATTTGTTTACTTAATATTTTTAAGATGCAAATTGTACAGGCATTGACCTATATTTTGTTTAAATATATATGTTATGTTATATATAACTTATAAGTACAATTTTTTTAAATGTAAAAAAAATTAACGCTACAAAGATTAATCAATGCACTTAGTGAAGATCGCGGACGAACTCTACTGTCAAGTTATGGCAAGGCCTAGTGAGAAAACCATTTGACTTCTTTTTGTGAAGCAAAATAATGCTATACAAAAAATAATGAATGAGTTTGGAAAGCTCCTTCATTGGTGAAAAATTCATTTCATCAATTGAAAAAAGTTTGCATAAAATATAAAAAAAGATGGCATCTGCAGAGAAGCAGTGTATCGGCGCGAATTTTTTATCTCAAGTTCGGTCTTTGATAAAACAATGAAAGGATCTATTATCATTTTAGTTGAGATTTTTAAGGAAATCGCCATTTTTGCAATATTCTACTCTTTTCTCATTATTTGGAAGCCATTTTCTTTAAAATGCTGAAAACATGGCTCATGTATATATATTTAATATTTTAATGATTGTAAATCATGATAAAATGAACCTCTAGTTTCCCTTTTTTCTGGGTATTCCAACAAATATATCAATTAAAATTTTAAAGTAACTAACTACATATTCAAAGAAGGGAAAGCATGAAAATTCTAAAGAATTGTCCAAAGATTAACATATCTTAGCTTATTTCGCGAACTTAGTAAGATAGAATTGAATTTTTAATTGAAATATTGATTATTGATTTGAGCATTGTAGTAGATGACGAAAAGAAATCCTTCTTTCTATCTTTTTTGGGAATTTTCCGTTCTTAAAGGATAGAGAACTCGCTGACAGAGTGCATGTATAGAAATTGAAATTAGATAGAGAATTTATTAGACTTAGTATATATGCGATAATGATTATGAAGAGATAGCAAAATTTGAATGTATAGTGATAGTGCATGTTTTCATCACATGCAAATACATGACTTGCAATTAACTCTTTCGAAATATCAATTTACAAAGATAATAATAATTTATATTTAAACAAAATCTACATAAGCCTCTTGAGATAATTATTTCTTCGAGATTAAATTAATGTGAGCAAATCGTCCAATTGTTTCTAACATCTTGGCTTCATCATAAACACACTACGTTTTCGAAGGTGAGTAGGTTTTTGAAGAGGGACAGTGATCAATATACCTTATCTTTGTCTTGTCAAAGTTACCTTGGTTGGTTGGTTGGCATATATCAGAGCACTTTCAGATGGCTTAGTCACAGTTTTTGTGAATTTGTTTTTAAGAGTTGGGAGTCATGGGGATTCGAACCCCTGACCTTCAACTTTGTTCATATTCATTCGGCTTAGAGGTACACCCTAACAACCATTGAGGCTCATCAATATACCTCAAAAAAAGGTGTATTTTCTTAAATAAAAAAAATTTTAATTCTACCACGTTTTAGAGTTACACAAACTTGATCATTGATCATCAGTAGCAAACAATAGTATTCTTTGATTCAAATTTTCTATATCAGAAATTAGATAATTTTGAGGTATAATAAAATCCAATTTTTTGGGGTTCAACTCTCTCTTACAAAGTGGCTAGGAGTCGGCAAACTGGGTATATTTTCAAATTCTAGCATTTTTTTGATTACAATTTCTGACGCTGGTTTCAAAACCTAAAAATTAAATATTTAGTATGGAAATTAGGACTTAACTTTCCTTGACTTTTTACTTCTTTATTTATTTTTGTTTTCTCTATCAAAGAATCCATTTCTGTGTGATTGTGAGAGAGACTGTTTACCAACTTTGCATTCTTTTTATTGATAAAACTTTCTTTTGGAACATTTCCAATAAATTTTATCACTCCTCTTTCCTTTCACAAAAAAAGAATACCTAGTGAGGATATTTAAAAATCTATAATAATTTTTTTACCTTCCTATAATTAATTTGACCTCATACTCTAAATTTTGTTCATTGTTGAAAGGTGCTAAAAAATTAATTATAAAATTATATTATTTATTTACACAACCATGGTGTCGATTTCAACATTTCACTTTACAAAAAATTAAATAACTCAATCCTGATTCATCAAATCAGTTTACTTTGAACTTTAGAATTTTTTTCTTTGTTTTTTAGAAGTAATTATCATAAAATTTTTAAAAAAAATTTGAAAGGCAAAAATTTTTCGTCAAATTTACCTCCCTTAACCAAAGTGTCGTTTTCGACATCATCTTTTATTAAGTTAAATCAAATACTTTTACATTATTTATAGATAATAGATCTTTATGTATAAACATATATTATCCCATTACCATGTATTATATATTTATATGCAAAAAATAGGGAGCAAATGACTAGGAACATAGAATGGTGGAAGTTCTTTTATTTCTACGAACACATGTGGATTAGGGGAGGTCGATTTCAAAACCGCACTACAAACGGCAGTTCTATTTTAATGCATACAATTAAAAAATAATAAAAAAATTGTATTTTTTGCGAAAACGAATTTTTTTATCAATAGTTTTCATTTTTTTTAAATATATACATTTTTATATTCGTTTCAGTCTATCTATAACTTCAGTATATAATTTTAAAATGGCTAAAATGAAGAAACCTCTTACTTGGAAGAAGAACGAAGAAAAATTCGGCGGTGGTCCAAGTGATATCATTAACGCATCCAAGCACTTATTTAGAAGTTATTCAAGAATACTATTTTCTCATTTATTCTTTTCCTAATTTGGATTTTTGTTCAATTGTTGAAAAAAATTGCACTGTACTAAAATACATTCAGAGTTTAGTAAATTCAAACTTACCTTTGATTAATGATAAATCAATAACAAGGAAAGTTAAAAATTTATTGACAAATGTGAAAGAAATAAATCGAAAGCATGCTAAAATAAGTGTGAAAAATAATTTAAATAAAAAAATTAATAGTCTCTTTGATTTATCATCGTGTTCATGCACTTTGAACACTCTAGCTTGCAATGATTCTAGAGTTGACTGTAAAAAAGCACATTCTACTAAAGAACACATTTTATGTGTCTGTCCTCCTGAAGCAAATGTTCCAATTGAAGAAAGATTGTAGCTTCGCGATCAAAAAATAAAGTGGGACCAAAAGGTAATTTAAAATGTATTCTATTGATATAAATGCTTCAAGAAAAAATGAAAAGACGTTTAAAAAAAGTAATGTGATACCAAAAATTTTTTGAAGAATTTAATGAAGAAAGTCAACCATTATCTCTCATCTATTTCTCAGGTAAAAACATTAATAATTTGTAATCTTAATAAAATTTAGGACGAAGAAGAAGATTGGAATATGATATAAATATAAAAAAGAGTTATAATCTCACGAAATCACCAAGATATGCAATTAAATTTGTAAGGCATGATTGTTCTTCCAACTTAGGAACAGCTTTAGCAAACGCTTTATTCAATGGCATAAAACATTTATTGAAAGAAGAAGTTCAAGTTCAAGATATATTAGTTGATAAAAGTGTCCTCGAAACTTCAAGACACTCCATTCATTCTTTTTTCTACTATTAATCAATTAAAACGTCTTCCTTATGAAGAAGATGTTATACGCATCGTTCAACATAATTTACAAAGAAATGCTTTTTGTTTACTTCCAGCAAATTTCCTTTATTCAATGGTCAAAAGTGATAAAAATAATAATAGCATTGGAAGTATTGCACTTGATAAAATTTTAGAACTTAGAAAGACGTTAACTTATTTTTTAATAATATATTTTTAAATGTTTCGAAATTTTGTACTTTAGAAATAATGATCATGTTAAAGTAGAGAAAAAAATTCGTAAAATAAACTGGGAAGCTGAACTTTGGTGTGAATTGATAGATCTAACCTCTACTCCTTTAGTAGAACCACCAATATTAAAAAATGTCTCAAATGATCAAATACAAGAATTGATTAAAAGTAAAAATAAGCCAAACAACCCAAATTTCCCTTTTCATTCTTGAAAGAAGTGTAAAGTTAGTTTCAGAAGCTTCACATTTGGTATATGGATTTGAGAATCGCCATAAATCCATTTTGACAAAGTTATTAAGCAGATCTAAACGTACTTTTTTTCCATCAAAAAGTCATTATTTTCAAACTTATGATTGTTTATATGCTTAAAAACAATATTTAAAGTGTAGAAATAAACTTTTTAGAAAGACTTTAGTATTCTTTCAATTGAAAATTACAGGTATATATGAAAGTTCAATTGGAATTTCGCAAAAGATGCTTCAATAAATTTTTATACTTTTTGTTTTCCATGATGTTTCAAGACCTCCTTTATCTACTAATGATATGATCATTATCAGTTTTAATTTAAATAAAAATGAAATTTAATGAATGTATAATTTATATTATATTCAAAAACAAAAAAATTCAACTATACAAATAAATAGTTGATTGTTCAAGGACAATTCAGCCTTAAAATAACAGAGCCCGAATTGCCTCGAGTCCGAATTATCCAAAGTCCGAATTGACCTGTTCCCATATTAAAAAAAGTTATTTTTTTTTATTTAATAAGCTCTAACCAAATTCAAAAGTAAATGGAATATTTTTAGCGAGACTAACATGAATGACTGCTTAAGTTTTATAAAAATAGAAAATAAACTTACAATCACAATCATATGAATACAATATTCAGAACAATTTAGGCACTTTTTATGACTAAAAAATTAATTGTACAAAATTGGCTGAATCATATCCCTTCAAATTTCGTGACTTTTTCAAAAATCGCTAGCTGCATCTTTTGAAACCATTTTCATGGTAGTTGAATGAACCCTTCATGTCAAAAACTGTGAATCAAAATGAAAAATTAAAATTTTTAAGCAAAATTTTGACATTATCTGTACTTAACCGTATAACTTAGCGTCTATATTAAGTATACTACCTTAAAAATTTATAATTATATACAGTTTGGAACGCATAACACTTTAGATATTTAATTTTTTTCAATAATCATGGCTACTTTTTAAAAAATGTCAATCAAAATTTTGATTGATCAAAAATATATCTAATAAAATATACCTTCAAATTTTACATAAAATATCTGTTTTTATACTAAATCGGTCATGCTGTTTTCATTTTTTACATTTTGGATTTGAAAATACCTATAAATGTTATCTTTACTTCTAAAAATTGTCTCCAAAAACATTCATTTAAATTTTACTTAAAATATATGTTTTTATATCAAATCGATCATGCTGGTTCATTTCTAAACTCAGCTTTCACATCTAGAGGTCTTAAAATATCTCCATTAAATTGAGAATAATTTTTTTATATGAATTTTTTTAAAATTCGATAACCAATTCTTTTATGAAAGTTTTTCTATTCAACCGAAAAATCACATCTGGAATTTTCAGTTTCATTTTTTTGTAAAATTTTTTAAAAAGTTTTTGAATCTTTTCTTTTGAAGTATAGCAACTGACGTTTCAAGTTATTTTACGGATCATTTTAAACAAATGTGTCGCATCAACATAATTTATGATTTGGTTTTCAATTTCCATGCTTTCTCGATTCAATTTTTAATAAGTTGAATTCAAGTGAGGCACTTTTGATTTTAAAAACAAAGTATTTTTTGGTTTCAAAATTTATTTTTATAAAGTTTAATTCTTCAATACAGATTGTGAAAGAATTTATCGAAAAATTTTCTTCCGTTTTTGAAATTTTCAGGTAGTTTAATTAAGAGAGAAAAAAACAAATTAATATAAAATAATCATTAGAATGAAAGAATTATTATTCCAAAGAAGACAAAAATGCTAAAAAATCAAGATTATTTCAAGAACATGAAATAAAACTTATTTCGTTTATCCAGAAAACTCGTCTTCCGAAAATATTTTTCAGAAAACAAAGTCGTCCGGTTTATTAAGGTTCAACTGTATTAAAGTTGAATAAATTTAAATATTTAACTTTTTTATTTCATATTTATCCGTTTTTATTTTAGTTTTTTTTTTTTACATATTTTGATTTTTTTGCAAATGACAGATTTTTTAAATTAAAATCAGTTTTGTTGTGACAATTTTAAGTTCTAAAAATGAACAAATCCAAAAAAAGAAAAGTTTCTGAAGAAAATAGAAAGTTTAATACACCTTGGACTAACTTGTTTGCTTTTGTTGCTAATGATGCTGGCTCACTTGTGTGCTTGATATTTGACGAAAAGTTATCGAATAATAAAAAATGTAATGTTGAAAGACATTTTCAAAACAAACAAATTGAATTTGCTAACAAATATGCTACAGAGGATGAAAGAAATATATCAATTATGGAACTGAAAAATAAAGTCGAGGTAAACAAGACTTTTTTCAAAAACTCCTCATTCAACTAATAACGCCAAGTTTTGTCGCAACTCAGGAGATTGCCAAAAGAGGTAAGCCGTTTACAGACGGTGAGTTTTTGAAAGAATCTTTTATTAAAATATCAGAACAGCTTATTTCAGATTTTAAAAACAAAGAAGAAATCATAAAAAAGATAAAAGAGATGCATATACCTGCAAAGACTGTCAAAGACAGAACTATTAAAATGGCAGATAACATTACTTGTAAGCGATTTTGAATTGCTTTTTAAGAGATATTGAGCAAATTGCTTTGTTGTGTCAATATGTGAACTCTGAAGGGCCGCAAGTAGAAGTTATTGAGCTTTTACAGTCAAAATCCCAAACACGAGGGCAAGACATATGCGAAGTTGTGTTAAATTGTTTAGAAGCGAAGCGGATAAATACCACTCGTTTGGTGTCTGTGTTTACTGATGGTGCGCCAAACATGAGAGGAGTACAAAATGGTTTTGTGAAATTGCTAGCATCCCACTGCATTGTTCATCAAAAAGCCTTATGTGCTGAAAACATTTTCTTCTGAATGTATTGAAGTAATGAACCTTGTAATCCAGATAGTAAACAAAATAATGGCAAATGGACTACGTCATCGACAGTTTTATTCATTTTTAGAAGAAGTTGAAAACATATACTCAGATCTTTTTTGCGCAACAATGTCAGGTGGCTGGCTCTCCAAAGGAGAAGTACTTAAACGCTTAAAAACTTTTTTGAAATGGAAAGGATTTATTATCCTCAATTAGAAGACTTTAATTGGCTAGAAAAGTTTTTTTCATGGTTGACATAACAAATCATTTGAATAAAAAACTTAAAAGAAAGGGAGGTAAGGCATTGGCATTTGCTCGAAGAAGTTTGTCGTTTGAACGAAAAATGAGGGTGTTTGCCAGGGATGTTAAAAGTGGTCAATTATTTGATTTTCCTCTTTAAAAGAAAAGACAAAGTATAAATAAGCTATTATAAAAATGCAAGACGCTTTCAAAAAGATTTGGTGATTTCAGAAAAGAAAAAACTACTCTTTCTTTCCTTGTCACACAGCTAGAGATTGAACCATCGGGGCTGAACACGATTCCATTTATAGAAGTGAGGAGACAAAAGGCTGATGTCGTCCAAGATGGAGCGAATGTGAAAAAGTTCCAAAAAAGGAAAAACTTATTTTTGAAACTTGGAATTAATTCTCTTCCCGACACATACATAAACATGAAAAAGTTAGCATTTGCTATGTTATCTACATTTTGCTCAACATCTTTATGCGAGTAAGTTTTTTCAAGTATGAACTTTATAAAATGCAATTATCATTCTCGCCTTACAGATGAAAGTTTACCAGCTTGTGTCAAAGCCAAAACTACATTTTATATAACAAGTTTTTTTTAAATTTTAAATCTTGGTTAAAAATGTATTTCAAATATTGTACTTATGGTACACTGCAATTTTTTTGTTCCTAGTAAATTCATAGACCAACCTTAAAAATGAAGTATTTTTATCGCCAAGTCAAAGTACAGGTCCAAACTGACTGACGAGCATCGTCTAGCTCTACTGAGGCCCTCATCCCTCAAGCCAAAGATGTTACAACTGTGCTTGAGTAAGCACGACCAGGTCTCAAGCAGCAAGGAGTAATTACTAGGACGAAGACAGAAATCAGTTTAATGATAGCTTCTTGTTATTAATAAACTCTTTTTTAATATACGAAACCTTATTCTGTTGAATATATGATTCGGCTCGGTCCCCAGGTAATTTGAGTTTGAGACCCATGCTTTGGGACAATTTAATCTTTAAAAACATATTTTAAATTTTTAATATAGATACCTTGGCTTTGCATATTTTTTAGTCTGACACTTTGAGCTTAGAACAATTTAGTTAATCTTCTGAATGTTAACTTCTAGTATTTTTAAATTAAAATTTTTTATTAAAGAACTTTTTACAATTCTACGCATAATAAAATTAATGTTATCTGCTTCTTAAATATTCTATTAGTCTTTAAAAAAATTTATATCATGTTTTTCTAGGCAAAAATTTATTGATAAAAATATGCTTAATAAATATATAAGATTAAATAAGTGTAGAAATGTAGAATATAAATTTTTTTTGAAGTTTAAGATTAAGGAAATATATATTTTGCTTAAATAATCGTTTTTAAAGATTTTAGACTTAAATTTTGGTTTTCATTGATTTTAGTTTTTAAAGATTTTGGTTTCGGAGATTTTAGTTTTTGGAGTTTTGGTTCCTTGCAATTAAGATCTTTACTGAATACGAAAAAGATATCTCAAATGTCTCCGCATTTAAAGGCAGGGTGTAAAAACACATATTTTCCCAGGGTAACAAAATGTAAAAATCAGATTGAAGTATAAAATTTTGGAGTAACTGAAACTCAAATATCGGTTACGCGTTTGGAAACGAAAAATAAGAAAGTAAATTTAAATTCAGAAAATATAAATAATAAGTTTAAAAAAGCAACTTCTAAACAGTGTGAAAAACTCGATAAATTGTACACTGTTTAACCCTCGCTTGACGGACGCCGGACAATTTTGTCCATTGCCAATTTAAAACACATTTTTCTAAAATATCCACCATAGAAACTTCTTTCAAAAGTAACATGTAAACGTTCTCGTTAGGATAAAAAATCAAAATAAAATAAAATTAGCAAAAAAAAATTATTTTATTGTTTTTGAAAAAAAGAAAATTTTGAAATTAAAGTAAAAGTTAGTATATTTGGCGTTAAATTTATATGATTTGATTAAGCATTCAGAGCACAATATCCTATAATGTGCATTGCAAACAAACTTTTTGCACTTTTCACACTTTTTAAATGCTTTTTTTCTTTTTATTTTGCAAAGGTAACACAACGATCTTGAGGTGGAAGTCGTTGGTTGAGTAGTGTCTTGAGAAAAACCAATAAGTTTCTGATAGCTAAGGGTACTTCAGATATCATTGATCTGGTTTTCATTGATTCTTCGGCCAGAAAGGATAAATTCTGTATGAAAACTTTTCTTCCACTTACTTTGGTTGAAGGAAATTTGTCAGGCGAGTTGAACTTGGCAATTATCCAGGTGTTCAAGACATTAATGTCTAAATAGTTAGAAAAAACTGCAGGCGTCCATTTTCTATTAGGCTTGTAAGACCTGTAGGCTCTGAGGATTTTATTAGCAACATCCACTCCTCCTTTGTATTCATTATAAGATAATAAGCCGTCAGGTTTAGAATGAACATGGCTTACTCTTGGATTTTTATGTTGTGAGGATAGAATATACACAACTTTGAAGTTTTTAGAAGGATGTTTTCTTGGTATGTAGGCAGTCAAAGAAGCAAATTTTGTGTAAATTATTCTACTCTCACACTCACATAATTTCAACTCTTTGAGATAGGGGAATATAAAAGGGAGAAACCTTCTGTTAGCCATAACTGTTCCACACAAAGAAACGTTCTATTTTTTGAAGACGGTTATCAGTGCCCTTCTTTAAATAAACCAGGTTTTAAAGTTGACGCTTATTTTTCAATCCTAATCAGCATACTTCTTTCTTGTTCACTGATTTCAGAATATGTAAAATTATGTTTTTTTAATTAGATTGATTTGTAAACGTAAATATATGCATTTTTCACTTTGTCTTTGTAGGATAATTATGAATATATTCGTTTCAAAAAGGTGCTTAAAATTTATGGTACCAGTTATTTCATATCCACTAAGACTTGTTTTAATCAAGCTATTTTTCCCAAAAAGTTAGTGAAATTGTTCTTATAAGGTAATGGTATCGTAGGGTATTTTGATCGAGACGGCACAATTGCGCCGCTTTTATCGAAATACGAGAAAGGAGGCTTGAAGCGGGATCGCACCCAAGACCTTGAGTTATCAAACCCCAGCATCTAGCCAACCGTACTCCCGCCCCCCTCCATATTTAAAAAAGATATTTTTGTGTTGTAAATAACTATACCCCTATACCAATTCTATCTAAGGACTTTAAAAAGATTTTGTTTAATAAAATATATTCGATATTTTGAATTTAAGAACTTATCTTTCTCCAACCAATTTGGAACAAAATTTTTATATTATTATAATATAACGTCTATAAAGTATAACTTTTTATATTAGATTTCCAATAAACATGGCAACTTTGTAGCAAATATCAATCAAACTTTTGATCGATGATAAAATTGATTACGAAAACATTCATTCAAATTGTAAATAAAATTAATTTTTTTATACCAAATTGACAGTGCTGATTTTATTTCCCCACTCGGTTTTCACAATTAGGGCGTGGACATTTCTGAAAGTGTTGAACAATTTTGTCGTTTATGTCTGAAAATTTTCTCCAAAACATTTATCCGAATATTTTAGATAAATCGAGGATGCTGATTTTATTTATCGATACATTTTTTACAATTACAGTATGAAAATGTCAATCATATTTGTAGTCGACATTATTTATATTTTTCACAGCATGATCACACCATGCTCATTTCATTTTCGTAATTAGGATGTGTAGATGTCAATCAAATTTGTTAGATTTTTTTAACTAAATTCACAATGCTGTTACCATTTTTTCGCTAAGTTTTGACCATTACTGTGAAAAAATGTGTTAAAGTGCATAAAAATTATCTCATAAACATACTTTCACATTTAAAATAAAATATATTTCTAATTTTTTTCTATTACGATGCTCAGTTCATTTCAGGACTTAGTTTACACAATTAGCGTGGAAGAAAGTGTACAATTATCAATTGACATTTCGGAAAAAACAAACTCTTAAAAAACGCATTTTTAATTCAAAATTGCTTAAAATGTTCAACAATATCTTCCATATTTTTTATTTCTGTACTCCTTTTTGGACATTACAGTGTAAAAATGGTTGAAGGTGGCAATCGAGTTGGTAATAATCAGTTTTTTCCAAAAAAATCATTTGTCAAATTTTTTCTCACAATCATTATTTATCATAGTGCAAATATTTGAGTATGAGAGAAGTAACTGAACAGAAGGACAGTGAAAGGAGGACGCGTGATCATAAGAAAAATGAAAATTGTCAATGTAGTAGTAGTCCTTTGAGGAGCTGTATAGTCTTAAAAAACAAGTATGTAACTTGTCTAAAAGGAAGATAAAACGTTTTCCAATGAACTAGGAGATGGTGTAAAAATTTAGTATTGAGATTTTCAAAACACATCTTCACAGTGAAGAAGAGGCTCCTTCATTGTGAATCAAAAATTCTCAAAGCTGAAATTTTGAAGGACAGTTAGGAACTATAGAGCAAACCTCAATACAAAATTCCATGCAATTTTTTACAAATAAATACATAGTTTCTTGGCGAATCGCAGTTTGCATTTATAATGCCTTAGGAGCTTTGCCAAGCTCCTAATAAACCGATCTATGCCCTCCATAAATTTTAAGGCCTCAACTTTTTTCATCTAAAATGAGCTAAAATTTTGAAGGACAGTTGGGAACTATAGAGCAAACCTCAATACAAAGTTTCCTGTAAGATATTCATTTTTAACTTCAGATTTTTTAAAAATAAATACATAGTATCTTGCTAACCTCCGTTTGCATATATACTGTCACCTGTGCTTTGCCAAACTCCTAATATACCTAAGAGGTAGGTTATAAATTATTTTCTTTTTGCAAATACATTATAAAAATAACAGTATTTACCACCAACCCTAAGCAGAGTTAGATTAGAAAACGCACTAATCATTCTTTTTTTAAACTTTAACTTGGTTATAATACCACTATAACATAGCGAGCATTAAAAATGGCCTCTTTATCCCTTTTCAAAAACACATTTTTTACTAATTTGTCTTCCTTGTTTTTTTTGACTGTTTAAGAATATTTTTGGATTCTTTGATTAATTGAGAAATGTGGTGCAAACTGCAAATATAGGTTAAATAAGAAATAACTTTGGTAACATGGTCTCCCCGGACGAGGTATATCAAGTCTTACATCTAACAAAATATGAAAAGAAAGTTTACCCTTGTCAAACTATGGAATAGGAGCCACTGTAGTATATGTATTGCTGAACAGCAATAGACCGACAACAATTTGAAAGAAAAAAAAACTTTATTGAAAAGAGAGAAATAGAGGCAGTAGATTCTTTGACTTATTGGGTAGCCTTTATGGATTAGATGATTGTTGATAGCTTTGACAGTTGGTGAAGATCTCCGAAAGGTTTCATCTCTTTGTGGTTTTCTTTGAAGTGGTTGGGTTCTGAAAACTGAAAGTAAAGTGAAGCAGGTTAAATGTTTCGTGATGTGAAGTTGGAATGATGCAAATCACGTGAGCTCGCAATCCGTGTTGCTGAAGTGCGATGCGTTTATTTAACATTGAAAATTAATTTAACTGTTTCAACTCAAAAAGTTTGCACCACCTTGTTCAACTTCTCAGTTCCAACTCTTGAAAAAATTTGCAACAAACGGCCATTTTTGATATCCCTAATGTCCGAAAAAGAAGCTCCTCTTTAATTCGTTTGTCAGGAATGAAGTGGTTGAAAAGAAGTAGTTTTGGCATTAATGAGAGTTTTCAAATACAACAGACTGATGGATGTGTGTACCGCGCTAGACAAGATAATTGAACACTAGACCAAATAACTATTTTGATAGAATTTTCTCTTCTTTCACATTTAAAATATAAAATACAGTGAAACCTCTCTAAACCGAAAAGTCACGGAGGTAACAAAAAATCCTGTTTGTCAAGGATCCGATATATACAGGATATTGATTTTTTCCAATATAGTTGCTATTATTTCAACTCTGTATGATTCTAAATCTTAGGAAGATAAAATCAACATTAAAAAGATTTGTTGGTATACCCTTATTATCTTGGTTGAAATAAAAAAAATGAATCATAAAACTTTTCCTTAAATGAAAATAATTACATCGATTTAACAAAAAAAAACTATAATTATAAAAATTAAAGAGTTTGTCTTGTATTTAATTTACTTGTAACCATGGATAAATTGATAATTTTTATTAATTGATTGACATGTAACAGCATGCTTGGATCTTGTGAGCAGGCAAGGTCTTAAAATTCTTCCAAAATATTTAAGTGAAAAAAAAACTTGTTGCACTTTGTTTTTTTTCATCGCCACTTTCTACATCTTCAGTCTGCCTTAGTTGAATGTAGGTTTCAAGGATGCAAGTACGCAATGTACGCATCTTCATCAATCGGTTCTTTAGTGACTTGTATCAAGCAAGTTTTTAATGAAGCATCGTATTCTGCACTTTGTCCCTCATCTATAGCAAATGGAGACTCAAAACGTCTGAGGGATCCAGATATCGTACTTCCTTTAGTGTCTTGCCACGAGATCGAAATCCAATGTAGCGCATTTAGAATAGTGATAAACATGACCAAGTCGGCTGCTGTGTTTACAGTGTCCATTTTTGTGATAATTTGCACCACTAACAATTTTCGATATTTTGCTTTGAACGAACGGATTAACCCTTGGTCAAGTGGCTGAATGAGAAATGTGGTTTTGGCTGGGAGAAACTTTAATGTGACATCAGAAAGGTCAGTTGTAAGGTAGGTGAGAGGTCGCGTTATCCAGAAACACCAGGATTTTTCTTTTTTGACGTTTCATCTCTTTATTAAGCTCCATTAACCACTCAGTGAAGATTTAACATGTCATTCATGCTTTTTTATTGGAAGTATACGCGTCTGCCAGCAGACTAATTTTCAAACCTCTCATGAGTCTTGGTTTTCTTGACTTTCCTATAACTATTGGTGTTAACTTTTCATCAGTTGTGATGCACCCAAGTAAACCGTCAGCCCTCTTTCAAAATCTATTTTTGGTTTATTTTCTATTTATGATTTGGTTTATGCCCACATATTTCACCGGAATTTGGAAAAAAATATTTGACGGATTAATAAAAAGTGGATTTATCGATTTCCTTCTTTGTCTTATAAGCTGTTGTTCAAGAGCGGTTTGTTTTGGGAGTCTATAGAATACTTCTTCACTGGCATTGTACAGACAGTCTGAAATAGCGCTTCGGTTAGAAAAATTTGAAGAACTAGTCATTCCATGCTTTAATTCATTCACTATTTTATACGCTTCACTTTTGATTGGATCACCAGGGTGTGAGTGCTGAGTCGGTTCTCTAACTATGACACCTCCTTTAGAAATTATTGTGGCACAGCATTTAAACTTTTTAAATTGACAGCATCTCCAATGTTTTCTATTATCGTTAAACGTATTTCTAAAAAGATATTCATGTCCATTGAGTAAGAGAACATCTTTTCTTTTACTTGATTTCGAAAATTTAAGCACAAAAAAAGTAGACAAGAGACTTATGAAACGTCCCTTATATATATATAATCAATGAATGGTGTAGCTGAAATAAAGTTAAATATGATTATCCCAAGGAAAAAAGAGAATTGATCTCTTTAAATCCTTTAATAAGTATGTTTTTCTCTCTAGTTCTGTAATCATTCTAACTTTGTTTCCTTTCTGACAATTGTGTACTTATTTAATTCATTTCAATCAACAATCAAATTTTGAATCCTTTCCTGTACTACGCATAATAAGTTGTTTTGTCATTTATAAAACTATATACCTGGTTGGATATAATTATGCCAAATCATAGTATTATAGGAAGATTATTATGAAAAGTATTATGAAATGTAAGATAGTGCAAGTGTAACTTGGTGAAATGTAAGATGGTGGAAATGTAAGATGGTGCAAGTGTAAGATGGTGCAAGTGAATGACTACCGTATGAGCAGGGTTTAGATATGAAAAAAAACACACAAAAAGAAAAAAACAAAAATTAAAAATACATATTATAAGCAAAAAGTAATGATGAAATCTTTGCGGTAAGTGCGTAATGTGAATAGGGCCTCATTAAAATAGGATCTAATTTAGAATCTGGATAGTCGAATTGGGATACCAAGGGTGGAAATGAACAGTCTAAGTAAGTCAAAAATAATAGAGCAAAAAACATTTAAAAGAGAAAAAACTTTTTGCATTTTTAAAGCTTTTAATATTCCTCATATATCGTATGTGAAGAGGAAAGACATTTATTATAAACATGTAATTCACATCAAAACTTTCAATATAATTATAATTGAATTCATTGTTCAAATGTAAACTTTTATGAGCAAATACAGGTAATTAGTCATCATTAAGTTGTTTCAAATCCAAAATTTGATATTTAATTTTGGTTTCAGATAAATAACCTCTCTCAATGAGCTTCACCGCCTTATTTTATTTATTTTGAAGAATTGAAAAATTCGTGAGATTGCTTAAACCCCATATAAACTTACAATAAAAAAGTTTAGATTGGATCAAAAAATTGAAAATTAAGAGTTTAGATTTTTTTTAAGAGTTTTTTTAATTCCTTAGTAACATTATTGAAATGTTCAGCAAAATTAAGCCGATAAACTAAGTGTAACCCTCAAATGCTGGTAGAATTCCAATTTCTGAAGTATATTTCCTCCCAGTTTAATTAGAAGGCTGGGGCTATTTCATTTTCTCGCAAAATGAACATAATGACATTTAGACACATTTATATAGAGAAAATTCGCTTTGATAAATCTTACATAGAAAGACATTTATGGTATCATAATTCAAAAATAAGTAGTTACTTATGTATAAAATCGCACAATCGTCAGCATACAGGAACATGTCAAAATTATCGCTTTTCAAGGCAAAAATATCATTTATATACAAAATGATAAAGATCCTTGTGGCCCACCTGAACTTAAGGAGATAAGATCAGAAGAATGGCCATTAAGCTGTACATACTTATTCTAGCAGATAAAAAACTTATGAGTAAATTAAACCCTAAGCCGAGCTTTTGAATCAAAATTTTATGATTTATCCTATCAAACGCCTTGGAAAAATCAATAAATATTCCACATGTTTCATATCCTTTGTAAAAATGCTTAAGAATAGAATTGAGCAAACTATATAACTGTTCGTAAGAAGAGCAGGTGACAGAATAATTTTATTGAAGCTGAAAGGCATTGATGAAATTATAGCAGTTTTGTCAATATATGCGCCTCAAGTTGGTTGTAGTAGAGAGGAAAAAATGAATTTGCAGAAAAACTAGATAGTTTACTATCAGAAATTCCTGACAGTGAAACTGTTATTTTGGCAGGTGACTTTAACGGTCAAATCGGCAAGGATAGTGATGGGTACGATGGAGTTCATGGCGGACACGGTTTTGGTAATAGAAACGAAGAAGGCGAAAGGATATTAGACTTGACACAAATAAACGATTTGACCATATGTAACTTTTAGAAAGAAGGATAGTCATTTGATAACATATAGCAGTGGGGGCAAAAAAGCCAAATAGACTTCTTCATGGTCAAACAGGGAAAAAGAAAATGTGTCAAGAATTGCAAAGTTATCCCTGGAAGTGACATTGTATCACAACATAGAATTGTTAGATTTGATATGTTTATCATTAAAGAGAAAAAACGAAAAGTTATGAAATAGGTAGATTTAAGAGATGGCTACTCGAAGATAAAAAATTCAGGAAAGATACGAGAAAATAGTTGAGAAAAGTTTGATGGAAAAACAAACAGATGAAGATATTGAAGAAATGTGGAGTCACCTCAAAAACAGTTTGTTGGGTGCAAGTAAGGAGGTGCTGGGTAAAACAAAAATAGGTAAGAAAACTCAAAAAGAAACATGGTGGTGGAAGGAGGAGGTTAGAGGAGTATTGAAAGATAAAAAGTTAGCTTTCAAGAAATGGCAGAAAAGTAAGTCAGAAGGGGATAAACAGATATGTGAATTAAGAAGAGAGAAGCAAAAAGGACTATCTCTGAATTGAAAGCAATTGAAACAGAAAATACAAATCACTGGGGAATAAAGATGGGGACATGCAAATTTTTAAACTTGCAAAGTCTGGGCAAAGAGATATTCAAGAAACTGGAAATGTGAACATTATAAAAAACAGAGAAGGAAAAATTTTATTCAAGGATGAGTAAATTGAGAACAGATGGAAATAGTACTTTGAGAAGCTACTAAATGTTGAAAATAACCATCAACACACAGATAAAGGAGAAAAAGTTGAGGGTCCTGAGTTTGTTTTGGAAGAAAGAGAAGTATTGGAAGCAATGAAAGAAATGAAAAAAAAGCAACCGGAATCAGTGAAGTTAGTATAGATATGATAAAAGCAGGCGGAGAAAAATGTTTGAAGATGACGACTAGATTGCTGGAATTCATTTGGAAGGAAGAAAGAATGCCGGAAGAATGGACTAAAAGCTTAATTATTCCGATTTACAAGAATAAAAGAGATGTGTTGAATTGCGAAAATTCCCGGAGAATTAAATTGCTAGAACATGGGTTGAAACTGCAAGAGAGAATTTTGAGTATGCGGGTTAGAAATCAAGTAATTATAGATTCGAATCAGTTTGGCTTCATGCATGGTAAAAGTACAGTTGATGGAATTACTCAATGTCTTGAGTACAAGACAATTGATGGAAAAAAGACTAGAAAGAAATCTGCCTTTATTTTGTAGCTTTGTAGACTTAGAGAAGGCATATGACAGATTTCCAAGAGATATCATAAACTGGAGCTTGAAAGAAAAAGGTGTTAGTGAAAAGCTTGTAAGGTTAATTCAGGAAACATACAGGAACTCTAAGACTTCGATTAGAACAATGAATGGATTTTCACAGGAGTTTGATATAAATGTAGGCTTACACCAAGGTTCGACACAGTCCATTACTTTTTGCAATTGTTATAGATGAATCCTCAAAAAATATCAGAAAAGATGACCTTTGGGAACTTTTGTTCGCTGATGATTTGGTAATAATAGCAGACAGTGAAAAGGAAATGCAAGAAAGACTGTTTATGTGGCAAGAATGTCTTGAAGGAAAAGGCCTGAGATTGAATCCACGTAAGACTGAAGTGATGAAAGTCTGTAGGAATGAAAGCGCTGTGATAAGCATGGGATCGAATTGAAACAAGTGCAAGAGTTCAAGTATTTAGGGTCAGTTATTGAAAAGGAAGGAGGTTGTAGTAAGGATGTACAATCGAGGTTGAATGCGAGTTGGGCAAAATGGAAAGAAGTTAAGACTGTTTTAAACGATAAAAAGTTGCCAATGAAACTAAAGGCCAAATTGTATTTAGCCATAGTGAGACCAGTCATGACTTACGGTTCAGAATGTTGGTGTCTGAAAAAGAAAGAAAAGAACAAGTTGGAAGTGTCTGAAATGAAAATGCTGAGAATGATGTTAAATGTAACAAGAGATAGAATCAGGAATAAAGAAATAAGACGAAGTACAAAAGTAATGACGAGTGTGATAGATGTAATCGAAAAGAACAAAATGAGATGGAATCGACGCGTGCTGAGAAGGGAAAAAGATGAGAAAATAAGGAAAGCATACGATGAGCAGGTAAAAGGAAAAAGAGGAAGGCAAAAAATGAGATGGGGAGATGATTTGGAAGAAAGTATGAAAAAATTTGGTTTGAAAGAAAGCTTTGGAGAGAACGGATCAAAGTCATCGATTAACAGCTTTTTGTTTTTTTTCTGTTATGATTCCCTCTATCACTATAGTAATTTCTGCTCCATACACAATCTTTGTTTCTATTTGAATCTTAATTTTTTCTAATTTACTATATTTAACTTTTTTGTAGATTTTCAATCCTTTTTGTTTTTGTTTTTAACATTAATATTATATACAGTATGGCAATGTTTATTAAGGAATTGAAAAATTTGATCACAAATATTAAAAGCTTAACAAAGAAAGATATTAAGAGAGATTTAAATCGCTTATTAGAATATGCAGATGAGTTTTCTAGTATAATTCCTTCTTTTGATTCGCGTTTGGAAAAAATAGAGCATTGCTTATCATCACGTATAAAAAATAGAACAGAAAAGACATATGCAGAAGTTGTTAATGAAAACATAGATTATACGAAAACAAAAACTATTTTTTTAAAGCCTAATAGTAACAATGTGTCAGAGGATCTAATCAGTGATGTCAAAAAAACCGCCTTTGATGTACTTTCGAATATACAAATAAAGGGTGTTAAGCAAAAAAATAGTGTTAGGATAGATTTTCCTACTTCCGTAGATATCGGATATTACAAATAAGCTTAATTCAAACAAAGCTATCAATAATAATAAATATAAAACAATTGAAGTAAATAAAATTTTGCCTAAAATTATAATTAGAAATTTAGACACGTCACTGTCGAAAGATCAGATTTATGAGTCTAAACTTGTGAAGAATTCTTACATTAAGAAGCACATTGATGCTGGAAAAACATTTAATATTCTTTTTGATAAAATTAGTTTCCATAAAAAGTCTAAGTTTGTTGTTATAAATATGGACCCGATTATCAGGAGGAGTATTAGCGCTGTAAATGATGTTATATATGTTGAAAAGTGTTCTAAGTGTAGTAAGTATGGTCATGCAACCTCTAAATGTAAAAATGATTTTTCTTGTAGTTTTTGTTCAGGCTGTCATAGTACTGAAGATTGTGAAAAAAAATTGTTGACCAGTGAGCATAAGTGTAATAATTGCATAACTAATAAGCTTACTAATGTTTTCCATTCTGCATTTAGTAAATTATGTCCTATATATATCAAAAATGTTGAGTATCTGAAATCAATCATTTGCTATGAATAAGGATCAAGATGAAAGTAATGGCATCAAAAATATTTTAGATAGTAATTATTTTGGAAATATGAATCTATATGAGAAA
This sequence comes from Nectonema munidae, assembly GCA_030549495.1. NCBI lineage: Eukaryota > Metazoa > Nematomorpha > Nectonematoida > Nectonematidae > Nectonema > Nectonema munidae. The sequence goes on along the minus strand of JAUIRK010000312.1, from coordinate 337,375 downwards.
AAAATTTCTCAATATTTTAATTATGATGATTATATACACACTGAATTGCTTGATTTCAATATAATCAGTATCAATATTCAGTCTCTGGCAAATAAGTTATTTGAATTAGAATATTTAATTGATACTTTTAACAAATTTAGGAAAATACCGCTGAAAATAGTTGCACTTCAAGAAACTTAGATTGAGGATGTTACATTTAACCATCATTTTGATGATTATAATTTTGTTCATACTACTGACAAACTAACTAAGCATTCCGGGCTAGGATTCCTTGTTCATAAAAGTCTTGATTTCTCAATATGCAATATTGAAAACATGAGTCATACTTTTGAATCTTTTTCAATTGAAATAATCATACCCTCCTCTAAAAATTTAATTTTGCACAATTTTTACCGACCTCCTTCCGTGTGTTCCGACATTTCTATCTTTGTAGATGTTTCAAGTTTTTTACACTTACTATCAGCTTCCAGTAATAGAATTTTCATGGGAGATTTTAATGTGAACATGTTCGATATTGATAAAAATACAAAAGTAAGGGAGTTTATTGAACTTTTTGCATCTTATTTTTATAAGTCTGTTATTAACGGGATAACTCGCGAAGGTTCGTCTTCTCTTCTAGACAATTTTTTCATACTTTTTGATGCCAATTCATATAATTCTTTCATATATCCTACATTTGTTTCCGACCATAGTATGATTATATTATCTTTATGCGAGAAAGATACCAGTAGAATTGATTTTGTTGAAGTATTTAATGAGCAACTTTTTATTGAAAAAATTAGTAAAATAGATTGGCATCTTTCTCTTAGGGAGCATTTTGATCTTCCTGAAATTTTAATGAACTCTATAAATTCAATTATTTCTTCAACAATCAAGGAATGTAAGTTCAAGAAGTGTATCAATGGTCGAAATAAGTATAAACATAAAATGAATAACTGGATTAGCTATGAAATACTTAATCTTATCAAGAAAAGAGATAGATTGCATAGAAAAATTAAGAAAAGGCCTGATGATAGTAAGCTTAAAAATAAGTTTGTAGAATGTAGAAATGATATCAAAAGAAAGATAAAGTCACAAAAAAGATTGTATTTCAGTGAACTCTTTCAAAATGTTACTTCTCCCAAAGATACCTGGTCTAATCTAAAAAAGTTTATTAAAACAAAAAAGAATACGAAGTATACTATTACGACATGTGAGGGTATTATAACTGAAGATAGTAAACTGACAGAAGTTTTCAATCAGCATTTTACATCCACTGATCACTCTATTCATGTTGGAAATTGGATTGAACCACATTGTTTCGATACTGAGCAATCTTTTTATTTGAAAAAAATTAACAAAAATGATATCATCTTAGCAATGTATGAAATTAAGGCCAAAAAAAGTTGTGATATTTTTGACATATCTATCTCTAAGCTGAACCTTGTAAAGGACTTTATCCTGGATTCACTAGTTATCGCTTTCAATTCATGTATCGAATTCGCTGTTTTCCCTAAGTCTCTGAAAAAAGGTGACAGACATGCTTTCGAAAATTATCGACCAATTAGTTTGATCCCGACATTATCAAAAATATTTGAAAAAATTTTACATTCAGAAATTTCAGCTTACTTAGAAAAATTTGAAATATTATATAATTTCCAATTTGCGTTTCGGAAAAAATATAATACCGAATACCTGCATGCTTTTTTCTTTGAAAATGTTCAACAATATTTAGAGAACTGAGAAGATGTTTTAGCAATATTTCTAGATTTTAATAAAGCCTTTGATAGCATCTCTCACCAAGTGCTTATTTCAAAATTAATTGACATTGGCTTCTCTACTTCAGCAGTCAAATTCTTCAAATCTTACCTTTCCTTCCGAGAAGAAGTAGTTTGTATAAATAATTCCATGTCTGCTCCCAGATTAACTTTATCAGGAGTACCACAAGGCTCAATATTGGGGCCGTTACTGTTTTCAATTTACATAAATAGTATCTCTGAATCTAATGCAAATTTTAGGTTTTATTTATTTGCAGATGATGTAACACTACTTATTCCTCTTTCAAAGCTTACGAAAATTGACCTAACTCTTACTGGTCGAATTGGAAAAATGGTGTAAAGGGAACTTTTTAACTTTGAACTATAATAAATCCAAAATGATGTTAATATCCAACAAGAAAAATAAAAGCGTAAATCTAAATACTGAGTCAATTGGTATTGAGTTGGTAAATAAATTTAATTTTCTAGGGCTGTATATAAACCAAAATCTAACATGGAATGACCATCAAGATTTGATTTCAAAAAAGGTAAATCCGATACTTGGAATAATGCGACGTTTTAGAAATTATTTTGATATCAATATTAAGCTGACTTTGTACAAAGCTTTGATTCTACCCCATTTCACATATAGCGTGATAAATTGGGGTTATTCAAACACATATAAACTTGAAACTCTACAAAAAAAATAATAAGAATAGTTTTCAACCTAGGCTTTAGAGATCACAAAGAACTTCATTTTATAAACCAAAATTTATTGAAAATTAATGATATATATTTAAGTCAATTATGTAAACTAACATACAAATATATGAATAATTTACTTCCTGAAATATTTCCGGAGTGGCAAAACTTTGTACATCAAAAAACGAGTTACTTTTTGAGATCTTGCAATAATTTAGTTATTACACAGTGCAGACTTAAAGGTTCTAAAAAGACATTAAAATACAGAATTGCTATGTTTTGTAACACAACTCTTGAAAAAACTAACTTTATTGATGAAACATTCCATATGTATAAAAAATTATTCAAAAATTTTTTTATATCCAAGTATGGTACAAATTTTAATGATGAAATTATTTATATATGATGCCAAATTGATTGTATATTAACATAAAATTTAAAATTGATGAATATTCATAGTTTTAATCATAATTGTTTGTAAGCTTATACCAACATGGTACACATACATACATATATACTTATTTATATATTTTTATATTCATGTACTTGTATTTTTGTACAGTATGATTTCCTGTTATAGTTATCAATGTAATATTGTCATATTTTGAAATTTTTCTGATATCTTCACCTTTCTTCATTTATTTTATTCTTCCAGATTCGTATGAGAAACTCAGCGTTTTTGCAATTCCTCACAGGGTGTATATACCAGAGGCCACAAGGCTTTTTACACAGCCTTACAGAACTCTCCTTGATTTTTTTTTCAAAAACAGTTTGGTTTTTGGATCTATATGTGTACTTTTTTTTGATTCTGCTGAATAAATTCTTTCTTCTTTCTCCTTCTTCATCGACCCCCAATAAAGGGATAAGGTGATGAAGAAGAAGACTACCGATTTCAAGTCCCGTTGAAGAATTGGATCTGAAGGCTTTATTTGAAACATTAAATTTCTCAGTAAATTCAATCATCCGATTAAAGATTTTATTTTTCAAAAAATTTTGATATAAAAGGAAGAATACTATAGGCCTATAATTATTTACATTATATTTACAGCCTGATTTGTGAATGGGAACTACCTTTGCAATTTTAAGACTTTCAGGAAAACATTCTTGTTCAAACACTTTATTGAACAATACACAGAGGTTATGAGAAATAAAATTGATCAAAATTAATCCTATTTTGTTTGAAATATAGTCCCATCCAGAGGAACTCTTAGATTTAAACGAGCTTACAATAGACAAAATTTTATTAACTCTAACCTCATGAAAGAAAAAAGACTCTTTAATTTTGGGGGTTGGAATCATTAATTTCAAGATTTTTTCATTACCCAATTATCTTACTATTAAAGTGCCTTTAATATTATTTTCATTAAGGAGAATCTGGAATTATAAAAAAAAACTCTTGTATACAATTTCCAGAAAATAGGATTATTGTTTTTCAAAAATTTCGCATACAATTTACATTTTTCTTTTTTAGAACATTAAGTTGTGAATTTAACCACTTATTTTTTGTCCTTAAAACCCATACTAGTTTTAGAAACAAGACGAAAACATTCATTAATAATAGTCAACACTTTATTAAATAGTTATTTACACATAAATTAGCATTAGACAAGCAAAGGTAGAACTTAAATATATTTTTATCAAAAATATGTACTTTCTGACAAACAGTATCAATCTCGTGTGAAGAATGGCGAAAAAAGTTATAGTAAAAAACAAAATTAGGTAGATCATCAGATATCAACTGTAATATTGCCTGCAAAACAAGAACTATGATAGAAATTTGGGAAAATATTATCAATAAGACTACAACTCATTTTACTTATCCTGGTCATTCCTAAAATGTTAGGGTGAAAATTGGGGTCAAATAAAGTGTGAACAAACTTATCTCTGTATTCATTATATTCATCAGTCTTACTTAAATTGACATTAAAAAGACCTGTAATGAACATTCTAGAACTAGCATCATTAATTCTTTTAATCAAAGATTCAAACTCTTCAAGAAAGATATTAAGTTTAGAGTTGAAAGGTCTTATACAATAAGTATTTTAAACAACAGAACAAGAGATGTCTATTAACATATACTTAACCCATTTACGACCAATGTTCCTATTTTGGAACATAAGTAATTTCATCTTCGTCTGCTTTTTTCAATGACTTTGAATATAAATCGTCTGCGTTTTTTTAGATATCGTCTGCTTTGTTTGGTCTTAAATGGGTTAAAAAAGAAACGACTTTATGTTTGAAGATGCTTTTTATATAAAAGCCTAATCCTCCACCATTTCTCTCTCTTTCTTTTGTTAAAGTTGAATCTTTTTATTTTGTAATTGAGTCAAGGATTTCAAATTTGAGTTAATTTAAAAACATCAATATTGGCACCAATATCCTTAAAGAATGCGTCAATCTCAGGAAATTTTTTAGATAAGCTTCTACAATTAAAATGAAATATTGAAAGCTTGTTAGTAAAAACACTAAAGTTGGTTATATTTAATTCTATGAACAAATTGTCCAATTGAATAAAATTCAAAATCAATATTCGAATTTAAATAGAGAGTATTTGAACTATTCAAGATAATTTAACTTTAATAGTAGGACAAAAACCTGTATTATGCTTAATAAATTGGAAAATATGCGTTCTTCATTGGCATTTATTGTCAAAAGCATGAAAATTTTGCTGTTGAAAAGAGAGCATTTTAGCTCGACTTATACTGAGTTCATCGATTTTACTAGAATTTTGGCAAAAAACGGTATATTATTATGATTATCTAAAATACGGGTCAGTTCTTCGCGCTTCGCTCGAAACAGACCGGTTCAAGTATGTCGTAGAAGGGGTATCGATAATAATTGGAGGATGGATAATTTTATATAGTATTAAAATTTATAATTATTTAAAATATAGCCATGATATAAATTATCCAAAATGCTTCTTCATTTCAATCAAGAAACAAATATCAAATACTCGTTATTCATTACGTTTCCCAGCTTCCCAAGAATTTCAAAGCAGCCTTTGGCCAAGGGAATAGATCACGAAGGCTAAACCAAGTACCCGAACACTCAAGTAGAGCATCTCATAAAAAAAGCATATAGAAGAAGATATGAACAAGTTTGTATAAAGATGATAATTTATTATCCGTTCAAATGTAGAACTAACTAAGGGTAAAAAAGATTTAGTTAAAATCTATTTCCATTATTGTTACAGGTAAATAAGAGAGGCATCTAATAAAAAATGATAAACTAATTAATTTTAAAAATTAATGGTAAAAATTATAATTAAAAAGAAAGTTTAATCAGCCAAAGGGAAAAGGGGTTACACTGCTTGATATTTATAACATTAAAAAAGAAGTAAAATTTAAATTTGTTTGGAAAAATGTGAGAAATAAATCGCCATTATTAAAAATTAAGAAACGTTAAGGCTATTTTTGCTTAAAAAATACTCAATTCTCCATTTTCCCACCATTACAGTGCTAAAAGATAGGAAAAAATAACTTACTTATTTTAGTTAGAACGAAAAATGTGTTAATAGCATACAAAAAACGCGGAAAGACGTTGGTAAAAATAAAATACAAAGAAAAACACTCGATTGTAAATGAAACAAAGATACACATAACAAAGTTATACCGCTGTTTTTGAGATTTAAGTATTTCAGTGTATGAGTGCTTACTGTCAATATGTATTTGAGTATGCATGTCTAGATGTTTTTTGTGTCAGACATGTATTAATACAAATATATAGGAAAGTTTGTGTCAAGAATGTCAGAAAATGTATGTTTGTTGTATGTATGTATGCATGTATGATGTACTATTGCGCTAACACTAAACCTAAGCTGAACCGCAACACTAATTCTACACTGTTGGAAATAGATTTCCAAAAATTTAGACATCAAGGCCCATAATCAATATTGAAATAAAATAAATCACAATTTACTTGTTGAACTAAAAAATACACTTTATTAGTTTAAATAGGTAGGATACCCGAATTCGGAAGTGTTGTTATTAGACGAATAATTTGGCTTATATGGCTTTAACAAAATTTCACTTTCACAGGTAGCAGATCGCGCATTGTTTTGAGAACTTTCGTGATTATTATCATAGAAATCTAAAAAAAGTCCACCAAGAAATATGAGTGACAATTCTTTTCAGAGTAATTATTACTTGTCTTCCACTCACTTGATTTTAAAGATGGGCGCTTAAAAAACTTGAGGAAAGGAGATGAGAAGCCTTCTAACTGATTGATCAAAGATGCATTTTCAGAAGGACATTCAGATATAATTGGTCTATGAAACAAAATATAATATAAATTACCTAGCCAAAGAGAATTTTGTTATCATATTTATTATAATCTATACACTAGAACACAACATGGCTACGGTTAAAGTTCGTTTATCAGTACCCTATCGGAGGGCAGGGGGAATTTTAAAAATAAAAGACACATAGGTTTCTACTGCACATCAAACCAAAGTACTACACGAGCCAACTTTATGTAACCTATGTCGGCCGATAATCGTTTAAATTTTATCAAGCGCATCTATACTCGCCATCTTTTTTTGAATATCCTTTATAGCCATCCGCACCGCTCTATTTTTTTTAAATTTTCTTTGAATACACTCTAACCTGGTCTTAGTGTATGTATAACTTACTTATGTCAAAAATGCCCTTCTTTGATTTTATTCATCAAAATCCAATAATTTTTTCAACCACCCATTTTCTTCATAATCTTCCATTTTATCCTCAATATTTAGATAAAATATGCAAAAATTTTAATTCATTTTTGACTAATAAATTTTACTTATATTAATTATTCAGTAAATAAAATTCAATCAATCTAGTTGGATAAGGAATTTGACAGGTACAAATTTTTTTTAAAAAATAAATAGAATTAAAACGAAATTTGAAAGAAAAAACATAAAAAATCATAAGACACATTAAAATAAACAAAAATAAAAAATACCTTAATTTTGTGATGATTTCATCATTGAAACTTGAAAGTGGAGAAGCCAACTTTTGTAAATTGAATAATTCTTTCTAAAAATAAATTAAAATAAAAGTGTAACAAATTAGTTATCAAAGTAATGAATGTAGTTAAAACTAATGTGATTCTTTGAAGTAAATTACTTTTTAGTTCCCCCCTGAAATCAAAAACGAATTAAAGGAAAAGTAAAGGATTAGAGTGCTTGCTATAGAAAGCTTATTCATTCTAAACTCTGAAATTGTTACAGTATTAACAAAAAATAATTTCAAAAACTTCGTTATTTTATACCTGATTTCTAAAAAGAGTATTTATTAAATTTAAATTCAATTATTTTGGGACTATAAAGTGCGCTCTCGTTATAGCACCACATATCGGCATCCGTCATTTGTTCAGCGATGTTATAACGCAACACAATTGCTGTCACAGACTAGTTGTAAGTAGCGATAATAGAGGTTACTGATAAATTGCTCAAAAATGAGAACTTATTTTTTTGTCATGCTTTGAAATCAGTACGTTTCTGTGTTTTGAAAACATTTAAAAAAAAAATATCGATGCCAAACAAGGCCTATTTATGAAAACAGTTTATTAGAGCAGGGGACGAATAAAACTCTTCTTGAAACAAAATAGTCAAAAGAAGTAGATCTGGTTTTGAAAATAGGGAGACTTGTACAAAATGAAAGAGAATTGAACGCTCGAATCAACAACACAAGACGAGTGGTGAGTTCAAATTTTATTTCGAGATTACAATAATAATCAACCAACTGCTAGATTCACGAATAATGGTGAGTGGTTATTCAACATATTTGCGCATGCTAAGAATTCACAAATGTATCAAACTGTTTAATCCAAAATATAATAGTGATAAACGAAAACGCAAAAGTTATATCCAGCTCAGTGACGGTTCAAGGGATAGAACGATGTAAGTCTTCGTATTGAATTAGAATCTCAGGCTGATGACTTCATACCACTATGGCTTTTTTTTAAAAACATTTAGGTCAGGGGTTCTTACCCTTCAATCAGTCATGTATAGAAAGTTGATGAAAGCTATGGATCCACTCTAAGGAAATTTTCGAATAAAAACACCTTCACATTCAATTATTATTTGTACTTAATTTTATTGATATGAATTATTTGATCTCAAATGACGTCAAATACGGGAGGTAGCCAAGTAAATTTACGTAAATTCAAGGAGAAAAGACAAAGCCACTTGCTTGCTATTTATTCAGACTTTAAAGGTTAGCTTTGGGTTTCAGTTATTTTTAGATGTACAAATTAGTTGATTATTTTCACTCATTGTAAGTTTTTTTTGCAAAATGAAAAACTGTTCACGGACCCCCTGAGACGCAGCCATGGACCCCTCAGGCGATATGTCAACTTTCTTAAAAAGTTCAGGTTAAGAACGACTGATTTAGGGTACACGGGTTCGTAACGTTATATTTTTTCGCAGTATATCGCACAATGTTATACCGGGTACCGACTGTAGTCGAATACATGAACAAAATTAGCCCTGACACATACCACACCCCAATATGCCCCCTATGTAACACTAAGACACACAACACTCAACATCTGTTCTCATGTACACACATCGCTCACTCCTATTAACCTCTGGACCGACCCAGTCTCAGTCAGCCAATTGCTCGTGAGGTGGGGGGGCAGCTTGGCAAACAAGATAAATGATGCGGCCATCACCGATCTATCGACACCCAGATGACAAATCGTGGAGGCAAACAACAACAACAACAACAACAACTGTAGTTCGAATAATTCAACATAGTATCTAAATTGAGCATAAAAATTATTCACAATAAAAAAATTAGACGCCATGATATCGTTATATTTTATATCGATTTTTTTTAAAACAATTTTTTAAAATTTCCAATTTTAAAATTGGAAATTACTAATCAGGTATAACGATACTAGCCTTATTTGCTACGGTCAAACATTCTAATTTTCGCATATAATAGAAGTTTATTTATGGATGCTTGGTGAAAACATGCCAAAGCAGCTTTTGTGGTTTGCCTGTCTAATTTGGCGATGGATTGTAGTTCTATTAACTCTATGTAAATAGATAAATATATGTTCTTTAAGTTTTCGAGAAATAACGGATGTTTGCGTATTTGGGACCTTTAGGTTTACAGCATCATATGTGACTTTTTCATTTTATACGCAAACTCCAAAAAGTGATTTGTTAAAAATACCAAAACACAGAGGAACCGCCAATCGGAGAAGCGGGAGGAAGTAATAAATTAGTTGAGCTCACGCCTCTCCTGATATCACAAATTTCTGGTTATCTTTAGAAAATTGGTTAAAGTTCAAGGATAAAAAAATTGAATTTATGCTAAAAATTATTTTCTATTAAATTAAATCATTGAACACATTTTTTCTTTCCCGAAAAATCAAATAATTTTCATGACTAAAATAATCTCAATTACGCGTGCATCTTCAAGTGAAAGCTAAACTTTTTGAGTGAAATTTGATGAAATATAAAATCAGTTAGTTAGGATGAAGGGGAAAACGCTAAATAAAAAACGCACTAGGAAGCAGTAACATATAAGTATTTTTAGGTTATAATTAAAACAAACAAAAGTTTTATATAGTATATTTTTTAGTAATTGGAAAAAAATTTAAACCATGTTTCTGAAATGTTTCGAATTTAGTGTATTTTAATATTTAATAAGCAATTTATCAATTTTTAGCGAATATTTTATTGCTGTTAAGCTATTGTATATTTATTTAGTAGTGAGCAAAGTAAGGTTACAGTTGACCATCAATACACCGGGACTAACTTTAGTTGGAACAATTTTTCAACGCATATTTTTAGCTGTTAATTGTTTTTTAGTTATGGCTTCAAGGAATAATGGACGTGACTAGTGGCGCAAAGCCGAGGTGCACATCCTTAAATTTTGGAGGGAGGCGGACAAACTTTTTTTACAATTTTCAAAATTGATTTTAAAAGAATTGTCTAATGAACACACCACCATTATTACCCGACATTATACTTGCACTGTAAGCTCTCAATCCCATCATAATTGTACTTTTTCAAACAGGCGTTCGCCGTGGCATATGTGATCGCGAAGCAGTTCCATGGCGACCGAGAAGACACTCAGTGGATCGTTTTGCACAACCTATTGTACCCATATTGGGTCATTTGCGATTTTTGCCAATAATTCACATTTAAAAAAATAAATAATGCACGCTTAATTTTATAGATGGAAATTTGCATTTTTCTTAATGGTTTAAAAAATAAAATAGCCGCCTCATACTTGAATTTTGGTTTTACTGCATTAACGTCTGGTGGGTAGAGGAACCTAGGTGTTTTTTTGTGTTCTGAAGTGTTAGCATCCACTCTTCTAAAGCCAGGCAAGTGAAGCTTGCACTAGAAATAGAGCATTCGAGTTATAAGAATTCGAGTCTTAATGACTTTTTCCTTATGATAAATTAAAAATTAAATTTAAGATTTTTCTTAATGACTTAAAAATGAAATATGACGACTCATACTTGAAATTTGGTTTTACTTCATTAACGTCTGGTGGGGAAGAGGAATATGATTTTCTTTTGTGTTCTAAAGTATTAGCAGGCACTCTTCTAAAGCCCGTCAGGTGAAGCTTGCGATGGAAATGCAGCCCCCTCCAAAAATATCTGTTGTCAAAAAATCCCACAACATAGAACAGTTGGCATTACCTTGCTGCAAAGATATCATATTGAATGGGCTAAAAAATTTTGAACTTGTAAAGTTGAAGCTTCCTGTAAAGCGATACTGTTAGAAGGCTAATAAGAGAGATGTTTGACGACATGATATCAAAGGTGCTCTTATTGATTCGGGATTCGATTTTCAACTTTTTTGCAGTTCAGCTTGATAAACGCCCGATGCTGTAAGCTTAGCTCAGTTTTGCGCTTATGTAGAATATGTATTAGACATTTTTATATTTTACAAAACTCTCAGCAGTAGAACTGCAAGAGAAATATTTAACAAGGTTGGCATTTTTTACAGCAATAGTATTAAGCCAGAACATGCATTTGGAAGGTGTGTACTGACCGTGATCTAGCAATTTCTTGTTTTAGTTTTCAGACTTTGATTAAGCAAAAATCACAAGATGTAATTGGCACCCAGTGCGTTATTCATCGCAAGCCTTAAAAATGAAAACCATCCTGATAAGTTGAAAAATGTTATCATTTAGTGTATTTCATTAAACAAATGTCCAACCCTTGTTTGTTTTCTGAGTTATGCTGAGAAAATGATAGCGAATTTCAAAAACTTGTTGAACTCAAACGTAAGGCGGCTTTCCAAAGTAAAAGTTTTAAAGCGAATTTATATAAAGAAATACAGCATTGATCAAAGCAAACCAGGCAGCATGTAAAAATTTTTGTTGACCGTTTTCATATATTCCTATCATTTTTAGTGAACATAAATAAATTTGTGAATTAAAAATTGCTATCAATTTTTTAGTACAGTAGTTTATATGTTATTTTATTTTTTTTAATTGAGACCCTGAGCTAATAAAAATTATAAAAAGACGGCCACAACGAAATTTTTTAAAAAGTTTATGAACTACTGTTCTAGCTCAACAAGATATGATGGATCAGTAATTATCGGATGTAATTAAGCGCTTCCTCCTTATTTCGATTTACCAGTTATTGAAACCGATGGTCACATTTTCCATTTCTATCGATAGATACTCTAACCAAGTGAAGGTTTTATACCTTAACTCCAAAAATGACCCCTTTTGTAACTCTTTAGGAAACAGAATTTTTGGTTCTTATGAGCTAAAAGATTTTTCTCAGCCTCTCAGCTCACTAATTGTCAACAAGCCTGATTCATATTAAATGAACAGGTTAGGTGGATTGATTACTCTGTACTGAGATGCATTGTTCTTTAAAATTAAATTTTAGCAATGAAATGTTACCAAGCTAGATTAGGAACACAGGAAAACAAAGAATGATTAATCTTCATATTCAACCTACTCATATATTGAGTTAATAAATAAAACGAATATCCAAGAATAAGGATTCCAATTATTTGATTTCTGGAATAAAAGACTTGACTATTTAAATTATATTTAGAAAATAAGGGCATTTATCCTAACTCTCTCATTTAACTCTTTAAGTTACTGTAATCAATAGGAAAAAATATTTTAAGCTTTAAATTACAGAGAACACTTTCTTATATAGTTATGTGATATAAAAAATATTTGTTCCTGTGCAAAATGCATGGCTTCTTGTTCAATTACTGCGTACATTACTGCCTCTGATCAAATATAACTAAAATTCGAATTAATATACATATTAATAAAGTGGAAATTTTGGTGAACAAAATTAGATTTTAAATATTCATTCTAATACTTATCCTTAAAATTAGAAAAGTGATAAGGAAAGTCTACTCACAAGCCCAAATCTAATTGATGACTATAGGAATAAGGAACTACAAGATCTCTGACTTGATTTTCAGAGAGATGAAGAGCAAGCATGTCATTAGCATATGATCGCCCTTCCGTTATCTGATCTCAAAAAAATTCTATATTTTTTACACGACCTCATCTCTACACTCGTACAAGGCGCTGACTTGAAAGAATATTAAAATTTTTATAGATCTTGCTTTTTTCATTTTTCAATAAATACTAATGCTTTCAGAACACTTTATGGAAATCTAATCACAATCAGTTAAGGTTTAATAGCAGTGTAGCACAATAAAAGATTTCAAAGGGACAGATGCACACAGGTTTTTATGTAAACATGTGGATTGTTCCTTTTTTATTCAAATCCAAAATTAATTTTAAATAATTTTAACTTTTAGGCACTTGGAGTAGAAGTCAGATTTTTGTAAGTATCTGGATGAGTCGTATACTTTTAAAAGAAATTGTTTTAAGAATTAAATTCCTTTTTAAAGATTATTAATTTAATAAATATATTAGTTTCAATTCTTACCAAAATAATACATTTCATGAAAAAAGTTTATATAAAATTTAAATATCTTAAATAGGGTGATTTAAATATGTCATTAGGATAAAGTGATGTGCCATTTATATATATTTAGCTCTAATTTGAGGCACAATAAAAAATAAGTTTATAAACTAATTACTTTTGAATATTCAAAGGCTTTTTCTGATGACATTTCAAAAATTTGATTATAGATTTCTTTTTAGTGCTTATTATAATTTTAGAAAATATTAAAAAGAAGCTTGGACAATTCTGAGGGAAAACATGTAAAAATAAAATAATTTTAATTTTATGATAAGGCCTGAGACAAGTTATGAGAGTCAGGCTTTGAATATGAATGCTATTGGGGTTGCATCATTCAAGACTATTTATATTTGAAAGTTATCAATCAATCGTACTTTCGAGATGAAAATACTTAACTGTACCATTACTTTTAAAATTTTTAAATGTAAAGTCAGAACACATAAATTATATCGAAGTCTATCCCCTAATGTTAAAATAAAAGCTTAAAACTGGGCTTACCAATTTTTTTATTATATGCAACAAAATACCAAAATAGGATCCGATATTCTGAATCTCACATAATAAGCAGGTAGAATATGTTAGAAACTCAAGGTTGATATTTTCCATTATTCCACTATGAAATTTCCCGATAATGAAATGTTGCAGTGTGAAAAACTACCAGGTTGACTGATGTCAACGTAGCAGAGCTTGAGATAAAAATTGAGGACATTCAAAGGTTTTTGAAACCTTGGAAGGAAAAACCGGTAAACGCTATGGAGTTACTTGGTTTCCTGTCCAAACACTTAGGACTCTGTCCGAATCTACAAGTGGCACTAAGGATCATGCTGATAATTGGAACTTCTATTACATACTGTGAAAGGTCATTCAGCAAGCTAAAACTTATTAAGTCCTACCTAAGGAGCACTATGTGGCAAGCCCGCCTCCAAAGCCTGACTCTTATGAGCATTGAGAAAGAAGTTCTCGATTGTGTTAATTTTGACGAAGTCATCGATAATTTTGCTGCTGCTAAAATACGAAAAATGAACACTAATGGAAACTCTCTTCGATTCTGTCAGTATATATCTGAATTATGTGGCTTAATAAAAATGTGAGCATTTTTTTTCTAAATTAGTTTTTAAGGCAGAATGTGGTTTTGATGAGTGGGAAAAAAAGAAGCAAGGGTGAGGGGCTCCATTCAGGACCTTTGCCCTGGAGCGCCACGATCCCTTGATAAGGCGCTGAACACTACTGCTACATCTAAAGACGAACCAAAACCTAACCGCTTATAATAACGATTGAACTTAAAATACTATTATTTCAAATTAAAATGAAAAATAAAATTACTAAATAATATATTTGTTTAGAATTATTTTTCGTAAATATCCCTAAATAAATATAATAAGTGCTATATTTTCCATTGAGTTTTTGTAACCCTCGCTTGACGGACTCCGGACAATTTTATCCATTGCCAATTTAAAACACATTTTTCTAAAATATCCATCATAGAAACTTCTTTCAAAAATAACATGTAAACGTTCTCGTTAGGATAAAAAATCAAAATAAAATAAAATTAGCAAAAAAATTATTTTATTGTTTTTGAAATTAAGCTAAAAGTTAGTATATTTGGCGTTAAATTTATATGATTTGTCTAAGCATTCAGAGCACAATATTATATAATGTACATTGCAAACAAACTTTTTGCACTTTTGACACTTTTTTGATGCGTTTTTTCTTTTTATTTTGCAAAGGTAACACAAAGATCTTGAGGTGGAAGTCGTTGGTTTAGTAGTGTCTTGAGAAAAACCATAAAAAGAGAGTGAGTTTCTGATAGCTAAGGGTACTTCGGTTATCATAGTTCTGGTTTTCATTGATTCTTAGGGCCAGAAAGAATAAATTCTGTATGAAATCTTTTCTTCCACTTTCTTTGGTTGACGAATGTCTAAATAGTTAGAAAAAACTGCATGCGTCCATTTTCTATTAGGCTTGTAAGACCTGTAGGCTCTGAGCATTTTATTAGCAACATCCACCTCCTTTGTATTCATTATAAGATAATAAGCTGTCATGTTTAGAATGAACATTGCTTACTCTTGGATTTTATGTTGTCAGGATAGAATATACCCAAATTTGAAGTTTTAGAATAAGTTTTTCTTGG
Organism: Nectonema munidae; assembly: GCA_030549495.1. NCBI lineage: Eukaryota > Metazoa > Nematomorpha > Nectonematoida > Nectonematidae > Nectonema > Nectonema munidae. The sequence continues at coordinate 321,883 of JAUIRK010000312.1, read as the reverse complement.
TATGTAGGCAGTCAAAGAAGCAAATTTTGTAAAAATTATTCTTCTCTCATACTCACATAATTTCAAGTTGGCCTGAATATAAAAGAGAGAAACTTTCTGTTAGCCATAACTGTTCCACACAAAGAAACGTCTTGGCCATTACACCAAATAAGAAGTTCATGACTAGTAAAAAATCGATCAGTGTATAATCCACAACCTTTCGGGATGCTACTATCTTTTATCAACCGCTTGCACCCGTTCAAAACAGAAAAGTACGAGGGATCCTGTAAACCAGATACGTAAATTTCAGGTTTCATACAGTAAAAATATTTAGCGTCGTTAAAGTGATAAAACTTCACCCCATAGTGGCCGGGCTTCTTAGGGTCATAAATATTTATCAAGCAACCTACTCTGAAAGTAACTAGTTGCACATCTATCGTGAGCGCTGAGTGTGGAGTCCAATATCTTGAAAATTAAATGAGAAACTTTGACTTTTTGATCTCCAATTTGATTGATACTAATCAAGGCAGTAAAGTAGTCAAAGAGATGACTGATCTGAAAACTTTTATAACAGTGATGCAAATTCGAATACTTAGGACTTATCGATCTGAAAAAGTAAAAAAATATATACTAAGTAATAGATACGTGACTTACTTGTTTGCTGCAATTTTATCATTTAGTTTAATTCTTAAAAAATTAGAGCTCTTTAATGGATCAAAATAACTGCTAGAACTTGCTTTACTATTATGTTTAATAATGGAGGAATTTTTATTATTTTTATCAACTTTTTGGTTAGATGAGACAAGGGTAATTTACTCTTGTATTTAATGAATCGAATTTTTGACTAAGAGATACAAGGTTGTCCATTTTCTCAGACATGTTTTCTAGATCAATATTGTTTTTTTCAAAAAATTCAAACTTTTCAACTAAAAATTGAAGGATTCTTTAGAAACATTCAATGAATTCAGTGTTTTGTATTCAACTTAACAAAATTCACAACTTTATAGATTTCTTCCATACGCAATATCTTGAAAAAAATATCCCACAGAAAAAAATTGCAAAAAAAGAGTTAACAAATATTCCAGAGGAGAAAACAAAGTAATGAAAAGATTTAGAAAATATAAAATTACTAGCCGGTCCCGTGGTCGTTTCTCGCTTCGCTCGAAACATAGGATTCTGGGTAGTGTGTATATTGAGTTGCTAATTCAAATTCGCTTCGCTCAAAACGACCACGGGACCGGCTAGTTTTTTTTTGTTTAGACTACGCTCGAAAGATAGGATTCTGGGTAATGTGTATTTTGAGTTGCTAATAGTGTTATATGGTATGGTCAGGGCCGGTTTTTAGCCGATTTGACCGATTAGACCAAATTGGGCCCCGCGTCTGAAGGGCCCCGCATTTACTATGATCGGAACAGTTGAAATTAATGCAAAATACGAAATTTACAAAATGAGATATTACAACGCAATATCTGAGCAAAGAGCGTGTTATTGCTAATGATATTTGCATATTAGTTGCTCTATACGAGACCAATTTACCCTGCTAATTTCGTCTGGATCAAATGGTTTTGAAGTGAGATATCAAATTTTAAACCTAATTCATTTTTGATTCTAATGCAAATTTGGCGAAGGTAACTAATAGCGAACATAATAGTACACATTCTGAGTAAACAAACACACCCACCTCCATGTGACGATCATATGAATGCCTCTATGTGACGATTATATGAATTAACACAACTCGAACTTGTGCTATCAATATAGAGGTAATTTCATCTCACTTAAAATTTTTATTGCAACATTAAGAATAAGTTAAATAAAAGATTTAACTCCAAGTACATCCTCGGCCCTTCTAGTTTGATTACCCAACTACAAATGTCCAAATCTGCATAGACTCGATCTAAATAAGGTACCTAATTACTAGTGGTGGCATAGATCACCCAGAGATTGCTCAAGGTCATGTACCGAATAGCTACAGGTAATCATGTTTGTTTTTATATTTAGTAATTTTTAAATTTTTTTTCCGCTAAAAGCAAAATGGCGTTAGCTATTTAAAGTTATTTTATTCTGCTTTTTTGAAATATATTGTCATAAGTTTTTTACTGAACTGTTTCATTGAATATTTTATAACAATTTGTCTAATGTTTTTTTTAATATTTTTAATTTTGTCTTGTTTAAATAAATGAACAATTTAGAATCTTGTAACTGTTCACAATTACAAACAATGTCTTCATCGTCTTGTCAACATAAATATTTTAAAATTTATATCACCAAAAAATATTATTTTAAAAATGTTAATTTCTTGTGATAGGTTTATTTCTTTACTAATTCTTCTGTTTTGTTACTTTTTTAGATCTTCCTTTTTCTAAATACAAAAGTTAAATAAAGAGGCACTACATCATGACAAGCACAAGTAGAAATCGAGATAAAGGGCGTAAATATTTATGTGGTAACAAGAAACGAGCATTGGCCAAGGCAAAGGCAGCAGAAAATAAAAAGCATAGAGGTGCTTTAAAAAAGTTCCTTGTCACGCCATCTTTGAAACGCCCTCGGTTTGAAGATGAGAGAATCATCAATTATTTGCAGAATGAGGATAAAACCATGGATCAAATTTCAGATAATCATTAAAGGAATTGAATTTAGAAGTGCAGGACATTCGAGGCCAAGGCTATGACAACGGTAGCAACATGAAAGGTCACACGTCTGGAGTACAAGCCCGACTGTTGAAGGAAAATTCAAGAGCATTTTTTGTACCATGTGCATGCCACAATTTTAACCTTTTACTCGGAGATGTAGCTAAGTGTTGTCCAGATGCTAATACGTTTTTTGGGATCTTGCAAGCCATCTATGTTTTGTTCTCAGCATCAACTAGAAGATGGGCAATTTTGAAAAAACATGTAACTATGTTAACAGTGAAACCCTTAAGCAATACAAGGTGGGAGTGTCGTATTGATAGCGTTAAAGCTATTCGTTATCAGGTTGGAGAAGTATATGATGCACTTGTTGAAGTAGCAGAGACAGCAGATCAGCCCAAGATAAAAGCAGAAGCCGAATCATTAGCCAACTAGCTAAAAAACTACAAATTTCTAGTTTCTTTAGTATTTTGGTATGATGTACTTTTTAAAGTTAACTACGTGAGCAAGGAATTACAAGGTGAAAAAAGGACATTAATGAAGGAATGGAATCATATGAACAACTCTTGTCATGGCTGAAAAATTATAGGGAGGAAGGCTTTAATGATGTTTTAGTAAGTGCAAATGAATTAGCTGAAGTTGTTGAGTTGCCATTTGAGTTTAGAAAATTTCAAGAAAAACAATTACGAAGAAGGAAAAGAATGTTTTTATATGAAGCAGAAGATCAACCTATAGACGATCCAAAAGAAGCATACAGAATTCAGTGCTTCACCTTAGTGCTAGATCAAGCTATTCAGTCATTGGAAAGCAGATTTCAACAACTCAAAAATCACGTGAAGTTATTTGGATTTGTAAATAACTTTCAAAATATACAGAAGTCGGAAATGAGAAAGCATGCATTAAACCTTGAAGCAGCTTTAACACTCACCAAAATGAAACAGGACGCTGACGGAAAAGTTGTTACTGAAAAAAGTAAAGACATTGATGGGTATTTGTTGGCTGAAGAACTTGAAGCTCTGAAAACTTTCCTTCCCTCTACAATTAAGCCTTATGCGTTGTTTGAACACCTGATAGAAAATAATAGATTTACAGCATTTCCTAATGTTTTCATTGTGTTAAGGATTTATTTAACAATGCCAATATCAGTCGCCTCAAGGGAAAGAGGTTTTTCAAAGCTGAAGCTAATTAAAACATACTTGAGATCTACGATCTCACAAGAAAGACTTAACAATTTGGCAACGCTCTCTATAGAACATGAGATTGCTAAAGCATTAGACTTTGAAAATATTTTAAAATATTTTGCAAATAGAAAAGCTCGAAAAGTATTATTCTAAAATAGTATATTGTCTTTCTTTTTATCAAAAGTAAAACAATAAATCTATTCATTTTGCTTTTAAAATTTTATTACACCATTCATTTAATGGTTATATATTTATCTTTTGTAGGATTATATGTATGTATGATGTTGTATATATATATATATATGCGTTATAAAATTTGCTATATAGAGGAGGGGGCCCCACCATCAAGTTTCTAATCGGGCCCCGCAACACTTGGCACCGGCCCTGGGTATGGTGGTCAGTTTTTAGAATAATTGTATCTTTTCTGTGTATTTTTCTATTACACCATATAAAAAAAAGATATTTCAACCAATCAGAATGCTTCAAGCGACACTCACAATACAGATATATGAACTCATCACACATATAAAAATACACATAGAACATATAATAATTTCAACCAATCAGAATGCTTCAAACAGATACACATATATAAACTCATCACACAATATAAAAATACACACAAAACACATATATAAATAAATTCAACCAATCAGAATGCTTCCAGCGACAGACAGAGACACACTTACTTATTATAATATAGACTAGCCGGTCCCGTGGTCGTTTCTCGCTTCGCTCGAAACAGTGTTTCTCGCTGCGCTCGAAACATAGGATTCTGAGTAGTGTGTATATTGAGTTGCTAATTAAAATTCGCTTCGCTCGAAACGACAACGGAACCGGCTAGTTTTTTTGTTTAGGCTGCGCTCGAAACATAGGATTCTGAGTAGTGTGTATTTTGAGTTGCTAATAGTGTTATATGGTATGGTGATGAGTTTTTAGAATAATTGTATCTTTTCTGTGTATTTTCTATTACACCATATGAAAAAAAGATATTTCAACCAATCAGAATGCTTCAAGCAACCCTCACACTACAGATATATGAACTCATCACACATATAAAAATACATACAAAACATATAATAATTTAAACCAATCAAAATGCTTCAAACACATACACACATATAAACTCATCACACCATATAAAAAAACACACAAAACATATATATAAATAATTTCAACCAATCAGAATGCTTCCAGCGACAGACACACACACAGACGCTAGCTTATTATCTTTTTTTTTAATAAGCTAGCGTCTGTGTGTCTGTGTGTGTGTGTGTCGCTGGAAGCATTTTGATTGGTTGAAATTATTTATATATGTGTTTTGTGTGTATTTTTATATGGTGTGATGAGTTTATATGTGTGTATTTGTTTGAAGCATTCTGATTGGTTGAAATTATTATATGTTTTATGTATATATGTGTTTGAAGCATTCTGATTGGTTGAAATATATTTTGTGTGTATTTTTATATGGTGTAATAGAAAAATAAACAGAAAAGGTACAAATATTCTAAAAACTGACCACCATACCATATAACACTATTAGCAACTCAAAATACACACTACAAGAATCCTATGTTTCGAGCGTAGCCTAAACAAAAAAAACTAGCCGGTCCTGTGGTCGTTTTGAGCGAAGCAAATTTGAATTAGCAACTCAATATACACACTACCCAGAATCCTATGTTTCGAGCGTAGGATTCTGAAAAAAAACTAGCCGCTCCCGTGGTCGTTTCGAGCGAACCGAATTTAAATTAGCAACTCAAAATACACATTACCCAGAATCCTATGTTTCGAGCGCAGCGAGAAACACTGTTTCGAGCGAAGCGAGAAACGACCACGGGACCGGCTAGTTATCTATATTATAATAAGCTAGCGTCTGTGTGTCTGTGTGTGTGTGTGTCGCTGGAAGCATTCTGATTGGTTGAAATTATTTATATATGTGTTTTGTGTGTATTTTTATATGGTGTGATGAGTTTATATGTGTGTATGTGCTTGAAGCATTCTGATTGGTTGAAATTATTTATATGTGTTGTGTGTATTTTTATATTGTGTGATGAGTTCATATATCTTTAGTGTGAGTGTCGCTTGAAGCATTCTGATTGGTTGAAATATCTTTTTTTTATATGATGTAATAGAAAAATACAGAGAAAAGATACAACTATGCTAAAAACTAACCGCCACACCATATAACACTATTAGCAACTCAAAATACACACTACCAAGAATCCTATGTTTCGAGCGTAGCCTAAACAAAAATAACTAGCCGGTCCCGTGGTCCTTTTGAGCGAAGCGAATTTGAATTAGCAACTCAATATACACACTACCCAGAATCCTATGTTTCGAGCGCAGCGAGAAACACTGTTTCGAGCGAAGCGAGAAACGACCACGGGACCGGCTAGTAATATAGACTAGCCGGTCCCGTAGTCGTTTCTCGCTTCGCTCGAAACATAGGATTCTGGGTAGTGTGTATATTGAGTTGATAATTCAAATTCGCTTCGCTCGAAACGACCACGGGACCGGCTAGTTTTTTTTGTTTAGGCTGCGCTCGAACAATGGGATTCTTGGTAGTGTGTATTTTGAGTTGCTAATAGTGTTATATGGTATGGTGATGAGTTTTTAGAATATTTGTATCTTTTCTGTGTATTTTTCTATTACACCATATAAAAATACATACAAAAGATATTTCAACCAATCAGAATGCTTCAAGCGACACTCAGACTACAGATATATGAACTCATCACACATATAAATAATTTCAACCAATCAGAATGCTTCAAACACATACACACATATAAACTCATCACACCATATAAAAAAACACACAAAACATATATATAAATAATTTCAACCAATCAGAATGCTTCCAGCGACAGACACACACACAGACGCTAGCTTATTATAATATAGATAAAGAGTCCTGTTATAGTTAGAGCGGATTGGGAGTTGAGAAAAATAAACAAAAACCTCATTTAATTTTCTAATTTTGATTTTTTTTTAAATTAAAATTCCTTTTTAGCCGGGTACTTGTGTTTTTTGTAAACCAGCTTAGGTGGCTTAGTATGAAATTGTTTAACAAAAACTTCAAATATTAATAATTATTTCTAAAGAATAATAAAAATATTTTATACTATTAAATTTAACATAAATTTATTTTTAATACTACTTCTAATATTTAGCCATTAATTCAATAAGTTATTCGATGTTTAGGATATGTATGGCTTTTCACAGTCCTATATTTCCATATTGTTTCATTGAAGTGTTCAAAATTTTGTCAGATTTAGTTATCAATTCTAGCAAGCCCAAAAAAGTACACTTGTTAGTTGAGCAAAACTCATCATCATCTCTCCTGAACGCCAATAATAATTCACTCATAAGATAAAACCTCCCTATTATTCTCTGAATCACATAATGAAGAAAATTTTTAAATAGTTTGAGAAATCATTTGGAAAAGGCAATATGCTTACCCTCGCTTGAAAGAACATTTTTGTACTAAAGGCGTTGACGGAGTGGGGACAATTTTGTCCAATTTTCATCATTACGTTTTTTCATCAGAAAATAGTAAAGTCATTATACCATAGGTTAATTGTATGAATTACTTGAAAATAAAAGGAAAGTCATTTTTAATGGTGAAAATTTTATTAATTTAACGCCATCTATATTTGTTAAAATTGATCTAGTACTGGTTGTTAAAATTTCAATTAGTATGTGAACAAAAATAGATTGAATAAGACTTTAAACTTTGTAAGTGACAGTAAAATTTTAAGATAGGTGGTATTTTTATCGATAAGGCACTGATGCGCCACCTGCATGAGCTAGGAATAATTTTTGACAGGCAGTAATCTAACGTGGAAGGATCGGATTTAAAAACCTGCGCTAGAATCATTTACCAAAGAACGATAAAAATTTAGTAACTTTCAAACCTTCCGAACTTACATCGCTTAAATCATGAAAAAATATACAATACAAACATTATTGTTGTTATCTTATGAATAATCAAAATTTGGTTTTATTTACTTTTATTCCTCGTGCTCTTCTCGACACAACTGGTAAATGCATTTATTGATTCAGGAGTGAGCAGACTCTGCTGATATATTATAAACTTTTGTTTTTCGTGTTTACCTCTAACCCTTTCAACCAAATTCTTATTCGTTGTGAAAATGTAAGAAAGGATCAAGACAACATATGAAGAAAATATGATGATGATTTACTATTGTTGTACTCTTATGACACACGATATCGATATTTGTTATTATATCTTTATCTGCCATTGTCCAATGTATCGATAAACTTCGCAATTGGTAAACGGAGGAGCACATTTTGTTCCTACACAATTTTCTGATAAATTTTTCTGGTTTCTGCTGAATTTATTCACCTTTATCCATCGTGATTTTTCTTCTCATGTCTACCATCTCCTTTTCTGATGTTGAGTCTTCTGAACTTCTTCTTACAGTAGTTTTGACAGTGACTTCAATATTACTGATCAAGCCTTGGTTGCTCCTGATGGAACTGAATATTCTTGGTAACAGGTTTTCAGCCATACTGGAAGACCAGAAAGAATCAACATAATAGACCTTAGTGAAAGACCTTATGATCCTAAAGGACAGGCCAAAAAGACAAAATATGTTCTTAGTCTATTCAAACTTTTCTTTGATACTAGCATTATTGCTCACATTTATTCGATGACTCTAGCAAAAATGGATTCAAATTTCAGGTATTACAAAAATATATGCATGCGTGATATTATGACATATCTAACTATTTTTTGCTTAGTTCTCTAGTTGTGGGGTTAAATTTTTGATGAGTCAAATTCACTAATAAGGTTTTGGATAGCTTAAATCAATATTAATTTTAGAATTCAGGTCTAGGGTTAGCGTTAGAATAATTTCATTTTTTTTCAAAACTTTTTTTTTAGTTTCAAAAAGTTCAATTGCATTGTACTACTATTAATTTCCAAACTAACATAATAGAATATGTTAGTTTAGAATTTGTTTGTTGAAGTATATTGGTAAGCAATTTATCAAAAGTTGAAAATTGTACGAATTAAAAAATGATAAATTAACATAATAAATTTGTATTTTTACTACTAGAAAATTTTATTTTTACTACTAGAAAATTGTATTCTAGACCGTTTTTTTACTTTTTCAGACCGATAAGTCCTAAGTATTCGAATTTGCATCACTGTTATAAAAGTTTTCAGATCAGTCATCTCTTTGACTATTTTACTGCCTTGATTAGAATCAATCAAATTGGAGATCAAAAAGTCAAAGTTTCTCATTTAATTTTCAAGATATTGGACTCCACACTCAGCGCTCACGATAGATGTGCAACTAGTTACTTTCAGAGTAGGTTGCTTGATAAATATTTATGACCCTAAGAAGCCCGGCCACTATGGGGTGAAGTTTTATCACTTTAACGACGCTAAATATTTTTACTGTATGAAACCTGAAATTTATGTATCTGGTTTACAGGATCCCTCGTACTTTTCTGTTTTGAACGGGTGCAAGCGGTTGATAAAAGATAGTAGCATCCCGAAAGGTTGTGGATTATACACTGATCGATTTTTTACTAGTCATGAACTTCATGGCCAAGACGTTTCTTTGTGTGGAACAGTTATGGCTAACAGAAAGTTTCTCTCTTTTATATTCAGGCCAACTTGAAATTATGTGAGTATGAGAGAAGAATAATTTTTACAAAATTTGCTTCTTTGACTGCCTACATACCAAGAAAAACTTATTCTAAAACTTCAAATTTGGGTATATTCTATCCTGACAACATAAAATCCAAGAGTAAGCAATGTTCATTCTAAACATGACAGCTTATTATCTTATAATGAATACAAAGGAGGTGGATGTTGCTAATAAAATGCTCAGAGCCTACAGGTCTTACAAGCCTAATAGAAAATGGACGCATGCAGTTTTTTCTAACTATTTAGACATTCGTCAACCAAAGAAAGTGGAAGAAAAGATTTCATACAGAATTTATTCTTTCTGGCCCTAAGAATCAATGAAAACCAGAACTATGATAACCGAAGTACCCTTAGCTATCAGAAACTCACTCTCTTTTTATGGTTTTTCTCAAGACACTACTAAACCAACGACTTCCACCTCAAGATCTTTGTGTTACCTTTGCAAAATAAAAAGAAAAAACGCATCAAAAAAGTGTCAAAAGTGCAAAAAGTTTGTTTGCAATGTACATTATATAATATTGTGCTCTGAATGCTTAGACAAATCATATAAATTTAACGCCAAATATACTAACTTTTAGCTTAATTTCAAAAACAATAAAATAATTTTTTTGCTAATTTTATTTTATTTTGATTTTTTATCCTAACGAGAACGTTTACATGTTATTTTTGAAAGAAGTTTCTATGATGGATATTTTAGAAAAATGTGTTTTAAATTGGCAATGGATAAAATTGTCCGGAGTCCGTCAAGCGAGGGTTACAAAAACTCAATGGAAAATATAGCACTTATTATATTTATTTAGGGATATTTACGAAAAATAATGCTAAACAAATATATTATTTAGTAATTTTATTTTTTATTTTAATTTGAAATAATAGTATTTTAAGTTCAATCGTTATTATAAGCGGTTAGGTTTTGGTTCGTCTTTAGATGTAGCAGTAGTGTTCAGCGCCTTATCAAGGGATCGTGGCGCTCCAGGGCAAAGGTCCTGAATGGAGCCCCTCACCCTTGCTTCTTTTTTTCCCACTCATCAAAACCACATTCTGCCTTAAAAACTAATTTAGAAAAAAAATGCTCACATTTTTATTAAGCCACATAATTCAGATATATACTGACAGAATCGAAGAGAGTTTCCATTAGTGTTCATTTTTCGTATTTTAGCAGCAGCAAAATTATCGATGACTTCGTCAAAATTAACACAATCGAGAACTTCTTTCTCAATGCTCATAAGAGTCAGGCTTTGGAGGCGGGCTTGCCACATAGTGCTCCTTAGGTAGGACTTAATAAGTTTTAGCTTGCTGAATGACCTTTCACAGTATGTAATAGAAGTTCCAATTATCAGCATGATCCTTAGTGCCACTTGTAGATTCGGACAGAGTCCTAAGTGTTTGGACAGGAAACCAAGTAACTCCATAGCGTTTACCGGTTTTTCCTTCCAAGGTTTCAAAAACCTTTGAATGTCCTTAATTTTTATCTCAAGCTCTGCTACGTTGACATCAGTCAACCTGGTAGTTTTTCACACTGCAACATTTCATTATCGGGAAATTTCTTAGTGGAATAATGGAAAATATCAACCTTGAGTTTCTAACATATTCTACCTGCTTATTATGTGAGATTCAGAATATCGGATCCTATTTTGGTATTTTGTTGCATATAATAAAAAAATTGGTAAGCCCAGTTTTAAGCTTTTATTTTAACATTAGTGGATAGACTTCGATATAATTTATGTGTTCTGACTTTACATTTAAAAATTTTAAAAGTAATGGTACAGTTAAGTATTTTCATCTCGAAAGTACGATTGATTGATAACTTTCAAATATAAATAGTCTTGAATGATGCAATCCCAATAGCATTCATATTCAAAGCCTGACTCTCATAACTTGTCTCAGGCCTTATCATAAAATTAAAATTATTTTATTTTTACATGTTTTACCTCAGAATTGTCCAAGCTTCTTTTTAATATTTTCTAAAATTATAATAAGCACTAAAAAGAAATCTATAATCAAATTTTTGAAATGTCATCAGAAAAAGCCTTTGAATATTCAAAAGTAATTAGTTTATAAACTTATTTTTTATTGTGCCTCAAATTAGAGCTAAATATATATAAATGGCACATCACTTTATCCTAATGACATATTTAAATCACCCTATTTAAGATATTTAAATTTTATATAAACTTTTTTCATGAAATGTATTATTTTGGTAAGAATTGAAACTAATATATTTATTAAATTAATAATCTTTAAAAAGGAATTTAATTCTTAAAACAATTTCTTTTAAAAGTATACGACTCATCCAGATACTTACAAAAATCTGACTTCTACTCCAAGTGCCTAAAAGTTAAAATTATTTAAAATTAATTTTGGATTTGAATAAAAAAGGAACAATCCACATGTTTACATAACCTGTGTGCATCTGTCCCTTTGAAATCTTTTATTGTGCTACACTGCTATTAAACCTTAACTGATTGTGATTAGATTTCCATAAAGTGTTCTGAAAGCATTAGTATTTATTGAAAAATGAAAAAAGCAAGATCTATAAAAATTTTAATATTCTTTCAAGTCAGCGCCTTGTACGAGTGTAGAGATGAGGTCGTGTAAAAAATATAGAATTTTTTTGAGATCAGATAACGGAAGGGCGATCATATGCTAATGACATGCTTGCTCTTCATCTCTCTGAAAATCAAGTCAGAGATCTTGTAGTTCCTTATTCCTATAGTCATCAATTAGATTTGGGCTTGTGAGTAGACTTTCCTTATCACTTTTCTAATTTTAAGGATAAGTATTAGAATGAGTATTTAAAATCTAATTTTGTTCACCAAAATTTCCACTTTATTAATATGTATATTAATTCGAATTTTAGTTATATTTGATCAGATGCAGTAATGTACGCAGTAATTGAACAAGAAGCCATGCATTTTGCACAGGAACAAATATTTTTTATATCACATAACTATATAAGAAAGTGTTCTCTGTAATTTAAAGCTTAAAATATTTTTTCCTATTGATTACAGTAACTTAAAGAGTTAAATGAGAGAGTTAGGATAAATGCCCTTATTTTCTAAATATAATTTAAATAGTCAAGTCTTTTATTCCAGAAATCAAATAATTGGAATCCTTATTCTTGGATATTCGTTTTATTTATTAACTCAATATATGAGTAGGTTGAATATGAAGATTAATCATTCTTTGTTTTCCTGTGTTCCTAATCTAGCTTGGTAACATTTCATTGCTAAAATTTAATTTTAAAGAACAATGCATCTCAGTACAGAGTAATCAATCCACCTAACCTGTTCATTTAATATGAACCAGGCTTGTTGACAATTAGTGAGCTGAGAGGCTGAGAAAAATCTTTTAGCTCATAAGAACCAAAAATTCTGTTTTCTAAAGAGTTACAAAAGGGGTCATTTTTGGAGTTAAGGTATAAAACCTTCACTTGGTTAGAGTATCTATCGATAGAAATGGGAAATGTGACCATCGCTTTCAATAACTGGTAAATCGAAATAAGGAGGAAACGCTTAATTACATCCGATAATTACTGATCCATCATATCTTGTTGAGCTAGAACAGTAGTTCATAAACTTTTTAAAAAATTTCGTTGTGGCCGTCTTTTTATAATTTTTTATTAGCTCAGGGTCTCAATTAAAAAAAATAAAATAACATATAAACTACTGTACTAAAAAATTGATAGCAATTTTTAATTCACAAATTTATTTATGTTCACTAAAAATGATAGGAATATATGAAAACGGTCAACAAAAATTTTTACATGCTGCCTGGTTTGCTTTGATCAATGCTGTATTTCTTTATATAAATTCGCTTTAAAACTTTTACTTTGGAAAGCCGCCTTACGTTTGAGTTCAACAAGTTTTTGAAATTCGCTATCATTTTTTCAGCATAACTCAGAAAACAAACAAGGGTTGGACATTTGTTTAATGAAATACACTAAATGATAACATTTTTCAACTTATCAGGATGGTTTTCATTTTTAAGGCTTGCGATGAATAACGCACTGGGTGCCAATTACATCTTGTGATTTTTGCTTAATCAAAGTCTGAAAACTAAAACAAGAAATTGCTAGATCACGGTCAGTACACACCTTCCAAATGCATGTTCTGGCTTAATACTATTGCTGTAAAAAATGCCAACCTTGTTAAATATTTCTCTTGCAGTTCTACTGCTGAGAGTTTTGTAAAATATAAAAATGTCTAATACATATTCTACATAAGCGCAAAACTGAGCTAAGCTTACAGCATCGGGCGTTTATCAAGCTGAACTGCAAAAAAGTTGAAAATCGAATCCCGAATCAATAAGAGCACCTTTGATATCATGTCGTCAAACATCTCTCTTATTAGCCTTCTAACAGTATCGCTTTACAGGAAGCTTCAACTTTACAAGTTCAAAATTTCTTAGCCCATTCAATATGATATCTTTGCAGCAAGGTAATGCCAACTGTTCTATGTTGTGGGATTTTTTGACAACAGATATTTTTGGAGGGGGCTGCATTTCCATCGCAAGCTTCACCTGACGGGCTTTAGAAGAGTGCCTGCTAACACTTTAGAACACAAAAGAAAATCATATTCCTCTTCCCCACCAGACGTTAATGAAGTAAAACCAAATTTCAAGTATGAGTCGTCATATTTCATTTTTTAAGTCATTGAGAAAAATCTTAAATTTAATTTTTAATTTATCATAAGGAAAAAGTCATTAAGACTCGAATTCTTATAACTCGAATGCTCTATTTCTAGTGCAAGCTTCACTTGCCTGGCTTTAGAAGAGTGGATGCTAACACTTCAGAACACAAAAAAACACTTAGGTTCCTCTACCCACCAGACGTTAATACAGTAAAACCAAAATTCAAGTATGAGGCGGCATATTTTATTTTTTAAACCATTAAGAAAAATGCAAATTTCCATCTATAAAATTAAGCGTGCAAAGCAATAAAAGTATTATTTATTCTTTTAAATGTGAATTATTGGCAAAAATCGCAAATGACCCAATATGGGTACAATAGGTTGTGCAAAACGATCCACTGAGTGTCTTCTCGGTCGCCATGGAACTGCTTCGCGATCACATATGCCACGGCGAACGCCTGTTTGAAAAAGTCCAATTATGATGGGATTGAGAGCTTACAGTGCAAGTATAATGTCGGGTAATAATGGTGGTGTGTTCATTAGACAATTCTTTTAAAATCAATTTTGAAAATTGTAAAGAAAGTTTGTCCGCCTCCCTCCAAAATTTAAGGATGTGCACCTCGGCTTTGCGCCACTAGTCACTTCCATTATTCCTTGAAGCCATGACTAAAAAACAATTAACAGCTAAAAATATGCGTTGAAAAATTTAAAATTGTTCCAACTAAAGTTAGTCCCGGTGTATTGATGGTCAACTGTAACCTTACTTTGCTCACTACTAAATAAATATACAATATGGCTGACTGAGACTGGTTCGGTCCAGAGGTTAATAGGAGTGAGCGATGTGTGTACATGAGAACAGATGTTGAGTGTTGTGTGTCTTAGTGTTACATAGCGGGCATATTGGGGTGTGGTATGTGTCAGGGCTAATTTTGTTCATGTATTCGACTACAGTCGGTACCCGGTATAACATTGTGCGATATACTGCGAAAAAATATAACGTTACGAACCCGTGTACCCTAAATCAGTCGTTCTTAACCTGAACTTTTTAAGAAAGTTGACATATCGCCTGAGGGGTCCATGGCTGCGTCTCAGGGGGTCCGTGAACAGTTTTTCATTTTGCAAAAAAAACTTACAATGAGTGAAAATAATCAACTAATTTGTACATCTAAAAATAACTGAAACCCAAAGCTAACCTTTAAAGTCTGAATAAATAGCAAGCAAGTGGCTTTGTCTTTTCTCCTTGAATTTACGTAAATTTACTTGGCTACCTCCCGTATTTGACGTCATTTGAGATCAAATAATTCATATCAATAAAATTAAGTACAAATAATAATTGAATGTGAAGGTGTTTTTATTCGAAAATTTCCTTAGAGTGGATCCATAGCTTTCATCAACTTTCTATACATGACTGATTGAAGGGTAAGAACCCCTGACCTAAATGTTTTTAAAAAAAAGCCATAGTGGTATGAAGTCATCAGCCTGAGATTCTAATTCAATACGAAGACTTACATCGTTCTATCCCTTGAACCGTCACTGAGCTGGATATAACTTTTGCGTTTTCGTTTATCACTATTATATTTTGGATTAAACAGTTTGATACATTTGTGAATTCTTAGCATGCGCAAATATGTTGAATAACCACTCACCATTATTCGTGAATCTAGCAGTTGGTTGATTATTATTGTAATCTCGAAATAAAATTTGAACTCACCACTCGTCTTGTGTTGTTGATTCGAGCGTTCAATTCTCTTTCATTTTGTACAAGTCTCCCTATTTTCAAAACCAGATCTACTTCTTTTGACTATTTTGTTTCAAGAAGAGTTTTATTCGTCCCCTGCTCTAATAAACTGTTTTCATAAATAGGCCTTGTTTGGTATCGATATTTTTTTTTTAAATGTTTTCAAAACACAGAAACGTACTGATTTCAAAGCATGACAAAGAATAAGTTCTCATTTTTGAGCAATTTATCAGTAACCTCTATTATCGCTACTTACAACTAGTCTCTGACGGCAATTGTGGTGCGTTATAACATCGCTGGACAAATAAAGGATGCCCATATGTGGTGCTATAACGAGAGCGCACTTTATAGTCCCAAAATAATTGAATTTAAATTTAATAAATACTCTTTTTAGAAATCAGGTATAAAATAACGAAGTTTTTGAAATTATTTTTTGTTAATACTGTAACAATTTCAGAGTTTAGAATGAATAAGATTTCTAGCAAGCACTCTAATCCTTACTTTTTCTTTTAATTCGTTTTTGATTTCAGGGGGGGGGGGGAACTAAAAAGTAATTTACTTCAAAGAATCACATTAGTTTTAACTACATTCATTACTTTGATAACTAATTTGTTACACTTTTATTTTAATTTATTTTTAGAAAGAATTATTGAATTTACAAAAGTTGGCTTCTCCACTTTCAAGTTTCAATGATGAAATCATCACAAAATTAAGGTATTTTTTATTTTTGTTTATTTTAATGTGTCTTATGATTTTTTATGTTTTTTCTTTCAAATTTCGTTTTAATTCTATTTATTTTTTAAAAAAAATTTGTACCTGTCAAATTCCTTATCCAACTAGATTGATTGAATTTTATTTACTGAATAATTAATATAAGTAAAATTTATTAGTCAAAAATGAATTAAAATTTTTGCATATTTTATCTAAATATTGAGGATAAAATGGAAGATTATGAAGAAAATGGGTGGTTGAAAAAATTATTGGATTTTGATGAATAAAATCAAAGAAGGGCATTTTTGACATAAGTAAGTTATACATACACTAAGACCAGGTTAGAGTGTATTCAAAGAAAATTAAAAAAAAATAGAGCGGTGCGGATGGCTATAAAGGATATTCAAAAAAAGATGGCGAGTATAGATGCGCTTGATAAAATTTAAACGATTATCGTCGGACATAGGTTACATAAAGTTGGCTCGTGTAGTACTTTGGTTTGATGTGCAGTAGAAACCTATGTGTCTTTTATTTTTAAAATTCCCCCTGCCCTCCGATAGGGTACTGATAAACGAACCTTAACCGTAGCCATGTTGTGTTCTAGTGTATAGATTATAATAAATATGATAACAAAATTCTCTTTGGCTAGGTAATTTATATTATATTTTGTTTCATAGACCAATTATATCTGAATGTCCTTCTGAAAATGCATCTTTGATCAATCAGTTAGAAGGCTTCTCATCTCCTTTCCTCAAGTTTTTTAAGCGCCCATCTTTAAAATCAAGTGAGTGGAAGACAAGTAATAATTACTCTGAAAAGAATTGCCACTCATATTTCTTGGTTGACTTTTTTTAGATTTCTATGATAATAATCACGAAAGTTTTCAAAACAATGCGCGATCTGCTACCTGTGAAAGTGAAATTTTGTTAAAGCCATATAAGCCAAATTATTCGTCTAATAACAACACTTCCGAATTCGGGTATCCTACCTATTTAAACTAATAAAGTGTATTTTTTTAGTTCAACAAGTAAATTGTGATTTATTTTATTTCAATATTAATTATGGGCCTTGATGTCTAAATTTTTGGAAATCATCTATTTCCAACAGTGTAGAATTAGTGTTGCGGTTCAGCTTAGGTTTAGTGTTAGCGCAATAGTACATCATACATGCATACATACATACAACAAACATACATTTTCTGACATTCTTGACACAAACTTTCCTATATATTTGTATTAATACATGCCTGACACAAAAAAACATTTAGACATGAATACGTGCATACATATTGACAGTAAGCACTCATACACTGAAATACTTAAATCTCAAAAACAGCGGTATAACTTTGTTATGTGTATCTTTGTTTCATTTACAATCGAGTGTTTTTCTTTGTATTTTATTTTTACCAACGTCTTTCCGCGTTTTTTGTATGCTATTAACACATTTCTCGTTCTAACTAAAATAAGTAAGTTATTTTTTCCTATCTTTTAGCACTGTAATGGTGGGAAAATGGAGAATTGAGTATTTTTTAAGCAAAAATAGCCTTAACGTTTCTTAATTTTTAATAATGGCGATTTATTTCTCACATTTTTCCAAACAAATTTAAATTTTACTTCTATTTTAATGTTATAAATATCAAGCAGTGTAACCCCTTTTCCCTTTGGCTGATTAAACTTTCTTTTTAATTATAATTTTTACCATTAATTTTTAAAATTAATTAGTTTATCATTTTTTATTAGATGCCTCTCTTATTTACCTGTAACAATAATCGAAATAGATTTTAACTAAATCTTTTTTACCCTTAGTTAGTTCTACATTTGAACGGATAATAAATTATCATCTTTATACAAACTTGTTCATATCTTCTTCTATATGCTTTTTTTATGAGATGCTCTACTTGAGTGTTCGGGTACTTGGTTTAGCCTTCGTGATCTCCCTTGGCCAAAGACTGCTTTGAAATTCTTGGGAAGCTGGGAAACGTAATGAATAACGAGTATTTGATATTTGTTTCTTGATTGAAATGAAGAAGCATTTTGGATAATTTATATCATGGCTATATTTTAAATAATTATAAATTTTAATACTATATAAAATTATCCATCCTCCAATTATTATCGATACCCCTTCTACGACATACTTGAACCGGTCTGTTTCGAGCGAAGCGCGAAGAACTGACCTGTATTTTAGATAATCATAATAATATACCCTTTTTTGCCAAAATTCTAGTAAAATCGATGAACTCGAGTATAAGTCGAGCTAAAATGCTCTCTTTTCAACAGCAAAATTTTCAACCTATTTTTCGCCCAAAAATTGAGTGAGACAAAAACAAACAAAGCCCTATTTGATTTATTTGAACTACAAAAATACATTGACAAACTTCTTCTTCGTTGAACAGCTGTTGTGCTTTCTCCACACTCATGATATCATCATGGGGGTCGTCCTCATCCAGCACATCTTGAGTCTTGTTCCTGGTCTTGCTAAAGGATGTCATCTTCTACACTTCTGTACCATGTCTGGCTCAATCTGTTCCTATGCAGCCTTTACCGATTCTGCCACTTTCACGAAACTTGGCCTCTTGAGATTTCCGGCATTGGTGCCTGGTGCTTTATCACTGGCCAGCCATTGTTCCCATTGGTGGCGAAGGTGATCCTTGAATTGTTTATTCAAGCTTACATTGAGTCCGAGTGGTTGCAAAACAAAGGTAAAGGTCTGATAGCAAGATCTGTGTTGTATCCTCGATAAAGTGTGCGCCAAATAACATCATCCGGCTGCGAAATCTCCAAACTTTCTGTAGCCAAACAAACATGTCATCTCTGTCCATCCACCCTTTTTCATTCACACGAACAATCACACACTGGGGAACTTTTTCTTTTGAAGATGAGCATTCGCTTCAACTTGCTACCATCTGCGCACACAAAACCACGATAAAATGATTTTTTCATTTCCTGTGGTTCTGGCAAAAACTGTTTTGTCACCAACTGAATGCACAGTTCTGTTGCCTCGAAGGTCAAAGAAAACGGAGGTCTCGTTCATATTGGCAATACACGAAAAAGGATAATCATGAAGATTCCTTAGTTTGATGACATGGTGCTGAAGTTGTGTGATTTTATGATCCAACTGATCCTGGGAGTTTCTGGCTGATTTTTAGGCGAAATCGAAGAGTAGGTTCTTGTCAGTCCATAAAATTTGTTCACCATCCAGGAAAAGCCTTAAAGTTTGGATCACTGAAAATACTCTGGGCATGAACACGAATTGCAGTTCTTGTGACAACAAATCCATTCTGTCGGTAGTTCACTATCTAGTCTCGAAGAACAGCTTCATCGTTTGCATGAGGCGTTGAAAGTCCACCAGAAGCCTTCTTGTTTTTTTTTGGCATTTCTGCTAGTTGACTAGCAGATTTCTTCCAATCACGAATGAGCTTCTCAGACACGTCAAACTCTCTGACTGTTTTGCTGTTGTTGTAACATCAGTGGCATACTTCACCATTTACAGGCCGAACGTTTTAGCTTTTGACCAGGCATCATTGTAGTAATGATTCAGGACTGAGGTTTTCTTTTGAAAAGCGTGGTAATACAGATGCTCGCTAAAACAGCAATTAAAACTGAAATGTTGAATTACTCAATTTGAACTCAAAATTAAACTATTCCTTTAATGGCTTTTAATCCTATTAACATTTTACCAATCAAAAATCGCGCGTAAAAATGTGTTAAAGCCAATTTAAGTGTGAATTGATTACATGTATGATCTTATTCACATTTCACAACTGATCATTTCACTTGACTATAAGTCGAGCTAACAAATTGAGGCTGTTTTTAAATGAAAAAAACAAATTAACTTCTTATTAAATTCTTTTTAAATGAAAACATTAAATAAAAATTAATTAATTAAAATGAAAATTTATTTTTAATTATAATTGAAAGCGTATAGCTATATGTGAAAACTCACATGGAAAGGAGGATGAATACTGTTTGAAAGGAATACTGTATTTTGGAATTATATTTTACATTAAAAATATTTTTTGTTACCTTTTTTAAGTTTTCTATGCATTTTTAAGGAAATTATATTAATTATATATTTTATAATTTAGGATATTTATTTGAAATAATGGCGTCTAAAGCGCGTGCCCTTAGGTGGCATGAGCAACGTTGGTTAGATACTGGGTTTCGATAACTCAAGATCTTGGGTTCGGTCCCGCATCAAGCCTAATTTCCTCATAGTTCGATACAAGAGACCCAATTGTCCATTCTCGATGCAAACACGCCATGAATAATATCTCTGAAAAGATATCCTCTATGTTGAAAAATATCGTCTATGGGGGAAGGGAGAAGGTGTGTTGAGTATTAAAAATTTGGGAAACACTGGTGTATTATAACCCTAATTTTATCGCACCGCCCTTCCTTTAAGATTATAATCATTACTACACGCTAACTCTATCAACACTTCTGTAGGGAAAAGTGTCCAGTCAGTTTAAAAAAAAACTTTTTTTTAACTTCGATCTGGGTTTGCGAACTTGATTCATTCCATAAAACCGTTTGTTACCCGAAATATTTCTGAAAAAGTTTTTCCTCTTTTAGTGTAATTTATCATCAGTAAATACAATATAAAAATTTTTAACTTCCTATATTTAAATTACATTAAGCTCGATCAAAATTTATTTGAAAAAAATTCTTCCTAACCAATTTGTTTGAAGGTCTCAAGGTGTTTAACTGTGATTGATGAAAAGTTTTTGTTCAAACAAATAGAGGAAAAATGATTTTAGGATTTTTTTGAAAGTCCCTTTTTAAACATATTGAAGTCAGAATATGATCCCACGAGAAGGGAGATAATTTTTTTCGGCATGCCAGTTCTAATTTTTATCTTAAATTTTGAATGTTAAACGAAGTATTTATATTACAATACATAGAAAGATGTATTGATTTTTAAAAATAAATTTATTTTCATCTTATAGCAATCTTTTGGCTATTTCACGTTTCTTATACGAAGTGATTGAGATCAAAGTATGGAAAGTAGTAATGCAGAATAAATTTATAATCCGAAAAGAAAGCAAGTAATCGATATTGAAACAAAGAGTATACGCTTACTTAACCTAAATCTCGAATTATGAAATTATGCCAGATTTTTTGATACCTTTGCAATGGCGGCGCCATGACCTTTCACAACCAATGCATTCCAGCCAAAAAGAATATTTCCACCAATAGAAAAATTATATTTAATAAATATAGATTTGTTGACGTTGTTACCCATTTGTAAAATTTGGTAAACAAATTCACTAAGGTTATTTAACCCTTTGAAGACCAGTGTGACACCGATTGACCGATGTACGATGAAATTAAACTCGCCTGCTTTAAGTATATAAAATTTCAATGGAAAAGAGCTGACGATTAGTCTTAAAAATTCTGCTTCTCAATGGGTTAAAAGGATAAAAATATCCTGTCTAGTTTCGGCAGGAAACTGCCTTCTTCAAGGGAAAAAACTTACTTTCTCACTCATATCTTTTTCCTCTGAAGAAGGCAGTCTCTTGCCGAAGCTAGTCAGAATATTGTTATTTTTTTAAATTACCGTAACCCGCTAATGACGAGAGTAATCAGACGATGTGTACGATGTAAAGCAGACGATTTGTATTTAAAAGCATACGATCATATGTTTATATAAAATTTACAATTCATTTCTTTACCAAATAGACAAATTATTATTGTTAGTTTTTTTATTTCCATTAGAAGAGTGTTTCATAAACTTTTCTTACTCCACACCCCCTTTAAAGACATTTTTAAAGAAACGCCCCATAAACAATAGTACTCCAAGAAAGTTCCCCCTTTCCCTTTAGAAGACATTATTTCAAGGAGCCCCTTACTCATAAAATAATGATTCTCAGTGTTCTGTTTGATATTACTGAAATTAATTCTGATATCACCACTCTCAGATTATTATTTAAAAGCTTTCTTTCCTTACTTAAAGTTTAATTTGCAGCACTGCATCCATTTTCTGCCATGCAATCTGTGCGAAAAATTTTAAACTATTTTATTCTAGACATCTTCCACATTTGGGTCGCCTAGTTCCGCCATGGAAAATCCCAATTAAACGGGTTGGACACGTGTTGAAAAATTAAATTTTATTGCTTTCGGTTCGGATGTCAGTAGCATTCCATTTCAAATAGTTTTTCAATTGCCTTTGCTTTACTCACTCCTTTTTATTGTTTCTTTATTTAATTAGTAATTTAGACACAAATGCTGAATTATAAGTTAATTTTATTTTACAATGATATTTGTCCAGGGAGCAATTGTTTCGTTACCCTAAAAAGTTTTGAATTAAAAATGAAGGATTTATTTTATTTTTTTTTATTCTCAAGACCAAATCAAAAGTATGACACCAAATTTCGAAAATTGAGTTATCCAAAGCGAAATTTTTTCTCCTCTAAAAAACAGTCCACTTCATCGCAATCTTTTCTGCACTCCTCTGTTCATCCAAATAAAGAAAACACATTTTTAAATAAAAAACTAGCGTCATTTCCTTCATCTAAGTGCGTTGTGAAAGGTTTTTCAAAATTTTCAACGTCTTCTTATCCGACCAACAAATCAAATTACTCCTCTCACAAACAAACTGACAACAGATATCGTAGTGAGTGTTTTCCTTCAAATACTTATTTTTGCTTTTTTTGTGTACTTTCCTTAACAACTCCTTCTCATAAGTTATGGGAAGAGGTGAGAGTAAAAATCTTTCTTTTATGTGGAAACTGCATTTTTAAGTAATTTTTAAAATTTTCCCATTTTAAATGAAGGAAAAATTTATTTATTGTAACGCTACATTATCCGTCTTCATATTTGTGTCATTTTATGAGCCCGGGAATTATCTTTAAAGCGATCTTGACAGATTCACATCATCCACTTGTCTAAAGTTGAGTTGGATTTTCTTGTTATTTCAGACACTATGCCAATTAACGAAGTGTATTGTTTTACTATCGTTCTCTATTCTATAAATGTCAAATGTTCCTAGTTATATGATATGTATATTATATAACATTTTTTTAAAAATGTCCCTGGCTTAAACCCCTACAAGTCAAAGCTATTTTGGCCTAAGAATTTTACCGAAGAAGGAATGGACAAATTTGAGGATTTATGCAAAAATGATTGCAGCCATAGAATTAATTTATAAACGCTCGTAGACTTGTTGATTCATTCACATGTTTGATAGTTAACGCAACTTCAATCGGGTATTTTTGTTTCCTCATTCTTAAATTTGGGCGTACATACTTTGCGTGCCCAAAATCGTTGTACTGGCTTCAATTTGGACCTTTATTATTTTCTGCTTCCTTTCTATTGGCTAACTTTTGATGAATATATTTTTCACTAATTATAACGAAACGTTTAACTAACAGCCCCCGGATTATTAAAATTAATATATGCGCGCTTGTTAGTGATGTAGCGATGATTCCGCCTTAACATCGTCGTCACTTGCTTATTCTTTCAATTCAACAACGATCTTTTGAGTCGAGCTTCTTTCCAGTAAAATAAACATTATAATAATTCACTATCATTTTTATTTTTACTCTGTATATGAGCATTAGCATGCTCTGTAAGCCTTCTATCACACACATTCAGAAAAGCCTTTCTACGTCACCAAATGAACTGGACAAAATAACAAAATATTATACTAGTAGCCATTTTGAAATAATGTCACTCTTCTTTACATGGTATATGTGGAAATGTTCTGAAGTTTCATCCCTCAATTTATCTTGTATATACAACGATTGAGGAGAGTGTATAAGCATTTTATGGACTGTGGATGTATCAGTAAACGTGTCGTAAGAGCAATGGGAAAGATATAAAGCCCCCGTTGAATGTGGCACTGATCAAGCAATTATCGTGGCTATAATTGATTTTGCTAATGCGTGAACAAAAAGAAGGCTATCTTCGCAAAATGATCTATTAAATTAAAAAAGTTTGTAACAAGTAATATATGAAATTTATAATATTAAGTAAAAATGCATTGCATTGCATTGCCATCCGTTGACAATGAGGGATCGATAGATTTTGTTTTCTATACTTTGGAAGAGAGGAAAAAGATTGTATGTCCATCCTAGATTTAGATGAAGTTATAACTTTAGTTTCCAGGGAAAGTCGAAGAATAAAATTTTATTAATGAAAAAAATTTTCCTCCTATCTGCCTCCAAAAAATCTTCTAGAGACGGGCTTGCATATATTTATTGGTTTATAGGCAGATCTTGATAAATCGGATTCGAATATTCGCGATTCCTGGTTAACCAGGCACTTTCATTGGAAAGCAAATGTTTGCCTTATTGATTCATAATATATACCATTTTTAGTTCTATTTTGTCTTTTTGCAATTCTATGTCAATTTAAAATTTGATTTTGTTGTGTTTATATTGCTTTTACATGTGTCATTTTTATTTACACTCTTTTTTTCCTTGATATTTTAACATTATTTTCAGATTAATAAAAATACATTAAATAAAAATGACATCTGTCAGAACAATAAAATCACAACAAAATCAAAATTTAGATTGACATAGAATTGCAAAAAGACAAAATGGAGCTACAAATAGTATACGTGCGAAAAAGATTTTAGAATGGGAATTTGAATGATCATTTCTAAAAATAGTCTAATTCTTAACTTCTAAAGTTAATTCATTTTTGAATTTTGTAAAAAATTAATACATTTCAAATTAAAAAAAAACCTACGATTTTAACACAACTAAAATATTGAAATTGCGAATTTTTTAGATCACCGTATTTTCTTCGTTATAAAATCTATGCAAAACTTTGTCATGCCGATATGCATACTTATATTGTCAGTGAAACATATTTTGTCATCAATATTGTAAAAATTAATTGTATACTCTTAGAAGAGCTTCTAAAAAAATCAAAAGTATAACAGTATAACTCCCCAATTGGTATCTCATCAACAGCGCCCTCCTATGCTTATGTGGCGCCCCAGTGCAAAATAATGTAACTGCTATGTTCGGTGTCTGGCCGTAGTTCATTTTTTTTTTTATCATTATGGACATTTTAAAAACAATTTTTAACGAATAATAACCTTACAAAATGAAGGACAGGTTTCAGATTACGCAATTTCATCACAATTTTTGTGTCTTACTAAGACAAAAGTCATTAATGACACGATAAAAATGCGAATTGTTATAATTGGCAGCAAATCTTAAAAGTTTTTTCCCCATTTCTAACAATTTCTTTTTCTTTGCTCCCGGACACATGTCTCCTGTGTGTCCCAGTATGCGAGTCACCTGCTCAACAACTCAACATGTAAACCATTTACTTTTTCATACATTACCGTGATATCATGGTGTCAATCATTAAAAAAAAATGATAAAATAGCAGAGTCGATATTTTGGCGATTCTAAATCTCAATAAACAAATATTTCCCTGAAAAATCTCTGTACATGTCAGAGTGGAAGATAAATCGAGGCTTGCATTTAGTTCAACGATTTTTTCAATAATGTTTAAAATAGAGAATGAGGGAGTAAAATAAAGAATATAAAATACATCAAAAACTAAGTTTTTGTAGCGATGAGTCTTACCCTACACAAGTATTTGTAGCATATAAAAATAGAAATAAACTAGCATTAACTAACAGCAAAAGCATAATATATCCTATAAAATAAGGAGAGAATATGAAGTTATAAAAAGATATACTAAATTTATTTTCATATTTATCGACAAAATTCTCACAACGACTTCAGAAATGGTATGGAACAGTATTTAAATCAAGTCCACTTATTTATGCAAGTTGGTATAGCTATCGAGTGAAAACGACGTAAGTATTTAAAATCTCGGTGAACACAAAAAAATGTTTTGGCAATGGATTCTTCCTGATTACAATTGACATGTGACTGTATACAATTTTATAATTAATTTTTAAAAATTATTTTAGCTGAATCAAGAAATGAGCCTGAATGGTACACATCTGGTCCAGAAAGCGATTCAGATAAGCTGGAATTAGGAGGCTTTTCTTTCGATTCCAAAGATTCTAGAGAAAGTCATGATATAGACACAACCAAAAATCGTAAATTATTCAAACTAACTAATCAATCCCCTTATAAACAAAGAATTTTGTGCGGTTGATGTTTTTCAAAGTTTAGGATCGATGATGCTGGTTTTAACTTTTTCGCCTTGAAAACATGCACATCCAACTCATCCTAACATTTTGATATGCATTGATTTTAGGTTAAAAAAAATAAAGAATTTAACTTGGAGACTCTTTTTATTAAATAGTCTTAAATGATGTTACGCATCACTCACTCACTCACTCATCTACAACAACGGATTCACTTCTTGTTGATATAAAACATATTCTAGGTTCTTTTTAGTGTTCTCCTAAGTAGTAAGTATGTTTGACTCTTAGTGAATTAAATAAACTATTAATAATACAGGCTTAAAAATTTTTAATTTATTAAATTTGTTGATTTTTAAGCTGAGAGAAAGCATTTTTTAACTTTAGGATTAGCGGGGCTTGGTGTAAATGTGTTCATAAATCATAAAGGTAAACACGTTGAGATCCATTTCTGTACACTGTTTCAACTATTCAATCTATGCGTGAGCGTAGCCTGCCTCAAATGATTGATTTTCGAACTTATTGAAAATATTTTTATTCAGAGTTTCAGATAAAATTTGAGATTTTGCGGTTTTATTCTAAATCATCATCAAACAAAAGATAGATCCATTGTGCACAACAAAATGCAAAGTTCTAAATAAATTGATTGCTGGTTTCAAAATTTTAAGGCAAAAGGATCTGGATATATTTTATATTTACTTCTTGTTACACGCGATATTCACTAGAAATTAGTAAAAACAATAGCAAAAATCGTTAAGCTTTACAATTGTATAAAAGTCAGAATGCATTCTAAGAAGTTGACTCAATTCCAAGATTTTTTGAAGGAATTTAACAGTGGAAAAACAACAACAACAACTATTTACACACAAAAAATTGAACTTTTTTTTGTACAGTTGACTACTTCTGAACCGGAAATAACTAATTTGGACCTTGGTTAATTCCGTCACTTTGATTTTCCCGTAAAATCTTTAATTTAGTAAAATTAGTGAACGATTGATTCAATTAACTACTGAGCTTCTTGAAGGTTTAGAAAATAATGGTTTCATAAGTGAAGAAGAACTAATCAGTCTTTATATCTTGCAAGAAAAATAATTTAAAGAAGACCAAATCACCTAAAACAATAAGTTTAAAAGAAATGTTCAAAAAATTGTCTACACCCTGTAGAATCAGTTCATCTGAAAGTTAGCTTACATATTCTAATGTGCAATAATTTTTTATTGTACTTTTAGTATTAAACGGACATTGAATTTTAGTTCGAGTCAAGTTCATACTGAGAGGAATCGAGTAATCAAATTCTGATTTTTTTATTAAAATACGAATCACTAAACCGGATTTCGGAAAGGCCGAATCCCAAGCATTCTGAACTAGTTTGTAGTCGACGCAGTTAACTTATGTAAACATTTTGATTATTTTGTTCAAAATTTTTAGTTTCCTTATCAAGCATTATATATTTTGATTTTATTAGCGATTTAAGAAGTATATAAATTTTAGTTTCTTAAGCCAGGCATTTATTACATACAGCATGACATTTTTCTCCTTATTCAATAGCTACAGACTCTCAAAGAGAGCGTTTCGAAGAAAATGAAAGAAATTCGATTCAAGATGAAGAAATCTTTACAAATTCTTTACAATCCCCCTCTGAACATCTTCCAGCCAATTACATTGATATCACTAAATTGCTCAAGACGGACTGTAATGTCAATTCTGAAGTAAGTCACCTCTATTCTTCTAATACTTTTATTCTTCACTTGTCTGTGATTACCACAGTACACACTTAATTTTTTTGAAGTTCAACATAATCAATGCTTTTATTTGCATTTCTTCCAAAGATGGTTATCCGGTTTCCGAAATCCTGCGCCTTACTTTACATTTTACCGGATATTTGGATAATCTGGCTGGATAACTAATATTAAATTACTATTATTTTGAGCAATAACACAAAAGCTATAATTTTTTGCAATTATAGAGAAATTTGCTATTTATATGTTTCTAAAAATTATATAACTTTCATGACAAATATTATTTTTAATCTAGTATTTCTTACCAATTTAAAATAAGTATACTTCATATGTTAAAATCAATTCATTTTAGATTTCCAGTTAAAAAATTTTTTTTTCCTTTTTCACAAGTGAAAAAATATTTAAATTTTGAATAAATTTTAAAATATCTCAAAATAACATACAGTTAAAAAATAAAAATAAAACTTTGATACTTTTAATGATGTTTTTAAATTGATATATATAATATTATTTTTTCTCCTCCTATTTAAAATAATTGTATTCGTTGTGTAAAATTAAAATTTTAAAGATTTTACAAAATGAAATAAAGCTTAAATTTAAAGGAATGAAAAGAGCATTAAAAAATCTCAAAAAACAAATTCCTTGCTTTAGGAAAGATATGAACTTTTATCACAGAATTGAAATGATTTCAAAAATAAAAATTCATTTTTAAACCTTCTCTATAAATATTTCCAAGTTTTTAAAAAAGCTTTATTTAATATCGCACCGGATATCCGGTAAATCTTTTCATATATCCGAATTCGGCTTTTTTCGGAATCCGACTATCGTTCACATCCCTAATTTCATCTGAGGAGTAAAACTTTTATCTGCACAAAATCGCAGAAAAAGTCATCGAAATTAAGTAAATTGATATAAAACTGCCTTAAAATTAAGAAATCGTCTCTGCTCCTCCTTTAATGAAGACTATGCGATCTAATGGATTAATACAAACTCAGATATTTTTGGAACTTATTGTTTCCATATTGGCGGTGTAATAAAGTTTAATTTTACTTGTCAATTGCCTATATAATGAAAATCAAAATGACGCATATATCATACAGAAAGCATATAAGTTTTATCAACTTATTTTTGGTTATCGAAGATTTATTTTAAATGAAAGATAGAATGATTGGAGAACGTTTTTCGGCAAATAAATGAATTGTGATGACACTATTTTGCATGTGTTAAAAAATCTCAATCAAAAGTCGTTTGAATAATGTCGATATCGTTTTGATCAAATACATTTTAAACCAAAATGAAAACAGTTTTAAATATATGTACTATTTTTGATGACTTTGTTTAACTGAAAATGACGTTTTGCCACTTTCTATCCTCAAATAGTATGTCTTCACAAGATGAGAGTTTTTGGACATTATGAAATCATCATTATCTTATTTAAGAATGTGAATATTCACTTTTAGCACATTTATACTGTATTTTTTGCATAACAGGCTAAAGATTTTAAATGTCAGGAAAAGAGCCGTTTTCAAGCGCTTTTCGATCAAAATGATGAAGCATCCTACTTAGAAAAAGGTATCCTATATTTTTTACTTAAAAGTGTATTTTTGTTTCTAATTTTTTTCTGATCATGCAATTATAAAATCTTTCAGAAAAGTTCTTGTTCAAATCCTTTTTTTATAGTAAAAATACCTCTTATATTACTGTATTTTATATAACCAATAACTACATCCATAATCAATTTAAGCAAAAAAGGTATGAAAAAAACTTGCTATATTTAAGTTACAGGGATCAAATTTTCAAGTGAATTCAAAAGTATTTCATGACCTTTAAAATAAAGCATTCCATTGTTTAAAGGCTAAAACATTATAATTTTATTTTCAAAATGGCTAAAAATTCATTATAATTAAAAATAAATAATCTTTTTGAATAAATTGGTCCTTAAATTTCGGCTGAATTTAATTAAAAAAAATTGGGCTCTAAAATAAATGTGTATTCTTTATTTTTTTGAAAATAATATAATATTTTTTTCCTTTTTTTTGTTTTAGTTAAATGATTGAGCAATCATCTTTGTATGACATTTTTTCGATAAGATGTTAGATCTTTTGTTTTTTTTATGATTCTTGATCATTCAAAAGTATAATAACTGGATTCACGGGTTTAGGGAATACTATTCCTATCAAAAATTATTCAACTTCTACATTAGAATGTGTATTTTTTAATGCCAGTATTTGTATTCATGTTTTGTAAAAATCTATTTATTCTTTGAATCAAGATTCGAATATTTAGATGACCCCAATCAAACAAAAAATGGTATACATTGAAGTATACTCAAAGAATAGCGGATAGGCGATTGCAGCCTGTCTAAATCTGCCAGTGCCAAAGATGCATGATGTGTTGACAAAATTTATGAGCAGATCATATAACTAAACCTACTCTACAGCCTATTAATATATATATGTACACTACAATTAATATATCAATAATTTTACAAAATCCTGACAGTTTTGATATGATATTGATATTCCATTTTTTTATACAACTTTGCTATGCCGGCTGCATGCCACGCTCAGGGCCATTGCTGAGAATCACTGATTTCGATCAAGAATTAATGATTATAGTTTTTGTAAATTTCATTACTATCTTTACCACTAAGTTTTTTTCATAATTAGTGTGTGATAAAAAAGATGTAATATCAGCGCAAGAACTCGAACAACAGCTCATGAGTAGACAAATTTGGAATCCATTTCTTGATCTCTCGATTGTCAATGATTCCAACTTCGATTCAACTTCTTCAAAGCCACAAACACAGTCCAATGTTTTTGACAAGCTATTGGCTTCTCTCAAAAATACCAGCCGTTCTACCGCAGAATCTTCTTCACAGGTTTTCATTTTGTTTGAATAACATTTTATTTTACATTTCTTAATTTTAATTTATCACCCATATGTGTATGTATGTATGTACTATGTAGTGTAGGAAATATGTATGCTCGTGTACTTTAAAATTCATCTTCTTACCAACCTAGCATTGCTTCGTTTCTTCTGATTTAAAGAAGCATCACTAGCAATCAAATGCTTACTCCATTGCCCGTATCTCCTAAGTGTAAACGTTATCTAGATTTAAATATCATACTAGCAAGCATTGTATACAAGACTACAGCGATGCGCTGAACTTTCAAAAGATGAAATTTTCCTATTTTTAAGCTAAGAACCTACAATTTATATTTTTGTACCCTCCATATTCATGTATAAATAAATTAATAATACTATTAAATCAATTAATGTATATTTTAGGGGCAGTTGTATTCGAAACATCCTATTTACAATATCATAGTTTGCATGTTTTTTAAATCTTAAGTCTAATTATATATAAATAATAAACTAGATGTTCAAAAAATGAACAACCTATACAAACTTCTTGATCAAGAACAGCATTTTTATTAGTTTTGAGTAGGGATATAGCTATATAAATTTTTTGCCGATTTGGATTTTCCACTTTTACACTTCCCTATGTGGATTCCGATTAGTGTTTCTGCTAAGCTTTTTCAAAGGTGCATGAATAACACTCAGCCTAAGACCATCTCTGACTTTTTAGATACTTTCAAAAGAAATCCAATTTTTGTATAAAAAAGTATATTTCAATTTTTATTCAAGGCGCAAACAAATTTCACCTATCAGAAATTTGCGAGTAAACTTTTAAAATAATAATCTTCTGGCTTCAACAATTGTTTGGGCATTATTCAAAGATCCAATAGCTCACACGTATGCGCAAAATTTAGCAATCGCCTCTGCAAGATCTGTGCTCATTTTTAGACGAAGTGCTGATGCCAATTCCCATACAAAATGCGATTAGTCCCGCTAATTTTTTTTACTTTGATTTTTTTAGAATATCCATGCACGTAGTGAGGTTATGTCCTAAACGAGTGTTTTGTAAAGTGTGCGGTAGCGACTCTAAGGGAGCTGTTTTGAAATTTTTAGGGGACGCTATGAAAAGTTACGAATAAACAGCATTATGTATTTACTTTTTTCCTTAATTGAAAAACAAATAACGTGATGTGTCAGGTTATCATTTCAGTTATATCAAACCGAACGTTTAAATTTAGAAGATAAACAAGAAACTTAAAGATGACATACAAATCTTTGCATTTTTTATTGTGAAAGAAATCATATTTTATAACTAAGGTGCGTTTCCTTGAAATGATATTGTTTGAGAGGGCGTTTCTTTAAAAAATGTCTTCCAAGGAGAAATTGAGAAGGAAAAGTTTGGAAACAGTGCTCTAAAGAAAGCACCTTCCTAAATTTTTCAAATCAACTATAATTCTAATGGAATTTGGAAAATATTTACGCAAAGTTTGCTCAATGTACACTACTCTTCTGCATATAAAGCTTTTTGATGTTGCGTTTGAAGGTGTTTTCATATTTGTCTTTGTGATAGTTTTTCATTTTTTCTTCGTGATAAAATATAATTTCAAATACTGGAACTAGCTCATCTATTTTTTTTATAATTATCGAAAGCTACGAGATCATTTTCTTCACTGACCAAATCCTTCAAATACTCTTCATCTTTATCTACAAATTCTCCTTCATTACCATCACTAAGTGTTTTTATATCAAATCCACATCTTTTAAAGCACTTGGAAATCATACCATCAGTTGTTTCTTTCCATGTTTGGGAAGACCAATTTACAGCGTCTAGAACACTCATTTGTTTTACGATATCGCTCCCTGTATTCACATAATCACTTTTGGAAAGTACACTGCGTAACAATTTCACCCTATACTTGTTCTTGAAAACTTTAATTATGCCTTGACGTGGCTTTTTTCAAAGTGAACGTGTGAAGAGGCATTATCAAGAAATAATAGAAATTTTCGTTTTT
Organism: Nectonema munidae; assembly: GCA_030549495.1. NCBI lineage: Eukaryota > Metazoa > Nematomorpha > Nectonematoida > Nectonematidae > Nectonema > Nectonema munidae. The sequence continues at coordinate 288,634 of JAUIRK010000312.1, read as the reverse complement.
GAAATCTCATTTTGGAGTTAAGTTCATCAAGATATTCCTCAAATAAGGAACCAGTCATCCACGCTTTCCTGTTGAATTTCCATGTAACCGGCAAACGCTCCGTGTCAATCGATTTAAAACATCTTGGCTTTTGAGCTCGCCCAATTATCAAGGGTTTTAACTAAATTATAAAAAACAAATTTGATTTAAAATTAGAAAAAATATTCAAAAAAACTTGTTTTACCTTTTCTCCAATCATGCTACAAGTCAACATTATTGTTATTCTCTCCTTAGTAAACTTGATTCCTTTGACATCATCATTTTTGAAGGACAAAGTTTTGTCCGGCAAAGCTCGAAAAAATAAACCAGTCTCATCACAATTAAAAATATTTTCCGGCTTATAACCTTCGCATAAGTGATGAATACTTTTTTTCCAATCATTAACAACTTCCATATTTACATCTCCCCTTTCTCCACAAGCTGTAAGTAACCTTCTGAAGCTTTAAAGCTTTCAATATCCATTTTTTCAGCGAATTGTTCGGCCTTAGCTCTTATTATGGTTCCAGAAGGAGGAATATTCTTGTCGCGTGCAGTTTTGAACCAGCTAAGCATTAATTCATCAATATCAGTAAACTTTGTTTTAATCACTCTAAATTTGGATGCACATGATGCTTTGCTTTGAATTTTATATTTATCCTCAGCCTTCAAAATATCGTAGATGGTTGACTTGCCTAAAGAGTATTTTATTGTTGCCTCGACAACGCTCAACCCTTTTTCAACATCCTTTATCAAACTTATTTTTGAATTTAAGTCAAGCTCATTTCTTTTTCTTTTAGGCATAGGCATTATGTTTTTTCAAACCAATGAAGAAAAGGTGCACAAAAATTCAATTAATTTATCTACAAATAAAAAAACGTTCAAATATAATGCGAATTTTCAAGTTTTATTATTTCTAGTGAATTACTATTTTAGTTTTATGAAACGTAAAAAGTATAAAAAATAATAATGGACTCTTAAAGAAGCAAGAAATATCATGAATTTAAGCCCAAATTCCGGTTTAAAGAACAATATTTTGTCTGTTTGGACTAAATTTTTTTCCGGTTTCCAGAATTTCGAATTCCGGTTTATTTTAGTTGCATAACGTATTAAGTATAGGCAAATTTCGGGACCGAAAAAAGATTCCGGTTTTTGGAGAATCCGGTTTTAGGAAAGTTTACTGTACTTAAATATTTTTTTAGAATTTTCCCTCCTTACCAGTTAAATGTTTCACAGAAGAAGACGTTCTTAATGATGCTCTCTTGAAAAGTGATAAAGGTTCTTCGAAAAGCAATATAATGAAAATGTTTTCTTCTACTCCTTCATCAAATGTAATGTTTTTTTCTCCATATTAAAACTTGAGGTAAATTAAAAAAAATTAGGAGAATATATTTTTAATGCTTTCATATTTTTTAATTTGTCTTCGAACTTTTTACATAATTAAAAGTTGTTCTGCTATTTTGCTTTTCACGAACAATTTGTTCATCATTATACTTCTTAATAAACAAATTATTGTAAAATTTCAGGCATCATTAAATTTGGCCGTAGTCCCTCCTTAAGATAAAAATAATGAATACTCAGAAAATAGCATTTACGTTGAAAAAGGGTGGCAAAATTAATTAGGTAGAATATAGCAGTTCTTTAAAAAAATTTAGCATAACTTTCCTGATGTGAAAAAGATTTACACGGAAGAAGATATTCTAAGAGAGCACGCTGCTATAAATTGGACCAAGAGAAATGAAAATCTCCCTCAAATTGAGCAAAGATCTTGGGTGAGTTTTTTTTTGATCACTCTTAATTATTATTCCTAATTTTAATTATTGTTAGGCGCCTACCTTTGATCTACCAAACACTTATAATCACCAAAACGCATCCTTTTTGATGCAGCAAGCTTCTTGTTCTCAGAACAGTTTACCGTCTCAAGTCGTTCAAAATCCTGTTTTCTCCCCTGAACTAGTCAATCGTGATACCTCCCTTTTTCGCGACAACTCCTTTCGACGACCGCCCTTTTTGCCTCCCTTCTTGCAGCAAGCGCATCATTCCAGAGACATCGGAGCAAGGCCCTCCTTCATCAATTCTCCTCCTCCCCCATTACTCAATCACCACTCATCATTCTTTATGCCGCCAAATACGCGTTTCCCTTCTGCTATGCCTCGCCGAATGTGTCCCCCAAATTACTTTTTCCCCTCTCCCTTCAATCCTCACGAAATACCTCCCTTTCCCATGTCTTCTAAGATGGGCGACGGAAATGAATTTAGACAAGAGTTTTTCAGAAATGACAATATGAATAGCAGCAATACGCTTCAGGTTTTTTTTACCTTACTCCTTATTTTGCAACGCTTTTATAAACTTTTTTTCCTTTAGGCGCCTAACTTTGGCTTTACTCCTACATCTGTACTTCGGCAAATGGCAAATACAAATCTAAGACCCTTTGAAAATTTGAACAGGGTTTCTCGTCCATGATTTCTTGTTCAAACTAAATTTATAGTCATTTTATCGTATTTCTCTTGAATAAAATTTTACAACTGTGTCTTATAAAATTATTTTTTCCTAAAGTTGACTATATGAAGGCTTACAAAATAATATATAATAATTAATTTTTATAAAATGTGAAGAAATATTTCCCTATTTATAAATTTTTAGAAATATATATTTTGTGAATAGATTATTTCAAAAATCAAAAAAAATTGAAACTAAAAGGTATTTCACGGAAACGGGCCATTCCTCGACGTGTTTAGTCATTAATGCACAATATGAAGCATGAAAACGTCTTATACTCCTCAAATTATTTTGAGTTTTAGAAATGCTAAAATATTACACGCAATTTATCTAAACTGTCAAATCAATCAACCCCTCATTTTGTATATATCATATCATTAAATAAAGCTTTTTTCAGTTTTGAATCGATAAAATTTATATTACGTTCAGGGCCGCTGAAGTATGATACTTGAATCTTAGGTAGAAGATATGTGATTAATTGCTTTTAGTCAATATATCCGTGTATTTTCTGTTATGTCATCAATAAGAATGTATTGAATAATTGGCATGAAAATAATTGTTAATTTTTAAAAATTCGTATCGTTAAAAATTTGCCAATTCATTATTTAAGTTTAAACAACCTTATTTTGGACTTTTGTTTTATTTTTTTCGCTTATTAACATTTATACTATAATTTTTAAAAGATATTAATTTTATGATACAAAAGCTTAATTTTTAGAGAGAAAAAGTTTATGAAATTTGCATACTTTTAGTTTCGACTGGTGATAAGACGATACTAAAATTTTGACACGATTCGGTTTCTCAAAAAAAGGTCCATTATTTCACATACTTCTTGAATCTTGATATAAAGTATCTAAATAAAAAAATCTAAAACCGACAGTAAATATTACCGATACTCTAAAAAAAAAGACGATTCTTATTATTTCCTCCTCAAATTAATCGTCCCATCAATTTTTTTTTAATTAACTATTTTCATTAGTCTTTTATTTTGAAATTTAAAGAAATAATAAGATTATAGTATGTTTTTTTGAATAAACACTTACCTTACGCATTATTATTTTCTTATTACAAGGTTTACCATTTAATATTAGAATCAAAATCCTGAAGTAAAACTAAAATATGGAATCCTTCATCTTTATCAAGGCTTCAGATATTAATGTTGAAATGTTGTGTCGATCAACAATTCGGCTTCATGTATTTGCACAGATTCATGTCTTAGTATATATTGATTTACAAAATCATCTAAAAGAAAACGGGAATTTTATTAACAAAATGAGTTTGACATGCGTTAGACAATTTTATCGAGATGATGGCAATATTACAAACTGAAAATATATTGACAATGTAACATTTTGTTACCTTGAACAATTTTGTAACAAAGTACTAGAAGATTTATTGGAATCTACAAGTTAATGCAATAAATACTCATAACAATCTAGAAATACTTTCAAACTATATCGTTTGATATAGTTAAATTCAAAAGAACAGAAAATCTATATCAAATGACTTTGTAAATGTTTAGACTTAAACTCCTCTTAATTGTAACCATTTCTAACGAAATCTATTGTGGTTTACTGTTCAATAATGATATATTCCTCAAATTTAATTTAAGAATTTTTACTTAGGTGTAATGCTATATTATATACTGCATACGTGCCAACTATCCCTATTGTGGTGGGATTATACAGATTTAGACACCTCAACTAAATTCACCTTTTTGGAATGGAAATTTTAATAAAATGTAAAAAAACCTTTTTCCTATTTGTTTACATAATTATTTTATTATTCAATATCTCAATAGCTAAGTGTAAAAAAATTTGCCTATATGTATAAATTTGCCGTATCAATCACCAACACTTTCTGTTAGCATCTAACCAACCCTCATTGTTATCAATTTGAACTTAGAAAACATAGGTTGAAGGCTCTTAAATAAAGCATGTTTGACTTATAATAAAGAAATTATTGAATAAGGTTGAAGCTATCTCTATTTTTTTATAAAAAAATTATTATACTCTGTCTATATAAACATTTAAATTTATTTTAGTTATCTTAACCTTTTTTTTAATATTTTAATAATATATTCTTACAAAATAGTACCTATTGGTATTTGTATGATGTTGGGAACCTATTAAACACATTCTACAGAAAAATACTATTAAAATTGTAAATTATTTATTTATTCAAAGTTATAAAAGAAGCTACAATGGGTTCTTTTGATGAAACATCTTCATCATACACGCAAATAAAATAAGAATAGAAAAGGAAAACAGTAATGCCGAATAAAAGAAGTGTAGAAAGTACAGAATGGGTTGAAGTTCTTTTTATCTTGTGTATGTGGTAAGAGCAACTCTGGAATGGATGTATGAAAACTTTATCTTATTTTCAAATAGGGGAGTTAGAATAGGTTAGTTTTGTCTTTTTTCGGGGATTACAGTGTTATTGAGTGTAGAAGTTCAAGCTTTTCATTTTCTACAATGCTTTTACAAAAATTCAAAAAAGGTAAATGATGAGAGCAGTTCAAAACTAATGTTGCGTCATCAGGAATTTTTTGATCAAAATTTAAGTTGTTAAATTTAAGAAGGTAGTGCTCCATTTTCGATCTGATGCTGCTCGGGATAGTAGGGCATGAAGTTAAAATGTGGGTTCCGGTTTGTATTGTTGTCTGGCATGAGCATAGACGTCTGGGCCATCTACGCTTGTCGTACGAAAATAGAAAAGAGTAGAGTAGGTTATTTTCAAGGCTCATAAAGAGAGTTTCTGTTTTTCGTCTTGTATTGTTCGGGATTACGAGAGGAGATGAAGAAACTGAGGGAATAAAGAATTTACCATCAAACTTGAATCGATTATTTATATACTTTTGCCAGAAAAACTCTCTAAATTTTGTTAAGATCTGCTTGTTGTAACTTGAAGCTCTTCGAGAAATTTGCAAGATCATTTTAGGATCATTAACTGTAAGTATCTCTTTGTCCCTATCAGTAAAGTGATCTGGAAACATGCTAAACTTCCATTTAAAAAACATTTGGACATCTTTGATGAAAGGTTTCAGTGCAGGGTTACTTAACACGTTGTCATAGATGTATAAATAATGTGGATCTAGACGATTTTTCATACTCTAGAGGTAATGTTTGACACGAAGAACCTGATTTGAAATAGTAATAGGAGGAAAACCCAAAATAATTTAAAGTGTATCTCTGGAAACATTGAAAACACAGCCTACTATTAATTTACAAATTTTGTACCAGACTTTATCTATTATATTGGCATTACTGTTCGTTAACCAAACTTCAGAGCAATATTGTATTAAAGGAAGGATAAATATTTTTACCAGACGAGTAAGTACATTCTGATTTATGCCCCAGTTGCGTGTGCTGAATTTTCAGATTTGCCAAAAACGCTATTGGACATTTCTAGAGACTGACAGACTTTGTTGCTTAAAACTTAGCTTCTCATCTAGAATGACACCAAGTACCTTAGAAGATTCCGTTAGTAAAATCTTTTTATTTTTTGTAAGATCAAACGATGCTGGGATATCTTTTTTCTGTTTTGAATTAAAACATATAATTTCACTTTTGTTCGCTTTACAGTTAATAATAAGTTTATTTTTAATTGTAAAAATAAGTAGTGTTAGTTATAATCCCTACATTCGATTTAAAAAAGCGAAAAATCCCCTATGAAGTATCTAAAATATTAGCAATTATAATAATGGTCCACGTTTTTTTTATAGATTTATTTTCTTATAGATTTTCTCTTACTCTCTAATTAAGATCAACTCCTGTTTATGAGAGAACAAAATGAATTTCCTTGCCTGTTTTACCTGAACGATAATATTATGGTTAAATATGTAAGCTATGAAAACTATATCAACGCTAATTTAACTTTTATATACAGATGGTGTTCAAAAAATTCGCTGTCTATTAATAAATCAAAGTCGAAATGAATTAGAAATAGATATTGGTTCAACAATCTTGATTTTGATTTAGTCGATAGTTTCAAACTATTAGGCCTTGTTTTAAATAATAACTTAAAATGGAATAACCATATAAAATTTGTTTGAAAGAAAGTTAGTTATGTTTATGTAAAAAAGCTATTCAATGTAAATAAACATTTTCTAAAAGCTTTAATATTGCCTCATTTTAATTATAGTTTGATCAATTAGGGTTAAACTAATTTGAACAGCCTCAGAATACTACAGAAAAAAACAGTGAAACTTACCTTACTTTTCCCATACTGGTGACTATTTTAAAGAATTTATTTCTATTTTTAATAGAAAGCTTGTATACGAAGTTATTTCTTTACCAATTGAAGATCTTTCATTTGAAGTGCTTGTAATTGTTATTCATTTTTCTAGTGGCAAAAAAGTTTTACTCATAAATATTTATCGCCATCCTTATTCTTGTTACGAAAAGCAAACAGATTTTGATAAACTTTTATCATACTTGGATTTTCATTATCCAAAGATCATTAAAATTTTTGCAGGAGATTTTAATTATAATTTATTTGACCTAAATGTTTCTTCTTCCGTGTCATCATTTTTTGAAGTCTTTTTTTCTCATTCTTTTTTTCCTGCTATCACAAAAATGACTTTTGCATCTTCTCAGTCTTTACTTGATAATTTTTTTATAGATAGTTCTACTTTAAATTATAAAAGTTTTATAGTCAAGACATGCATTTCAGATCACTTTCCAATTGTATTATCTTTAAATGTTGGTTTTTTCAATAATAAAGTTTTATACAAACAATATTTTAATTCAAATAAGTTTATTGAAAGAGTATCAAATTTTAATTGGATGTCCCTGAAGAGTATTTCTGAAAACCCTGAAATAATTGCTGATTATTTTATTGATAAGTTCTCCTATGATGTTAGCATGTCTATGACAACTAAACATATTAATAAAAGTTATAAATATCGAACAGGGTCAAATGGGTGGGTCACAAAGGAGTTGCTTAAACTTCTTCGTAGAAGAGACGTTTTATATAGAAAGTTAATTCGAAAAGCTAATAAAGATTCAAGACAAGAGTTTATTTGTTTGAGAAGTGAAATTCAAAGATTGATTAGAAAATTAAATTATGATTATTATAACAATATTTTTGAAAAATGTCATTCGCCTAAAGACACTTGGAGAGTTATAAATTCTGTTATTAAAAAAGAAAAACATAGTATAAGTTCAATTTTAGTAAATGATAGAGTAATAGTAAACGATTTAGACATTGCTACTACTTTTAATAATCATTTTATTGATCTTAATTTGGATAATACTTTTGATCTCACAAAATGTAATGCAACTCTGCCCAAAATTAACCATGTCTTTAGATTTAGTTCAATTACTGTTAATGATGTTATTTTTGCGATAAATGAACTGAGAAATAATGATTCTAAAGACATATATGGCATGTCGGTAAATCATATTAAATTGTCGAAAAATTATATATGTATTTTTCTTTGTAACTTTTTTAATATGTGTATTTTTAAATCTGTTTTTCCATCTTGTCTAAAATTGTCTAAGGTTGTCCCAGTATACAAAAAAGATAACAAGCTAAATATATTAAACTACAGACCGATAAGTTTGGTGAGCGTTGTTTCAAAAGTTTTTGAGAAAATTATTTTTAAACGAGTGTATTCCTTTTTTTCTAATAACAATTTATTTTATGACAAACAATTTGATTTTAGAAAGTTTCATTCAACTCAGTATTTACATACATTTTTTATAGACTCTGTTATCTCTTCCTTAGATAAAAATGATACTGTTTTATCTTTTTTCTTCTACCTTTCTCGTGCTTTCGATATGATTTCTCATTCTCTTCTCTTGCACAAACTGAAATGCTATGGCTTTGATTCCCGATCACTTTCATTTTTCGAATCGTACTTTACTAATAGAAGACAAAAAGTTTGTATAAACCAGACCTTTTCTGATGAGCGTAAAGTTTGTTTTGGGGTGCCTCAAGGTTCTCTTATTGGTCCGCTTTTCTTTACAATATTTGTCAATGATCTTCCTCTTTCAAATTTGAATGCTCTTCATCTTCTCTACGCTGATGACTTAACATTAATCCTAAAGTTAAATGACTCCATTAAGGAAAATTTTAGAAATTATAATAATTTTATAGATTTATCAGTAAGTACTGTTTTTGAGTGGTGTAGAAACAATGGATTATTAATAAACAGAACGAAATCAAAAGCAATGCTTTTTTCAAATTCAAATAAAGATAAAGTTGATATTGAAAATCATGGAATTGAAGTCGTGTCTTATTTTAACTACCTTGGATTAATACTGAAAGATGATTTGAAGTGGCATCAACATATTTTACACACAAATAGTAAACTTAACTCAATTATTGGGTTAATGAAATATACTCAGCATTTATTTCCTGTCAATATAAAGCTAAAAATATATAAATCTTTACTGCTTCCACATTTGTATTATAGTGTTCAGAATTGGGGATATAAGGATTTTGATGTGTTGGTCAAACTTCAAAAGAAGGCAATAAGGATAGTATTTAATCTACCGTATCTGTCCCATACCTCAACTTTTTCAAAGAAAACAATCTCCTTATGCTCCCTGACATTTACAAGCTTCAAGTTTTAAAATTTCTGGTCAGCTACTTCACCTGTTCTCTACCAAAAGTGTTTGACAATTGGTTCCTTATAGTTAAAGAAACAACATCCTATAATCTTCGAAATTCAAATAACTTAGTTATTCCTTCATACAAAAAAACAAAGTCAAAAAGTTCTCTGAAGTTTAGAAGTGTCGGTGTTTGGAATACTCATTTGTTACATCTGCAAAATACTTTAAATTTTAAAAGTTTTATATCTACAGTCAAAAAGCATTTCTACTCCAATTATGCTTCGTCATGTAATTCTAATAATTGTTATATTTGTAAACGTATTTCTCATATTTAATATTTGCACGATTAAATATATATATATTATATATATATATCTTATACCTTAATATCTTATATCTTTTTATCTTAATATCTTTAGATTATTACTGATTTGATACCTAAAATATTATATTTAGTTTTAAATGCTAAAATAATTATTTCATGATCATATCTATTTTGTAATTTTAGAAATATTGTTTTCCGGGGAGAATCATGTTAAGCGGTCTGTATAGATCTTGTGAACTTCCCTGCATGCTTTATAATATTGTTTTATAATATTTGTGTTGATAATTTTATCTTGTTCATATTTAAAATATTTTAATGTGATTTGTTTAAGAGTTTGATGCTTAATAAATTTTTTTTCTTTCTTTCTTTCTTTAAAAGTATACAGATTCTCAGGATTGATGATATGTAATACATCAACTCATCAAATTTATACATAACTTTGTGAAAGTTTTTTTCATATTATCATTAATTGCTTGCTACAATGTTTTTTCCTTTTTGCCTGTTTCATATAATTGCAATAAATCCTCCTCCTTCTTCTTCTTGGTAAATAAAATATTAGGAATATTTTGGTACAATTTTGCTTTCATAATCAAAAAATTGCCATCTTTTTTTAAAAATTAAATCTCATTATTTGCTTTTTATTTATTTATTTTTTTATTATAGAATAACTTGTGTTCTCTATGATACCTTTTACCAAATCTTTCGCTTTTAAATTTACACGCTCTTTAAATTCAGACTAAAAATCCTTTGAATGCAATCTTCTATTTACCTATACAGCTATTGAGAATAAGAAATGAGTCATTTTTGTCATGAATTAAGTATAAATATATTAAAAATTAAACAACAACTTTTGATAATAATTTGTTTCCTTTTGATACTTTTGTTTCTTGTTTATTCTAAAATTTGATTTGTATTTTATTTCAGGTTTCTTCTCAATAAAACATATATATGGTTCACATGCAAGATTAATTTAAATGCAAGTTTAGTTTCTGAAAGAAAATTATTTTGCATATAAATAATTTAGTTTTTTCTAGAAGTAGTTATTTTCTTTATCTTCTTCTTTTAAAATGTCCGTTCTTGTAAAAAATTTTATACATTTTTTCGATAACTTGTAATCAATTATAAAAAGAAACCTATGAATTTGACTCTAAGTTGAAGATTGTCATTCAACTAGTATAAAGATAGTTTCAATGATGCAGCTATCAATTTTAAGAAAACACAGAATTTAATAAATAGCTTATCATGTTTTTGAATCAATAATCCTATCCTTTCCAATAAACCTAGTTCCCTAATGAAGGCTTCCTAGGATGATTGAACAGCGAGAATTAAATTAGCTTGCCAGGTTTTTAAATCAATAATCCTTTTCAATATCCTTTTTGAATAGCCAGACGGCCAGTGGTGGCTTAGATATTTACCCCTGAAAACTGGTCTCTAGCTAGGTCAAATAATAAATAAAAAATGTACTATCATTTGATCTTTGGGATTTTTTTGTAATTTACGCCAGGCGTTTTTAAAAGCGTTGATCTATTTCGTAGCGAAGTTTTAAAGGATTATTTGTAAGATCTCCGTGTTCTCATAATCACTTTGAGGGTATCCTATAATTGCTTCGTTAAGTTCTAAAAGTGGAGTAGTTGGGATCTGGGGCGGAATTTTTTTTTTGCCATTTTCGAAATTACTTGTCTGGAAATACTACGGGAGACCAAAGCAATCCTTTAAAATAGAGTGTATTCAGCGCGTACATATATTTATAAGACTACTTTATATTTTTTCCAGCGAAAATATTTTAATTAAATTTGCATATCGCATATACACTAGTTTAAAAAAATCCAAAATTGTTGGGGGCGAACAGGCTTTTCATTTGAAAATGAAGTAGTCTATCAGTCATATTACAAGAATTGATGAAAGGATATTTGATTGATAGAGAAAATAACTGAAAACAAAAAACTTAAGGTTGGAGAGTTTTATATGAGTGAATGTAGTCTGAATAAAAAGAGTCTACTAGACACTCTGCGATGTTTATATGAAAAAAATATGATTGACTTAGGGGCGCACACCCTTGAAATTATTGGAGGGGGGGGGGGAGGACTTTTAATTGTCTTCCAAAAAAGACAAATTTTTCTTAATTCCTACTCCTCTCTTGACTATTCTATTTCATTGTTTCCCTAGGAGCCTTCTTCCCTTAGCGTAGATGAGGTGAACATTATGTGCGCATATTGAAACAATCGATTATTATTATTATATAGCTCTCACATCGTTTGTAAAATATTTTTGATAGGAATTTCAGAGCAGCTTGGCATGATCTTTGACTTGAAAGTCTGCATTCCCTCTTTTATTCTCTTATCCTACATTATCATGTATTCGAATGATCATTACATTCTATAATGAGATCATCATACATCCTTTATAAACAAGCAGCAACTCTTACTTATAGAAAATTATTGGGGGGAGGGGGGGGGGGGAAGGTCTGATTTGTTAGTCAGTGCGTTTTGTCATTACGCGTGAGCTTGACGTTTATTGTTTAAGCGACGAGAAAAAAGGAATGAGGAGCCCTGTCATAGTGTCAAGTGTCTTGCATATTATAATGTATAGATGTATATATCTCGATATACGCATTCGGGGGTCTGATAAAGGATCCTATATTGGTACCTCCTCAAAATGCTGATAAGACAGATTTTAATCCATTGTTGATGATCTTGCCACCTATATAAATCCTGGATTTTAGGGTTTATAAATCCTAGATATCAGTCTAGAGGAGTATCAAATATCACTCATTTTAGGAATAATCCGACCCTAGTGAAATCTTGATAGACCTTTCCTAAGATCGATGAAATATTGGATACATCGTGGCTAATTGGCACTTTGCTAAAAAGTACCTGATTATCACCAGTGCCTATTAGTTGGTAATCAACTAGGAAGGTTATGGATAACTTGATAATCCGAATAGTTATGGTTGTCCCATTCTTTGATTTTTGCCTATGTGTTATGCCTATTGATGGACGCAATCAGGGGTACCACGATGACTAAACTTATTGGCTGATATCAAAGTAGAATCCAGGAATATTATCTCAAGTCATTTATTCATTAATGATAATTAAAAAGTCATCCTGTTCTACTCTTTGACAAAGGTCAAGTATTTATTTGAGAATATGGATGAATCACGATGCGATTAGGTAAGAGTTGTAAGAGAAAATACTTTTTCTACAAGAATAATTTCATATTTTTTCAACAAATTTATTTCAATTAGAACTTTTTGTTTCTGTAATTTTATAGCGGGCAATGGAAAAGGAAAATGTGAAATTACATGCGTTTAAATATTTATTTGCATAACAAACTGCATATTGTAAAAAATTAAGAACTATTTATGTTTTATTCAAAAAGTTTTGTAATGTCTAATTAACACATCACAATTCGATGATACATTAGCACCTAAATTAATATTTTTTATCCTTTAAAAATTGATAATAATTTTTTTAAAATTCCTTTCTTTAAGTTTTAACCATACTGAGTCCATTTTTAAAGTTTAAGCTACATTTTATTGAATCAATTATTTACAGATTTCAAAGTGCATTCTATTTTATAAACAGAAAAGTCATTACTAGGATATTAATACTTTCAGATTCCTTGGCTCTGACTCAGTCCTACTTCGAACCGTAACTCATACATCATCCGAAATTTGTAGGAGCGTGTCCCCTAAAAGTTAATTCCCTAAAATCTCAGAATGAATACTGTATCTGAGGGATAAGTTTTCTATAAAATCGAAATCAAACACTAACATTTATCTCGGTTTTATCTGATTTATGTGATTTATTTATATTAAGAAAGAAGTTGAAAATCTTAAAAGTAAAGGTAATCAAGCTTTGAATGAAAATAAGAATAAAGAAGCTATTAAATTCTATACGGAAGCTATTGAGCTAGATGGAACCAATCACATCCTTTACAGCAATAGGTCTGCAGCCTATGCCAAACTAGGCAAGTATGATTTATCTTTGGAAGATGCGGAAAAAACCATTTCCCTGAAGAAAGAATGGCCTAAAGTAATCCTCAGTTTATATTTTTGATTACTCCAGCCATTTTTTGAAAATACAAATACGTAAAGTTTTTGTATTCAAAATGTTTTATATTTATGATTTGTAATACCTTAGTATAATAATCCTATATTAAATATAATTCCTTGTAAGTTATAAAATGTATGCAAGAAGTTACTCTACTTACTGAATTAAACTCTGCAACAAATTTATGTTACAAACTTTCAGAGATGGGTAAAAATATTTAGTTAAGATATAGGAAGAATTATTATATTGGTTTTTTTACCAGGAGATCATTTATTACATGCAACTATGTAAATTCAATAGCCAGAATATTTCGCTGAAAGTTCGTAGCACGGACAATATAGAAACAATTAATTAATTAACTATCCTTTTAACCTGACCGAATCAATTTGACTTTCTTGCTGACGGGCCCTCATGAATATTAATGAAAGCATACATTTTCTTTGCACAGGACATGTTTGGCATATTCAAGGCTCATAAGGCATACTTTACATATTCGCCTTGACAGTGGCGGATAAAAGTAAAGGACCGTGTTGTGTTTTCATCTAGAAGGACAAGTGCGCTGTTTGTACCGAACTATGAGGAAAGTAGGCTTGGTGCGGGATCGAACCCAAGACCTTGAGTTATCGAAACCCAGTATCTAACCAACATTACTTTCACCCTCTTTCCAAAAATCGCAAGTCTTTTTTTTCATTTTTACTTTTTCCCATTTGTTTGTCTTAAAATTATTAGTTCCAGGTTTCCTAGGAATCAACTATCTTGTAATCTTGTTTCAAAAATTTGAGTAATTAGAAATTTGAATTAAAAAGTAAATTTCCAATAAACATTATGCTTAACGCTTGTGCTTTATGTTGCAACGCAAAATGTTTGATCTATTTTCTTCAACATGGTTTATTAAAATGGTGTGTCTTTTTTACATTGTTTTCAAAAAGACTTTCAAATCATTATCTACAACCTTTTTATCTAAGCCAAAACAATAGCATTCAAGAAGTAAAGTAATCCCAAATTATTTCTTCAAAAGTATTTGGTTCAAAAATATTTTCCAAAAACTCTCTACTCATAAAGTGATTTTTGTTCATTTACAAGGTATTTGTTCAATAAAAAAGTTCATTCTTCAATTTTATTTAATTTTTCAGCCTTTTTCTTTGAAATGCAAAAAACAACCCTATACCAAAATGATAAATATGTTTTGTGTTGCGTTTTTGCCACGTTGGCCACTAAAAAACAGTGTCTGTCAATTTATTTTTTAATCTAACAATTATGAATAAAAATATTTTTAAAATCAGAGTCGCAATAATTTTTTACGGAAGTATTAAAAAATGCAGAATAACATACTTAGCTTTGATAAATCCCAGGAAGTAAATATAACCCTGAAGGGCGTGAGTAAAGTTCGTTAGATACAGGGTTTTTTGGGTTCGATCTTACATCATAGCTTACTTTCTTAAAAATAGTTCGATATAATTTGCGCAATTATGCCTTCTCTATGAAAACACCCTACTGTGCCTTTACCTATTCCTGTGATCAAAAATTAGTGCAGTATCTCAACAAACGGGAAAAAAACACTACTATAAAAGACGTTTGTTTGTTTTTTATGATTTTTTACTTCAAGAGACACATGTGTCTTCCAAACAGGTGTTTGTTGTATCTGGGTATTTAGTATTTACAGTAAGTATGAGTATGGTAAGACCTAATTGCAAAATGAGGAATTGTAATTTTTTACAACGATTATAAATATATATAGCACATATGTTAAATCATATTAAATTGTTAATAACTTCACCAGCTGTAATTCTTACCCGCATAACTACCCTCTCTAAGTTCCGCCTAAAATTCTCTGAAATTTGGTCTGTTGTTCTGTGTGCATGGGAGGAGTGGAAAATAAGCAAAATACTATATCCTATTCTTTGTCGCTTAAAGCAGGTGTCCATCAACAAGTGTATATAGGCTACTAATTTGTAAAGTTAGTATTACAGGATCCTAGCCTTTAGGTGATGGGTTGGAAAGCTAAGCTTTTATAAAAATCTCTGAAACATAATTCCTATTTATAATTGGGCTTAGTTTTTTATTTAGTCTAAATAATGGTGAAAATTTTAAACTACATTCTAAAATTTGTTTCAAAAATATTTATAAAAGAAACTAAATTTTTTTGATTCAATAAAACACATATATTTTGGAGAATAGTATAGATCAAAAATTCCTCAAATTTGATGAAAGCCATTTGCATAAAACGTAAGGTTCACTTACATTTTAACTTTTTTTTTTATAAAAAATATAATGAATGTTAAATATGCTGTTTTTTGAAGTGGCTCTTTTTTACTACTTTTTTGGTTTGTGAATTTTAACATGCTTAATGTGAATGAATATGGTTCAGTTGTTTTCCTAAAAATGTATAAAAAAAAAAGATCAAATAGTAAAATTTAAGCGGTTTACTTGAAAAAAATTTTTTTTGTAGGATATTAGATCATGTTATGCGCTACACAATCAGGGTTTCGGAACCGATGGAGCCCTAGTAATTTTCAAACATGAACTGGATCAGTAATACCACAAATCTGGCTCCGGCCAGTAATTTGATTTTTACTCTAAGTTAGTTTATTCTGTTTTTAATGCTCAATACAAAGTTTAATATTAGCACTTCTCTCAAATTTTAATGACTACCAAGGAGTTGGAAGGCGTTATTATGGCCTAAAAATATAAGTTTAAGGTTTGAAAATAATAGATCACACTAATCCAATTTACTTCCATAGAGTCAACAAAACTTAAAAAGAGGAGTCAGAAATAAGGATTTATCTTGCTTTTCATTTTTATTCCTAAGAATATGTTATTCTCTTCTTGTCCAAGAAGGGATTACTAATTTATCAACTATTTTTGCAACTGAAATGTATTTATATATTGGTTATGTACCAAAAGCAGTGTTACAACACTTGAAAAAAAATTGGCAAAGACGTAGGTAAAGTCGAAACCGGACTCAGACACCGAAATATTTTTGTTCTGGTGCGATAGGATTTTTTCTGCGTCATAAACAAATGTGTTTTTTCATTGCAATCATCTTAACCCGTTAACGCCCATGTCGACTATAGTCGACTTTACAAAAATAAAATTGTCTGCGTTTATCAAAGCTCTTTAATACAAATCTTCTGCTTTACATTAGATATCGTCTGATTATTCTGGTCGTTAACGGGTTAGCCCTATCAAATATTCGCTACGGATTCGCCTAACCCATTTACGTTCAGACGATATCTAATGTAAAGCAGAAGATTTGTATTAAAAGGCATTCATAAACACAGACGATTTTATTTAAAAGGTCTCACCTATAGGTGACGTTTGTATTTCGGTTAATCTGCTTATTTTTGTTTAATCAGGATCCTCTATTTTTTCGTTTATTCCCAAATTTCCTGAGCCGAACAGGAAGAGTAAAATGACACTTATTTTGTTCAAATAATTCAGCAAATTTTAGATATGGTATTACTTTGAGAAAAGCGTATTCTTCGCTTCCTTTTTGGTATACAAACAACAGCACAAAGCCTCTCATTCTAAGACATATATTTTCAGCCCCAAGTTCGCTACCCTGATTTCAGTTGCGAGTGTATTCCCCAAAGGCGTCTTCACTCGTGCCATTAGATGCATTACGTTTCGAGATTCTACGATTTCAATTTTATCACAATACACCTACCATTTTTAAAGTTACACCTGCCAGTTTATATGCATGCATAATCATCACTCACATGCAACCGGTCACTAACACACGTCTCTTCAAATGATCATGCACTCTATTCTTCTGAGCAGTCAGTAGCTTTTTCCAATTTATGCCTGCCAGTCTAAAATCACAAACACCGCATTCTCCCCATTTTTTCAAGTATTGACATCGTTATCGTTTCACAATCACCGCCGGTATTTTTTAAGATAAGCGTAATGAAAATCGGTCAAAAAACGAGTATTTGATAGGGATGTGGCGTTCCGATTGTTTTCACCAATGCCTATCCTAATTTTATAAAGTTGACATTCTTGTAACAAAATAATATTTAATTTAACGGTTTTATCTTGCCAATTTAAAGCAAGTTATGACTCCAACACTACCAGAACAAATTATCGCCATATTAAATGTATAATCATTGGCAGAAGATTCTGCAGGCGCCTTATGGTCTTTTGCGTGGCTTTTACGACATGTATACTGATATGCATACACTGTGTAAACTATATTTTTGTAGTGTTTAGCGTGTATCCTCAATAGTTGTATATACTATTTATATTGAGGAAATCAAGTGTATTATTTTCACTTGGAGAGTTGGTGGCGTAGGAATGGCTTTTTATACACATTAAAAAATGTTCAAATAATTATAATGTTCAATGCCTTGTGCTACTCCAATTCTGAAGTTTCTATCAATATCAAACTACCTAAATGTAATGATATACTTTTAGGGATATTCACGAAAAGCAACTGCCTTGACCTACCTGCAAAGATTTGAAGAAGCCAAAAAGGTCTTTGACGAAGGATTGCTAATCGATCCTGATAGCCAACTATTGAAAGATGGTTTAAAGCAGCTTACTATACGTATATCCAAGTTTCTTAAAATTCACATAAGCATTATTTTGATGGCTGAATCAGACTCTCACACTGATTCAAAAATTTTCAAAGCATCTCGACTAATTTTTTGTATTATCTTTTGATAAGTATATACAGTAAACCCTGTCTCTTGCGGTCAGTCATGGGGCTTTTTACAATTTAGTCTGTAAGTTCTGTAATGCTCTGTGAAGGTGACCGCTAAGACAGGTTTTACTGGATATATAGTTTCCTGCGTGCATGCCTGTATCCATTTGCACGCAAAATGAATGTTCTATTATCACGATGAGATGTTAGTTTAAAAATTTTAAAAGAATATAAGCGTATTTTCTGAAACAATCTTTATACTTCAGATGCCAAGCTTAATATTTTAGTTTATATTTGATCATCCTTGTCTATGGACTAACCACACGCAATTTATCCGTGCATTCCCTTCTATATCTATGCGTTACATATAAAGTTACATAAAACTTTCCACAATTTAGTGCAGGACCATGTAAAAATCACTTGCTACCTGTCTATGCCAGATTTAAGTAAAGAATACTTGCTATTACAGAGTTTTGTAATAGATCGCAAAAAGACGCTAGTACATTTCATGATATATATCCTACATTTTCAATGAGTGGACCGCTTTGTACTGCCACTACCACCAAAGTTTCTCCACTGTTATTTTGTGTTTTAGAGCAAGAAAGCGATAAAAACTTTGATCCCACAAACATGTTTAAATCTCCGGATATTTGGGCGAAACTTCAATCAGATCCTAGAACGCGTCAATTTTTGAATCAACCAGATTACTTGAACTTGATTCGGCGTCTTCAAACCGACCCTAAAGCGATGAGTGGGTATACAAATTTCAAATTAACCTTTCTCATTTTAATTAAGAATTCTAATAAATTTCTACTTTTTGTGAAATTAATGCCTCCGTTTTATACAAAACAAAGTTTCCATGTCGTTACTTTAGTGATGAAGAGTTAGTTAGAAAAAGCTTTAACTCATTTGATTGTTGTAAACTAAATGATGCTTTTATATGAAATCTAAAGATGCATATTTTGTACCATCTCTTCAAATCACATATTATTTGTTTATAACTACTAATCAATATCAGTTTGGAATCATCATAAACTCTAAAAGACCTAACATGTTAACTATCAATGTGCTCATATATTCATTTATTTGATATGAGGATATATCTTCTAAAACCTCAAAAGGTTTTAGACACTACCTAGCAAAGCCATAAACGTATGAAGGCGCTAAACAATGCCTTCATCTAAATAAACGGGGAGATTTGTGTAGAAATTATGTTTTTTGATAACGTTTACTACAATTAAATTTCTAATAACATATAAATGACTATTTCGAAAAATAATGTGTATAGTCAGTAGCGTACCAAAAGACGATTTTTTTAAAAAAAATGGATTTTTAAAGGTCGCTTTCAGATCCAAGATTTTTAACAACTCTCTCTGTTTTACTTGGAGTGAATTTTGACACGGTAAATCCTGAAGATATGAAAGAGCCTGCTCCCAAACCCGATTCAACAACAAATAATCACAACACATCTAATGAAAAGAAGTCTTCCGCTACTTTTGAAAAAAAGGAAACTCTGACCGATGAACAAAAGAAGGTAGATTTCTTCATTCATTATTTATGTTCTCTTAACTCAGTAATCTTTGAATCATACTATGTATTTGTATTGCTTGAATAATATACATTTTATAATATTTTAACTGGCCATTTTGGATAGAGATGTAACAGATATCCGCAAATATTTTAACACTCTCTTAATCTTCTCATCCGCGCATCATTTGGGTCTCATTATTCGCAATAACATCCGCATCCGCAATTTTCAAATATTTTCCCTTTTTCTATTATATCGCAAAGTTTTTTTCGGAATTTCTCAATTTGTGCGTTATACAATGTTTTTATGATAAGTACAGTACATCTTTATGATAACATAAAATATACATTGACATCTTTTTTCTAAATTCTTAAGAAGCATAAAACGTGCTTTTGCTTAGAACAGCAATTACGATATCCGCTAGGATGTCAAATTTTATATCCGCATCTGCGCATACAAAAAATTTCACATCCGAAGCATCTCTAATTTTGAATAGGCGATATGTTATCTGATGAGTTACCTGACAACTTGTTCAACAATTTTTTTTGAAAACTTTATATATACTCTGTATTTGTCATGTATTGCATATCCATAACTGTATATCATCCACATTAATTTTAAAATCTACACCTGTATCCGAATATAAAAAAATATTGTAGCTACCAAAGCATACGTAGAATGTTCAGGAAATGGTGGAAGGAATCAGGAAAGACCAGAGAAGTAATGAATACGATTGTGAAGGCTATTAAAAATTAAAAGATACCTTGAAAGCCAAACTAGCAGAAGGACTCTTGCATTTCACAGGACGATAGAGGGAAGAGTGCTATTAGAACTCAGGAAAGCTACAGGAAGACTCAAAAATATTACGCAATTGTAGGCAAGCCTTTCTTTTTCCATGCAGAGCAAACTCGCGAATAAGTGGATTACTGTATTAGAAAGATGTTAATGCTTGATTTTTTGCAGGTTTTATTAATATTTCGCCATACTCTGATTCTTTCACAAAGTTACCGGAGTGTTTTGATAATACTAGCAGAAAGCGAATCTTTAATATCTAAATTTCACAAGAATAGCTTGAAATCCTTAAAAAACGATATAGCTATAACTTTGAAAATAATGGTAGTATCATATTTTAAATAGTTCTTTTTGTGATTATGAAAGGAGTTCAGTGAATCATTGAACTTATGGAAGTGCAAAGAGTACGGAATCTAATATCATTTATTTTAACAAAGCGAATTTAAACTTCGATTTTGTGAACCATTGCACTAGACTAGATTATAAATTAATTATAATTCCGTATTCATAATGATTAGCGACAGTCATCGAAGTATTCTATACGCTCAATAATATTTTCATTTGAAGAAGAAATTTTTTATTTATATATCATAAATTGTCTTCGAACTAATTTTAGAGTATGGTTCAGGTAAGAATCTTTGAAACTCCAAATTGTCAAAATTTTGAACTCAAAAAAAAGTTTTAATGTTTTTTTTAAATTTACTTTTTGCATGATTTATCACATTTAAAATATTTTTCTGAAGACTTTGATTTATCCTTGAAAATCATTGATTTATACCAACGCTCATCATCATCATCCATTTTGCCTTCTAGGCCTGGTTATTGTTCCCAAAGAGTCGGGGTCAACCAGTTTCCCGCAACAACTACGCCATTTCATTCTTTTATACCAACGCTATGAAGCAATAATAGATCCCTTAACTTATGAATGTTCGATTTACGATGAAATTATCTCCGTTTTCATTAGTCCGGGCATAAGGGTATGTTCAGTGTTTTCATCGATAGGCCAATTGAACTTTTCGTATCGAAATATGAGAAAAGAACGTTTGATTTTGGATTCAAGACAAAAAACCTGTAGTACCAAAGTCAGGCATTTAGAACACTTTACTCAGCCAAGAATTGCATGTAATAGAAAAAATAGTCTTGTTATAAATCATTGACATATGGATATTTTATAGCATTAAAAATGATTGGCACTCCTGAGAATATATTATTACAGTTGCATTTTTTATATTGATTTTGGTGATACACAAAAAAATTTTCCAAAAACAAAACTATATATATATGCGTTCTAAATTGGAGTACGTATTTTTTTTCGCTAAAGACCAGATTAATCAGATGATTTGTATTAAAAAGGATTTATAATTTGTAGAGTCGACTCAGGGCGTTAACTCGTTAATTCGACTACAAAAACAGAAAATATATCTTAGACTCCAATGCTCGCTGTTCTTTACATCAATGTTTTTATTTATTTTCAGGCTCTTCAAAGCAAAGATCTGGGGAATGAAGCTTACAAAGTGAAAGACTTTGAAACGGCACACAAGCACTACGATGAGGCCATTTCATTCGATCCAAAAAATATCACTTTTTACACTAACAAAGCTGGTAAAAACCTTAATTCAGTTTTTTTTAATTTCTCAATTTGTTTTACCTTTTTTTTAGCTGTTTTCTTTGAACAAGCCGACTATAATGGGTGCATTGAAATCTGTAAAAAAGGAATTGAGGTTGGAAAAGAATCCCTAGCCGATTTTAAACTTATTGCCAAGTATAATCTTGTTTCTTTTATGCTCTTTCAGAAAAAAGATTGATGAAATTCTTAAAGATATAGTTAAAGAAGATATGAGTGAGATTTTATATGTCGACGATATAGCTTTAGTCTCAAATTCTGCTAAAGAATTGAAAAATATAATACGTATTTGGAAAGAAACGCTAGAGAAAAAAGGTTAAAAATAAGCATGCATAAAACTAATTGGATGAATGAGGTATGCGATAATTTGAAGGCAAAAGTTGTAAATTCACATATACATCCTTGTGAAGTTTGTCGTAAATTTTAATTTTTGTGTAAGCTCTAATAAGTGGCTACCTAACAGATGTTCTAATATTAAAGGAAGTTTGTTTACATTTTCAACTTTTAAATATAGCAGTTGTTTAAGTGTAAATCCACTAACTTTTGGGAAGAAGAGAGAATAGTGTGGTAGAGGATACAATGAAAGAAAGAATTAAGCAATTTTGTTATTTAAGGCCAAGTTTTAAACAACATAGGTGGCATTGAAGATTCATTAGAGCATAGGATCATATCTGATTGGAAAAGATTTAAATCTTTAAGTAGTATTTTATGCTGTAACAGCTTTTCATTAAAATTAAGAGGCTATTTATATAAAAGCTGTTTGAGTTCTAGTTTATTGTATGGAAGTCAAAGCTGGCCTTTGAAAGAAATAGAAAAAAGAAGACTAAATAGTACAAAAATAAGGATGTTTGAGACTTATGTTAAAATCAAAAATTAGAAACGATAATTTAAGAAAGCTATGTGATGTAAATGAAATTAATGTAGTAATTGAAAAACAAAGACAGATGGTTTGGGCACATAAAAGGAAGAACGGAGGAGAGCTTATTACGAAAATATATGAAGGAAAAATAGAGGGCAAGCGCTGAGGTAGACCAAAAATTAGTTGGGGTAAGTAGTGAAAACATGAAAAAAGAGGACTCGAAGTAAGAGATGAACCGAATAGGAATGAATGGAGAAACAAAATTAAGTACCGTATATTTCGGTGTATAAGTCGACCTTTTAGCCCACAAAATCGGCCCAAAATTGAGGGTCTACTTATATAATAGTAACAAAAAGCAAACCTTTAAATCTTGTGGCATATTGGTGCAGGAAACCAGGCCTAACCGTAGGCTAATACCGACGACAGCCTCGGTGCGGTAACTACCGATGTAAATACATGCAGCTACTAATGTAAATAGAGATTTTTTAACTATAGAGATTTATGCTAATACTACCTTATATATTATTTCATATTGTAAGTAGAACAGCATTTGTAATAACATATCGGTAGTCTTTAATTAATGCCCGGTTTTTTATATATGGTAACTTTTACACTGCTGCTTGGGCTAGCCGATAATTTAAGCGAGTTCTGTATTTTAGAGGTCGACTTATGCCTCGGTTATAAGCAAAAATCATAATCTTCTTTCCATAATTGTAATATCCGTCTAGAGTCTAGACCCTAACTGGCTGAGACAGTATCTGTAAAACTGATGACATATTTTCAACGTAGTAACTTTAAGGAATACAAACTGTCTCTTGCTTCAAAAGAATGTTAAAGCTTTTTGTTATTGATCGTCTAGTAAAAAAAACAATACACAGCTCTATGCCCTTTTTATCTTCCATTTTATGTACATACGAGTGAGAATATTGCTTAGATTGTGATTAGAAACCTTGATTTCAGATATGTTAGAGTTTATCTACGTTTGCTATCATTAGTCCGGAAATTAATAAAATCTACAACACTTTTGGCTAACACGCATAAATAAATGTTTTGAAATTTCTTCTCTAAATCAACGGAATTATAATGTACCAGTGTAGCAATGGGGTTTTCTGTATTTCAATTAATATTTAATCTCAATTCATTTGATAATTCTTTTTTCGTTATTAAGCTAGTTGTTAATTTTAATAATTTATTTGGATATTTTAATTGTAGGAGGAATTGCTTTTGTGTATTAACCTGATAAATGTCTAAATTGACACCCAACCACCCATGTCCCAGTCATGTCTGACTAGTAATAGCCAACTGTATTGAGATAATTTTAGAATGATTCTGAAACTCACGTTTCTTTAAAGGTGCGATTTGAATTCTCTATAAAAATTGAAAGCACTCAAGTTTCTTTAAAATAGCGATTTTTTGAAAATTAACCAAAAACCTATTTTTACTTTTTTTCCAGAAAGTCAGTAAAATCTCTGTAAACTTATCTTTTAATTTTTTCTAAGTTACGGCAGAAACCCTTTACAAAATTAGAGAAAACGAGTTCAAAGCTAATAAACGCAAAAATACCAATATTCTGAAAGATTATTATTGTGTCAAATTTTCTCACAGGTTTTGGTTTTATTGATTTCTCTCGATAGACTGACTTATTATCAAGGTTTTATGAAATATATTCAAAATTTTGTAGGACTAGAGAAGCTTTTATTCACTATGTTTGAATGGTATCGTTGTTTCGCCAATTTTTATCACTATGTTTGAATGGTATCGTTGTTTCGCTAATTTTTATCTAACTTTAGAGCTGTGGTTCCTAAATTTTCTAACTTTGGAAACTCAAATTAATAAAATTGCAAAAAATATAACTATTGGCATATTTTGATTAACTCTACTTTTTTAGATTTTAATTTTATTGCGAAAATTTGAAAAATTAATAACTATGGACACAAAAATTCAAACTTCATGTTTTATCATATCATATTTATTTGATTATGAAACACTTATTCCTCTAATAATACTATTTTTATGTAAAAAAGTGCTTAAGTGGAAAGTCTTTCAAAGCGGAAAAATATTTTAAACCAATGAAAAGTAATACGTGCAATGTGATAATAAATATTTTTGTGGCAAACCACCACCACCACCCTTCAATCAATCTCCAAGCGGCCCTATGTGTCGCGGCACACCAATAGAAAAGGACTGCTTCACACACTACTAACGCCCTTTCTTTCTACGTAATTTCATTTTGGAACTTTTATTGCAGCTCTGTCATCAATGAAACTTTTTTAAAACCCTTTCTAGATACTATTTTTATTTTTTAAAGCTACTCTTAACTCTGTTTAACACTTGTTTTATTTTTGATACTAAGAGCTTATGCGCGCATAGCAAATTCATACGTGAAGCTTGAAGACTTGGATAATGCAGTGATGTTCTTTGAAAAATCTCTGACTGAACACAGGAATCCTGATATCGTGAAGAAAGTTAATCAAGTAAGGCGTTATAAAAATTTGTATATAAATATTGTCGCGGCGATTTACGCCAATAGACCATGACCAATTCAGCAAATACCACCTACCACTCCCTTTAGATGCATTGGACAACCTACGGCCCGCGGGCCAAATCAGGCGCACCAAAGCTTTTTATCCGACCTGCAGAAACCTTTTAGCTCCCCAAAATCATAGATTTTGCAAGAAAAAAATGCCACTATTTGAGAAACGAAAATGAAATGCGCAAAAACAAGATCAAGGCTGATAGATAATCTAAGAGTAGCGCCGCCTCTAGCATTTAACCAAATATTGAGACACAAGTGAAGAAACACAAGCCAAAATTTTGCATTAGAATGAAGTTTTGTTACAATTTTTCTCATTTGTCATTATAAAATTAACACACTTTGCGTTTCAATCAATAAATTGTTTTGAATAAATAATTTTGCGTTCTTAATCTTTCTATATAAAGCAAAGCATAGATAGATTGCAAAGTAATATGAAAGTAAAGGCAAGCACAAGTGCACCGCTTGTATCGAACTATGAGAAAATAGGCTTGTTACGGAATCGAAACCAAGACCTTGAGTTATGGAAACCTAGTATCTAACCAACCTTACTCACGCAACCTACAAACTAATATGCAAGTATAAGTGTGTTGCGTACATATCTATAATTAGTGCTTCTGGCCCTTGCCAGGCTTGAAAACATAATCTGGCCCACCACATCTGAACAAAGGTTGCCACCCACCCATGCTCCAAATAATGTTGTATTTAGAGATGAATTCGCTTCCTTTTGGAAACGAATTGTACTTCGCGCCTGTATGATGATTTCTGAATACGCCTCTAAAAACTGCATTAAAGCATTAAAATTATCGTATCTTTTGTTCAGAAAGTTACACTATATTTTTGACCAGATTGTTTATAATAACAAGTTATTTCTTTTTTAAGGGGGGGGGGGGGGTGAATGTGCGCTCCCTATACACGAATATATCATTCTCTTTGCTTTTTTTAGTTAAAGAAAGAAAAGCGTGAGAGAGAGCGCAAAGCCTACATAAACCCTGAATTATCTTTGCAAGAAAAGACGAAGGGAAATGAAGCATTTGCTAAAGGTTATTTATTCTTATTCATTTATTCCACCAAATCTAAGTGTGCTCCCTTTCTCAAGGAAACACACGTACTAAAATTTCATATTTTTACTCCTGAATTTGTCTAAACCACGCCCAATATTCCAAAATAAGGGTATAGTGTTTTTAAATTAATAATAATTTTTATTTGCATATCACCAAGATATATTTAATTTCTTCAAAGACTCAAGAAAGAAAATCGTTATGCCTTCCCAGCACTCTCGCAGTTCCATATCTATGGGGCGCCCCAGAGTAAAAATTTGGGCCCAGGCCAAAATTTTCAGCGACACCCACTCTTCTAAGCTTCGCACTTAAATAATTTATCATTAAAGAATAATCTTACAAAATGAATGACTGCTTTCAGATGTGTTGTGTACTATGACAAAAGCTATTAATTTTGTGTTAGTATTTTTTTTGTTAATGGTTATGTCATTTCTGACATTTTAATTCGTGAATATGCGAAGGAATTTAATTTTCTTTTTTTAATATCACCTATTGTAGATATTCCAATTGTATTAGAACAGGGCTGGCATTCTTCTTTGAGCCAGATGGGTATTTCAACTCAAGATCTTTTATTTTTCTTCATTTGTGTACGTTATTATTATAAAAAATTTATTCTATTGGAAAATTTGAGTAAATACAAAATTTTCCTTTTCAAAAAAAAATGTGACATTTGGTCTTTCTGCGCCCCTCTTTTGTACATAAATTAAGTAAGATCTATAATTTAATATTTTCAGACAATAATGATAAAAGTTTATAATTCAGAAGAAAAAATATTTTTCTAAACATAAATACCTAAAATTTGCAAAATAAAAATTCTGAGAACTTGCCTATTTAGGTGTTATAAGATTTAACTAAGATGATTTGAAATTTTCCTTCTCTGAAGTGTCTAGAACAAAAAGTCATCCAGATAAAGAATGATTCCAATCTTCTTTTCTTGGAATCTTTTTAAGAAGTCATAATACCCTTTATAGGACCCCTGGCGAAAAAACCCAGTGATTCCTTAGGTCTGACTTGGATTATGAAAACGTTCTGGCAACATTCAGTTAATTTAATGCCATGAATCTTTGATGTATAATCTAATAGATCATTTATATTCTTCTGAGGTAAATTAAAGCTCAAAGGGAGATACTAATTTCAAAATAGGTGTTTTAAAGATGCGATATAGTTGGCCACCAGGCCTGTTTTACCGTTTGCTTTAGGGACCAGAAAGCATGAAATGATTGTTCTAGGTGGATTGCTACTCTATAGGATAAGTAAAGAAGCACATAAAAAGGACGCTAAATCTGTCAATTTTGGCAAGATTTCCTTAATAAAATTTTGGTTTCGCGGCCAGTGAGTAACATGACAGCTCCCCAAATTTATTTGGGCCTTTGATCGTGGGTGCATTGCCATGTTTCAAGATTTTCAAAACAGATTCACATTCTAGATCCAAAGGCGCCGAAAAGGATGGGTTTGTTACATGGAAAGACGGATTCTCTATGAGTTCCAAGGATGTTGTGTCCTTGGGGAAACGCTTAAGGGTATCCTTCAGAGTACCCAATCCAAGATTGATTCCACCTGACTCCTAGGACCGCCTATGTTCTTTTTCTTTTTAGGTCCCGGCTAAATTCAATCATTTTTAATCATTATATGTTTAATATATATTAGCAAAGTAAGTTATATCGCGTATAGCTAACTAGTATTTCAACTGATTAATCTTTTGAGACGATGGAAGTCGTCTCATTTAAGCAATATAATAAATCATTGAAATGTAAGGCAGAGTTTTCAAAAAGCTGAGCGAGCCATTTTTACGCTTAAATTGTATAAAATTATAAAAAGATAAAAATAAATAAAATTGGTTCTGAAATTTACTGCGATTGCATTTTATAGAACTAAAAACTATAATAAAAAAATCTAGAAACTAAAAATTAATCATTGCTATCTTGATTATTCTGGGTTGGTTAGTCAAAAAAGTTCACAATGTGAGAACTTAGCTAAGAGCTGCTAACCTTGATAATATATTTAGGTGATTATCCAACAGCGGTTGGCTTCTACTCTGAAGCGATAAAACGCAATCCAGAAGACCCAAAAGTCTACAGCAACCGGGCTGCTTGTTACATGAAGCTAGCTGAGTTTCCTCTCGGCTTATCAGATTGTGAAAAGGCCTTGCAATTAGATGAAAACTTCGGTAAGCAATTTTCTATAAGCTTCAAAAAGTTGTACATAATATTCTGTATACACCTACTTATACTTTTATTCATGCATACATTTCAATTAAATTTATTTACGTTAAACGATTTCATTAAAAATATTTCATCATTTTTTGATCTTATTGAGTGATGTCTTTTTTTACACTAACATTTTTCCTCTTGATAAAGTCTTTCTTAGCAATTAATTAGTTTACAGATTTTGCCTAGATGTTTTAGGAATAAGTAAAACATTGAGCTGCCTGATATATTTAGATAAATTTTTAGTATTAGTTTAATAAAGGCCTATAATATTCATTTCTGAGTTATGGACATCGGTAAAGCTGAGAATATTTTTCCTTTGTTGTAAATTTTATTCAAATTTTTAGTGAAAGTGTACATCAGAAAGGGATATATTTTGATGGGCTTGAAAGAACACTATAAAGCTATCGCCAGTTTTCAAAAAGCAATGAGTTTGGATCCCAATTCAATGGTTGTATACTTTTAAAATTTTTGGCTGTCGTTAATAAACGCATCTTTCAACAGGAAGCAGTGGAAGGATATCGTAAAGCAGCTGCCGCTTCTTCAGATGTAAATTCAGCAGAGGATGTTAAAGAGAAAGCGAGAAATGATCCAGAGTTAGCTCAAATATTAACAGATCCAGGAATGAAAATTATTTTAGAACAAATGCAACGAGATCCAAAAGCTCTACAAGAGTATGTTCTTTCAACATTTTATTTTATCTTTTTTTATATTCGTATTTTTTGCTTGATTTATTTTTTTAAACCAAGATATCTCAATCCTAATTTTTTTCTAAATTCCTGGGTATAAAAATCAGAATATAGGACATTTAAATTATTTTAAATCTTCCTCTGTCTTCTGTATGAAATTTTATTGTGAATTGCGAATGCACCCCTTTAAAATTGCTTTGGGTACCACTGATTTAACAAATCTCTTTCTTAGAAGTGTAATTCTGTTAAAATGTAGGTAGTAGTGTTCCTGTTTTTTATCATTATTTTTGTCCGGGAAATTAACGGAAACAAAATATTACTCCCTGGTTCCCTGGAATTGAATTTTGTGAAAATTTTTCAAATAGTCCAATAATAATTTTTACTTTGATTTAATCAAAAAATGAATTATAAATAGAATATAATTAAAAGTTTGTTATTGTCATGAATTTATATAAGTTTTGAAAATTATCAAAGCTTTATTTTTATACCAAACTATATGCAAAAAAGTTATATTTTCTCGGACTATAAAAACTTTTAAGAAACCACAAACAATTAATACTTTTTCCACTAATTTATATTTGCCACCCCTGACATATGCCCCCCTCCCCCCATATGTGAGAGCCCTGGATCTGGTCAAGATTTATTCTCCCTACAGGACTCTAGCGTACATGTTCTCACAGACAAATCTTAAAATAATTCATGTAGTAGAACAAGTTTCCCAACTAATATTTGCGTTTCGAATTTCCTTAATTGTTAAATATGTTTTTAAGATCAGTCGATAAAATCACTTTTTTGCAATCAAAAAAAGTATAGCTATTTTTAATTTGTAAATAATGGTAAAATTATTCTGTTTTTCGAACTTTGCATGTTTTTATAGCAACAAGTTTTTTGTGAATTTTTTTAATATTGTGTTTGAAATTCTAGCCTGCCAACTTCCATATCTGGATTTTCGTTCACCCGGACAAATATGATATCATCTCCCTTTCTATTCGTATACTCGAAGTAGAAAAATGAAATTTTTTAGCTTTTTTTAGAAAAAGGTTTCCATACTCGTGGAAATCTATCGAGATATACAGCCTTGATGGCGAGCACTAATTTTGCATCATTTTTGAAATCTGCCTTTAGAAATTATCTCGTTTTTATTCTACGAAATGTTAGGTCTTTGTTTTTCCTTTCAATACAGATTTAATTTCTCTAAAAAATTTAAATAAACCTGTGTTTGCTGAAGAGTTCAATAAATCATGTTTTCTATACTGTAAAGAAAAAAGGACAGCGTACGGAAAAACTAATAATATTAATATAATTAATATTATAATATAACTAATAAATATTAATAATATTTGTACTCTAAAAAGAACAATCATAAAATCGTATCTTCATTTTAGGCATCTGAAGAACCCAGATATCGCGCACAAGATCGAAAAGTTAATGCAGTGTGGCGTGATCAAAATTAAGTGATTTATCTTTCTTGTCATTACTTCTCATTTTTTCAAATAAAGCATAAAACTCTTACTTTTTTTATATGTAAGACATTTAAATTTATTGAACCCTTTTAATCACATGGGCCTCAATAATATGGGAATTTGACTGGATATTTAAAATTATTACCTTTAAACTATTTTAAGTAAATTGGACTGTTCCAACTCCAATTTTACTATGTCCAGTTTTGGACCAATAGGTAACTGAAAATTTTAATGAACAATTTTTAATCAATAGCTTCTTGACGTAAACATTATTTATTTAGATGTTTATAAACATAAAAATTACTTTTTTTAAACTCAATATTTGTACAGATAAAATCATCCTGCATAATATATTCTGCCGATCTTTTTGAGGGACCAGATTTTGAAGAAATAGAATTATTTTAAGGCACAGAGTAATCAGTTGTTTTGTCAAATGAGTTTTTTACTTTCCAAGATCCAATAAGTAGTGTGCCAGTAATATCCGTAAAATAGGCTAATATCCTTTTTTGGCGTTTTACTAACCTTAACTCAAAATGTTCCATCAATGCATTCAATTTTTATATAAGTTCTATGAAAAATCTAAATTTCTTCAAAAATGGAATTGCCAGGCTCGAAGAAATCTTGCCAACGTTTGAGCAGTTTAGAGTTGGACCGCCCCTTCCTCTCGAGATTTGGATTCTTGTAATTATTACTCTAGAAACTAGTCCAGGTTCACTATTGTCTTGCTTGAGTTTTCAATTCCACATCACATGTAAAAATTGGCTAGCGGTATATCGGATATCTTTAAATTTAATATACCCTCACTTGTAATTGCATCCTTGTATAAAAATAGTGAATGTCCTGTCAATCAAGTTCACATGGAATGATAAATTGCATTCACGAAACCAATATTTAGACTGTTAGCTAACTGTTTAAATCCTGCATAATTTCTTTACAGAGGGCTGGGGATATCAAAGATCAATGTTTTGTCTGACAGGCAATTTAACATTTTGTCACTGTCCAATCGTCAATAACTGTCTTCAGCTGTCAAATCATCTTAGTTAAATCTTATAACACCTAAATAGGCAAGTTCTCAGAATTTTTATTTTGCAAATTTTAGGTATTTATGTCTAGAAAAATATTTTTTCTTCTGAATTATAAACTTTTATCATTATTGTCTGAAAATATTAAATTATAGATCTTACTTAATTTATGTACAAAAGAGGGGCGCAGAAAGACCAAATGTCAAATTTCATTTTTTTAAACCAATAAGAAAAATGCACATTTACATCTTTAAAACCAGGCCTGAAAAGCAATAAAAATAGTTTAACTCAATTGAAAGAAAGTATTTATTCTTGTGACTTATTGCAAAAATCGCAAAAGACCCAATATGGTTGCAATATGTTGCGCAAAACGATTCACTCAGTGACCCTTTTCGATTCCCATGGAACATGCTTCGCGATCGCCTAACGCACCTCGGACTCCAGTTTGAAAACCACTGAGCTAGAAGGTGATGCAATCAAAATTACAAAGATGGTAATTTGACTTGATAAAATTAGTGCAGTTATGATGGGATTGCGAGCTTACAGTGCAAGTATAATGTCGGGTAATAATGGTGGTGTGTTCATTGGACAAAAATTCTTTTATAATAAATCATAAAAAAAAGTTCAACCCCCCTCCCAATTTTGAAGAAATCTGTTACAAAAGAGTAAGAAAATCAATCAATGCTAAAAAAAACCCATTTGAATGTTTATAGTAAACTGAATCGTCATTTTAAAAATGGACAAGTAAAAAAGATTCAAAATTAAATTTAATCGTAATAAAAATAGTTAGAAACTGTTTGAAAAAAGGAAAAATTGATATTGTCTTCGACGCTTCAGTTTAAGTCGAAAATATCGTGTACTACTAGATTATTTTAGCTTTTTTTGATAAACAATGTAAAATAGAAAAATTTATAATCGAATTTACATTAAGCAAAAAACATCATTTAACGTAAGCTTTTTAAATAATAATAATTGATTACAAAAAAGTTTATTGAAAACAATTTTATTTCAACTATTTACATTTTCCTTGGATTTCGAATTATTATTAAAATAGCGTTTTGTATGTTTTCTTTGATTTCCTTTAAATACATTTTGTGACTTTTTAAATGTCTTATTCTGTGTAGAAAGATCGCTAGGAGTTTTATCAACAACGAAGTTCTCAGTTTCGTAGTGATTTACTTTACTTCTTGCATTCTTTGGAAGAGTTTGGGAAACATGTGTGCTTTTAATAAAAGTTCCTTGCGTATTCTTGTCATTGTGTTTCCTTTTTCTCTTCTTTGCGGCAGAAGCATGCATCCTTGAGATGGACTCATCCTTCCCTCGATAATCATTCTTCCCCACCTTCTTATTATTGTGGGCGTTAAAACTGGATTTGTTTACGTGATTATGTGCGATCATTTCTTCTGGATAACTTTTCCCTGTAGATAAAATGAAAAAAATAATAGTAGTAGTAGTAAAGAATACGAACATCTTAGGAAAGATACGGTTTTTGCGTTGCTCGATGTGTTTTAGCCAGTCCGTTTTATTATACTGATAAGTTTGTAAGCCAATCGCGTTTGTGATATGAAATCCATACCTATTTCCTAGAAAATAGATAGAGAAAATAAACTCTCAATTACTAGCAGTGAGTTGTGTGTAAGATTTACTGGAACTAATTTGCTGCGTGGAAGATCTTTAAATTACTGTTGTTAAGAGTGTGTTGGTGAAAATGTTTTAAAAGCTGTGTTCACCCATATTTTTTCCTCCGAAGATGGCAGTTTTCTGCAGAAACTAGTCAAAATATTTTTTTTAATTTACAATTTATCTATTTACCAAATTTCTTGAATTGAATCTCATCGTCTTCATATTTTGTTTGTTGTTGGCACACTGGCAAATATCTTGTGGCCACCATTCCAGTTGCGACCGAGCTGCTTTAGTTGGAACCAGGAAAGAAGTGTGTGTATGTATACATGTATATTGATTTTTTATATCTATGTCTGTGTGTACTGTTAGTATAAAGAGGTGTAGGATGTAATGATGTATTTGGTGATTTGAGCAAAAGGTGACCAGAGTTTGTTTTTCCATTTTGAGAGGAGGTTGGTAACCGCGTGCGGATTAAGTCAAAGATAGAGTGGTTTGAGATGTAGGGTTCTGGATAATTTCGCCTCTGTTGTCTGTGTAGGGAGAAAACGATTCTGTTAAATGTTCATTGATGTCGCCGGTTAGAATAAGCTTTTTGCGATTAAAGAGCTGTGTGAAAAAGTTAGTTATGTGGGCATCATTATCTATTGAATTCGGATGGCCTCTGTTTGGTATGTAAATGTTAGCTATGTGATAAGGGTTGTTATTTAGTATAACTTGAAAGATTTGATATTCTATGAATGTGTTTTTGTGTTGAGATGTGTTCTGTGTACTTCATGTTTTTGCTTACTGGTGAGTTTTGATGAGTTTGTAATGGAATACGAGGGGTTTTACTGTTTGGGTTAAGTTGGTTGGTGACGAGTGTTAGATCCGTGATTTTGTTTTTGAATATACTTGAATTCTTTCTTTGTGTGTGGTGAGTAGTGGAACGAGATTTGTTGTTAGCGTTTTTTGGGTTTAGAGTTGTAGGTTATTGCTAAAATAGTTCTCAGACGGTGAGGATGTGGGAATGATTTGTGCAAGTTTTAAGATTTGAAGAGTATGCTTTAGCATTTAAGATGAATCCAGTGTGTGTGTATGTATATGTATGCTTACAATTAGTGCTGCACGTGTCTTTGTATATATATTTGTTGCAAATTGAGCTTTTTGTGCAATTCGCCGTGGGTTTATTGTTATGTCTCCCCCCAAAAGAATTAGCCAGGCTAGAAAGGGAGTGTGATGAAAGCCGGGCCGAACCAAAAAACGCCTGTGGTCGTCGATTTTGGCAATGGAGGAATTGTCGAGATTTACCACGTGAAAGCCTCGACTTTTAGAACTCGTATTTTCCTTCTTCATTATTTCTTCCAATCTAAAATTAAGCCATCTTTCCTTTTTAGCCCAAAATTCTTAATTTTTTATTGGTTCATCATTTTACGGCCTTAATGCCCATTCGCCGCAAGCCATTTTTTCAATACTTCTACAAATGAAGCCTCCAATCCCCGCTTATCCTATGATTCCTTTGTATTTTTACTGTCTAATTTTGAAACTACACATCTTTCTTAACATAGCTTAATGTGTTCTTCTTGTTGTGCCTTCTTTTAGATCTAGAATCTTAATATTCCATGCTAAGAAAGCATAAGCAATTACTACTCTAAAAATAAAAAGCATTCCCTATAACTTTGTTGTAAATCTTTCAACATCTAGGATTGAAGACAAGAAAAAACAGTATTTTATTTACACACGAAAAAGTTCATATAAGAAGAATAAATTAAGCAAAAAGTAACAAAGGGAAAGCAAAAAATATTTACTTTTTAAAAATTCAAAATGGACAATTAGAGACTCCATGATTCGCTGCTTTTCGTCAATGTCAGCGAAGCTCCAAGCGGAATCGAAAACATGGCTGCCGAATTTATCACAGCACAAATCTTTCCAAGAAGTCTAGAAAAATAAAATTTATATTCCTTGGACAGTCCGCTAGATCCAATATTTATAATGATTGAAATATCATAGAATGATTTAAAGGGTTCAATTGCACCAAGCATATGATGAGAGAATAAGTTATAGAACAGTGTTTGCCAAAGTTTAGAGGTGTGTTAAATAGCATCAAATTGTCAAAAAAAAACAATTTTGATACATATTTCGAATTGTATTTATTGAAAAATTGTTAAAACTAAAATGTAATAACAAAAATTTTTGGTTGTCTTAAAATTGTGTTTGCTGAGCTTTTCATATTTACACGGTAGGTTGATTTTATTAAAATATTTATAATTAATTAGAGTATTCTTGCGTTTTTTGAACTAGGAACGAAATTGTTCCTTTTTCAAATAAATAAACCTCCGAAAAATAGGAATGCCAAACTGAAAATGAACACTTTTCTTTGCGACCAAAATTACAAAGTTTCTAAAAAAGTTTTATAGAATTTGTGAGAAGCCCAAACTTTTGTCCAGACTCCAAGTGGTATTTTGAAATAAGCAAGGTACACTCTTTTTACAAAATCAGTAATATTTACACGCCTTTGACATTTTAAAGTAAAGTTCCCACAACGTAGCAAAATGTATCTCGATCGTGAAAGCACTTCTTTTTTTTAGATGATGAAATCATAAAACATTATTACTTAAATTCTAAAATACATTTTAAAAATGCAAAAAAATTTATACACAAAAAACCAATGTTAAGAATATGCAGATTTTGCAAAATAAAAAAAGAAATTTTTTTCAAACGTCATTGAAATCAAAATAGTAGTCAAAGCTGATGTGATAGAGCAAATTGAGGATCAACTTTGGATTCAGCATCCTTGAATTAATCAAAATCAGTTCGAAAACTTCATGTCAGATAAAAATATTTTTTCTGTAGACCAGTTTAATTATCCTAAATATAAGTAATTTTTTGCTTCCAAACTTCTGATGGGTCCTGAAAAAAATGATCTATAAATTTGTAGGGTAAGAGAGGATTTTTGGGTAATTAAAATGGACACTAATCAAAGGTATATTTTTTATCAATTAATATTTAGAAATTATTTCAATCAATAAATAATATTAGTTTTTATACATTTATTTTTCAATTTAGCCAGCAAAAAACATTTTTACTAAAAATTAATCAAGATATTAATTGGTAACATTTTTTCAAAAACTCGCATCTTCTTTTGAGACTTGGACTATATATCTTGGACTCAATTTAAAATCAAATTAAAATATTTGACGAATTATAAAAAAAACACTATAAATTATTTTTATATGGGTTCATGCTCAAAAGTATAAGAAAACTTCATCAGAAATAATTTGAAAAAAGAAAATTAAAAAAAACTTAAAAGCCAGGCGGGAGTGTGGTTGGTTAGATACCGGATTCGATAACTCAAGGTCTTGGGTTCGATCCTACGTCAAGCTTGCTTTCCTCACAGTTCGATACAAGCAGCGCAAGTGTGCCTTTTCGATCAAAACACCCTAGGGTACCATTGCCATCGCTATTAAAGAGTAAACTTGGTTACTTTAAATTTAACGTAAACTTTCTTCTTCAGCTTCTCAGTGATGTTCGGGGCAGAGAAAACTTTTTCCAGAAAGCGACTCCCCTTAGCATCACACGCTATGTTCAGTAGAGTGATGATGTTGCTTCTAGGAAGCCAAAGAGATAGAAGTGCGTTATTTTCCGATTGAATCTTTACAAAGTTTTGTAAAATCATTGAACCATGGATCGATGTTTGAGGAAGCTGAAGAACAAATGATATATATATACCATATATATTATGTCTCTTTGGGACATATGTGTAATAAAGAAAGAGTTTATGCTCAAACATAACTTTTTTGATTTCTTTTAATTGATACGCTATGAAAGCTGATCCTTTCGTTTATGTTAATGGCAATGAATTTGAACAAACGAGAAGTGTTAAATACTTAAGCGCTGCCATTGGTGAAAAAGAGACTATAGAGTGCAAACAAAAACTAGAGTTGTATAAAATGGAAAAAGCTGTCTTGAATGAGAAAAGAATCTCATAAAGTTAAAGTCCAAAGTTTTTCTACTATCCTCAGACCTACTATGACGAATGGGGGAGAGGGTAACCTGGAATCTAAAAATGAAGCAAAATTGGCTTTAACAAAGATGAAAATGTTAAGGCTCGTAATTGGTGCGACTTCAAAGATGAAGATACCCAATATAGAGATTTATAGAGAAAATAGAATCAAGGCAACATAACTCTTCATGGTATTGGCCAAGGAGAAGTAGGAGAGTAAACTCCATCTAATTCGACGAGAAATAGTCTAACACAAAATGGCTTCTTAACGTTGTGCCCTATTTAAACTGCTCTGCTAAAAACGTAAAGCGTATTTTTAGGACCACAAGACACGCTTTGAATCCTTAATTTTTCTCAAAAATGGACAGTGCGGCTTGTTTGATGATCAATGTGACATCGGTGCCCAAAAAATTAAAATTGGTAAATGAAGCAGGGGATTAATCCTCTAAATTATGCTTTTTGAAAGGTCAATTTTGACTGCGTTTACTGACTTCGATACGAAAATCTGTCAAAATGTTTCAATACAAGTTTTTCCTTGTAAGCTTAAGGAATACAAGTTACACATATTCTCCAGTTTTCTCAAAAGCTCTTTTGGGAGCAAAAGAATGTTGTCCTCTAAAAAATTTATGACGAAAAAAATAAAAAAGAATAGAATTGTGGAGAGAGATAAATAAAGAGTGAGAATACTTTCATCTGAGCTTCAGTTTGGTCGACATGCTTTAAACACAGAATTGTTGAAATTGAGTCAATGTCTTTATCTGTCTTGCCATCACAAATACATTTGATCAAATCCTGTAAAAGTGATTCATGTAGCGAAAGATGGTTGGCAGGATTTGAGAAAACTGTCAACAGCACGGCCGTAGAATGCGAACATCACCTCAGCCTACAACTTCGTGAGTAGAGTTACCCTCTCGATATTTATCGACGCTTCTGGGTTTTTCTTTTAAAATTTTTATCACGATAGAAACCTCTAAATCAGTGGTTCTCAACATTTTTTTATACCCATTGGCCTCCTTTCACTTTTTTTTTTCTTGGTTCATAAAAATTGGACATAAAAAATATTTTATTTTAATATTTTTCACTAATAAATTTTTGAGGTAAAAATTTTGAATGATAAAGAAAATATTGAAATGAAATGAAATCTAATGCAAATCAATTATAAAACAATTAATAATA
Source organism: Nectonema munidae (assembly GCA_030549495.1). Taxonomy (NCBI): domain Eukaryota; kingdom Metazoa; phylum Nematomorpha; class Nectonematoida; family Nectonematidae; genus Nectonema; species Nectonema munidae. The sequence continues at coordinate 249,985 of JAUIRK010000312.1, read as the reverse complement.
AATAATATTATTTAACTAATAATAATCTAACTTTTTATAATAAAAAGCATTATGAGCTGATTTTCTTCATGGACCACCAAAATATCATTGTGGACCCCTACTTTATAATAATTCGCTTGTGGACCCCCTTGAATTATTATAAGTACCGATAGGGTCCATGTGGACCGCGGTTGAGAAGGCCTGCTCTAAACTATCAAAATATCTCTAGAAAAAAATACAGGAGATTTATTTGATATTTCGAACACTACGATGCCTGAAAAAAATAATGTATCTATCGCATCAAATGAAGATGGCTGATATATTGATACTTGATCGGCAAACCAGAAAGCTTTTCTCAGCAGAGAAATATTAAATTGCATCTACCTTGTTATCTCAAAAAAAACTAACTTTAAAAAATGGCGCATTAAATGCTTTAGCTTTTTTGAAAAGTCAATTCTAAAATAAAGAAGATTTAAACAAAAATGGTTTTAAAAAACAAACTTTTTTTTATCTCGTTTAATAAAATGCGGAAAATTGATTGCAAAGATTCTACTCCTCAAAAGGTAGTTTGTTTTCAAAAAACTTTAGAAGAAAAAAAACATTTTAACATAAAGAGTGCTCAAGTTTAAAAAAAATAAAGCTTTTGTCAAAAATAAAAGTGTTCAGAGCTTTTATTTTATCTCCTTATTCCCAAACTAATTTTTCGTTTCTCAAAAAAATCATTTCAATCAGAAACTTTGGTGATGCAGCACGACTTAGATTTTTACACTGGCTAGCAAAATACTAAAACTTTACATTAAACTTGTTTTGTTTTTAATATCTTTTCGTTTTTAAATAAAGTTGAAAAACAACAAGGAACTAAAACACAAAAAAAAATTTCAAATCTATTAAATTTTCAAAGCTAATTTGTTTTCGAAACAGATGGAAGGTAATGAATACTGACATCTTAGTTGTTTCCTGGAAAAACTCTCGTATAATTCCACAGGAGATTCGTTCTAACACAATACCACTGTAATTTGAATGCATTCGCTACATGCATGTTACAAAGGATAAGGGAACAGTAATTTCTACAAGCTTCTCAGAATTCACAATGGAAGACTCGTTCGAAATATCACGAACAAAAATATTTGATGAATGTGAGTAAGCAAAGAAACCTGGAGAAAAGGTTGTTGGCATGCTTCATTTGTAGAGAGAACTTCAGACAAAGAAACAAGTACTTGTGTGTGCTTCAAGGATAAGATTAGATTGAAGTGTTCCTTCAGCGAATCATAAAAATGATTAACCTGTGATCAAAGAAGAAAATAACTTATCACAAAAAGTACTTAACTAAAGAAAAAAGGGAAAAAATCATAGAAAAAAGTCATGGTATTCATCATAATTCCATTCAAGACTTCAGATAGAGACATATTCTAAACCAGGGATGTTCAGCCTTTTCCTTTGATGGGCAATTTCAAACTATAAGCATCTTTACTGGTCAGGTGATCTTTTTTTGAAAAGTTTAAAATTTAAATACAAGCTTTTGTTGAAACAAAATTTGGTCGGACTAAACACCCCAAAACACGCCAAATAATTTTAAAGCATTATAAAAAAATATGGTTAGACTAAAAACCCCAAAAAAAATTCGAAAGTTTTAAGGAGTTTTTAGGATCTTTTTTGTAGTGCTTTAGAAATATTTGTCGTTTTATTGCAATTTTTTGAGGTGATTACGGATTTTTGCAGTGTTTTGTAATGTTTTGGGATGCTTGGGGTGTTTTGAGGAATTTTAAGATCTATTTTGCAGTGCCTTCGAATTATTTGCCGTGTTTTGGGATGTTTTGAGATGCTTTCATTTATTTCAGGGTGTTTTGGGATTTTTAGTCTTTTGTAGTGCTTTAGAACTATTTGGCGTTTTGCGATGTTTTGCCGTATTTTGAAGTGTTTTGGGGTGCTTCCTGTTATTTCTGGATGTTTCGGCGTTTTTATCTAACCCTCTTTTTTGTAGTGCTTTAGAATTATTTGGCGTGTTTTGGGGTGTTTAGTCTGACCCGACAAAATTTATTAAAATTAATGTGACTTCTGAGATGACTTATCTTTTCAAATGTTCTTTCAGGATTTTGAGGCTATCAATATAATAAGTAAGCGTTAACAACCAAAATGATATTTCGTCGACTACAAAAAGAGATTCAGTGATTGTGTTAGTACTCTCACAAAATACTTAAGTAGTTAAGCCCTTTCTTTACTTAGCACTTATTATTTCACACGCAAATCTCAAAAAAAAATATCGTGATTCTAATCAAAATTAAATCTAGAAAAGCTTGAATCCTAGATGCACCGCTAGATATAGTAAATGGGTCATAATGCGCCACACGGACTAATAATGGCTAATCTCTCAGCTTTTTCAAAGTAAGCTAGCTTACTATTAGCCAGATCTTGTCTATGCAAGATTGAAATATTTTGGGTGCGGATAGAGATGAAAGAAAAGAAGAGGATGTTTCAAGTAAAAATGGGGAAGAAATTGGCGCCAGCAATGATTCATTCGGTCAAGTGAATCTTCACATTTTAGTGATTGCAGATTTCATTTGCAAATACTAGCATGCGCTTTCGTGATTAGGAGTTGTTATAATCATTATACTCACAAGTGCCTCAAGAATAAATCTTCATTAAAAAAGAAATCAAGCGATTAAAAGCTTCCTTAAAGGGTTAAAAGGAAGAGTTTCTTTTCAATGAGATTATGCATAGCCTAAAGAAGACAATTTAGTGCCGTCGAGAGTTGAAAAAAAAGAAATCCCCCTCAAAACTAATTTAATTCTTCTTTATCACTAAAGGATTCGTTATCTTCTATCAAGAGATCATTTCTTAAAGAGTACTGTTGATCACGAATAGGAATGCTACGTTCTTTTTCTGAGAGAGAAGATCGCCTTTTCCATTATTCCTTGATTAAAAAGGCACTCAAATACAGATTAAGGATTATAATGATATATGACACGTATAAAGGATTGTATTCGTTGCGCGACATATGGCCTCATTTTTTGGTATTGTATATGCTGACTTAGTGTTTCAATTTTTCTGTCTCCCACATTATTAAAGTAACGAAGTCACCTCACCATCCGTTTTTCAATATCTTAATCAACGTTGTGTACTAGCACTAAATCAGGTTTTTCCACCCTGAGCCACAACAATTTTAATTTTCAGTGATCCAGACGTTAAATTTAGTGCATAGTCCACAGAGTTAATAAAGATATTGAAAAACGTATGGTGAGGTGATTCTGTCATTTCAATAGGAAACCCAAGAAAAAGTTTTTAAGGAAGATTTTTGGGGAACGGATCAAGGATAGAAGTAAAGGAGACCAAAAATTAGTGAGAGAAGTAGTTGAAAGCAACAAGCACATTTCTAGTTGTATTTACTTCCTAGAGCATAGATTTGTGGGAAAATCGCAGTAAAACATATTGATATTATTGTGAAACACTTATAGCAACAGTATTCATTGATTAAAACACTCTACCACTTTTCGATAGGTAGCAACACTCAATCTTATTTTATTAAAAAATACTTTTTACTTTTTTTCCTTAAAAAGCAAAAATATAAACCAAGTAAATAAATTTGTTTTTAAGAAGGCACACTTGTTCATGGCGTGGAAAAGTGATCAATGTCTTCGTTCGCCTAAAAATTAGACCTATCTGTCTTTCTGTGAAGGGGAGGGGGGGGGGAGCGGAGATTTTTTTTAAAAAAAAAAAACACCTGCTTCTTGGATGATAAATTACGCACAACGGATGATAAAACGTTGTTAGCGATTCGATGCTGGATAACTTCTTGCAAAGTAGGATTCGGAAATAGGGCGTTTTTCAGTTCGGCAAACTCCTTTTCCGCACAAACTTCGAAAAGGGTTTCTGTTAAGTGTGAAGCTACGGGATGAGTCAGGAGGTGGGAAAGAGACGTCTGTGATTCGGAAGCAAGCAATGACCTACCATATAAACCATAAAATTTAGACACTCCGAGATTTCCATTCACAAATAGAGTAGTGATGATTGGTCAATCCGGTTACAGCAATAATCAGGTCAGATTAAAAATTCAAAAAAATCAATGAATCTTATTATTCGCTGAAAAAAGTGTCGAATAGTACATTATCGATTATATTAAGTGTTGGATTTTTTATTTTAAATTCTGGGGACACTCTTCTAGTACAGAGTTGTAAAAACTTTATTTTGGCGAAGGTAGTAGCACTTGGAAAAAAATTGAAATTGAGCATAAAGGACCAACTTTAACAATAATCACAATGTAACACAATTTTGGTTCACAGGTTCTAATGGTGATTTTTGGTTTGGTTATTTTCCATTATTTAAAAAAAAACATCATTATTTAATTAGAAGTTTGGATTTGTGGTCAGGACATTGATATTTATGATTTTTGATCTTTTTTTTAAGGAAAACTCGTTTTTTTATATCAATTTATTAAATTTAATTAGCATGGTAGAAAGTGTGTTTATTAGCTTAACATATGTTTTATATTTTCCTTTGCTTATAGACCGAATGTTGTGTGAATGAGGCTGTCAAGTTGGATTAAATTTCCTAACGTGGAATCCTCCATATCACTCCAACTATGAAGGAATATTGTGTTCCTGGAGTGGGATGCCGATAAACAAAATAGAAATAAAAAAGATATATTTTTAGTTAACTGGTTGTTTCGTTCGTTTCATGTGTTTTAAGTTTTACTTTTGATCCTAAAAATTCTATTTATTTTTACACTAGAGAAAAAAATTATTTCTCATTTTTTAAACTCCTTAGCGACCAGAATCAACTATACAAAACGAAAATCACATGTGTTTATTGATGCACTTTAAATGCATATCTTCACCTTTACACGAGATATCGTTCGATTATTATTCAGCTCAGGAAAGAAAACGCCAACACAACTAGGAAGTTTTGAAATGTGGTGTTGGCGACTAACTCTAAAAACCTACTCAACAGATAAAAGAAGAAACGAAAAAGTTCTGGGGGAAGCGAATCAAGAACCAAATCAAATAACAAAAAAGTTGTATTTTGGTCATCAACTAAAAGGCTCATCATCTAAACTTCGCGAATGCATAACCAAAGATTAATGTTTTTAAATCAATTGAATTATTATGGACACTCAGCACTCATTTTGACTATTGAAATAATTTTTTTCTCAATATGCATAATAGTTGACAAGTGGTCAATTCGGAAAATGAGCGTTTTAATGTGTAAAATTGTGGAAACATATGGTCGGGGTTAGGGTTAGTGTAGTCCATTTTCATTAATAATAGCCGCGTACTTATGATAATCATTATTTCTAAAAAGCAAACCCAAACCCAATAAAATAATTTTATTAGCATACATACATATATACCATTTTTAGTTATATTTTGTCCTTTTGCAATTCCATCTGAATATAATTTTTTGATTTTGTTCTGTTAATATTGTTTTGACATATGTCATTTTTATTTACAATTTTTTTTAATTTTTGACAAGGAATTAGTAATTAAATAATTATTAAATTTTAAAGACATCATTGAATTGCAAAAAGACAAAATAGAATTGCAAAAAGATAAAAGAGAATTTCCAAAAGACAAAATAGAATTGCAAAAAGAGAAAATAGAACTAAAAATGGTATATACATACGAATACCTAAACACTACATACATTTTGACATTCGACTAAAATACTTAAATATCAAAAACAGTGGTATAGGTTATAGCGATGTATCAATTAATTAATAAGCATTCGTTCGTACCGATAGATTCGGTTACTTTTTGGCAAATCAGCATCCGTAATCTCTTCCGATTCTTTTTCTTATTCAAAATTAAGAAATGGCGAATGATTTATATATTAATGAAAGGGAGATATTTTCGATAAAATATTTCAAAATTTTTATTATAAAAAACATGATTTTATTTCCCAACTCTTTTCATTGCAAAACAATAGAAAATGGACATTATTCCTTTTAAAATTTGCTTTTGTGACTTTTGGATAAATTTTTGACTTAAGGAAAGGGTAAATTTCACTATATTTGAACATAAAGAATAAAAGATAAGTCATATTTTAAACTCCATGAGACAAACTTATCAAGTTAAATGCGCAATTTTCAATGTTTGCTGTCATCCAATTGCCCAATAAGTCACAAGGGAGCCTCCAATCAAATTTTCATGGAACTGAATGCTATCGTTGTTCCTTTGTGTATCCTCGAATATACTCCTGGAAATTGTTAAGCATCCCACAGTCCACCTGCTATAGCTCTTCATTAAGGTCTCATTCCACATAATTGCAATTTTGTTGTTCAGATCCACTAATGTCTTATTACTGATAACTAAGAAATGCCATTATTTTCAAGATTCGAAAAACTTTGCTGCAATACTAGTTATATTTCAAAGATTCAAATAGATCTTTAACATTGTTTTCATCTTAGAGAATAATCCCAGGCAAGAGAACAGTTTTCGGCTTCTGGAGGAGTGGTCAATGAAAAGAATTTACTTATTGGGATTACATGCATTTCCAATTGCATCAAACAGGCCGCATGGCATCATTGTAATAGTAAAACGTGATGGTATTGGTGAGGAAGTTTGAGAAATGGTGTAAAGTTTTTCAAAATGTTTGCATTCAGTTCTCTGAAGAGTTGGGTTTGGATAGTAATGATTCCTCTCACCATCTTCATTTTTGAGATCATAGTCATCTTCAGTGCCCTAATCTTTTGATTTGCTCATTTCTTCCTCTGCTATTTTATTTATATATGGATGTTTAGGCATCGAAACATCAGCACTTCGAGGTGATGGTGCAATAGAAAATAAAAGGTTAGGTGAATTTTTCACAATTTGATTAGAAAGATCTTGTTCTTATCTCTAATTTAGCATGGCAAATATGCTTTTTAAAGCTTTTTAGATGCTATCACATTCGTGAACTTCATTGCTCTTGTTATGTTCAGATGCTAAATCCGTATGAAGGAGGCTCTCATACTCGTGATGCCTTTTTACTTCTTGTTATCTAAGGAGATAAAGACATTTTAAAGCAAACCAACTTTTCCTTGCAACATGTTATCTTTTTTGTATTATTAAAACGTATTCACATATTAAAACTACAACTTTACAAAAGTTCAAAAACTTATTTGAAAAAAATTAGTTCAAAGTACTAGATTAAAAAGAGGCAAATTTTTAGATTCAATGTTCTAACCACAAAAGCAAAGTTACAGGATCAAAATGATTCTTTTTGATGTATAATTTGGTTACAAAGAACTGAGAAATTATAGTTTTAAACCAGGAACAATACAAAATGCAATTCTGTTACATGGTGAATTTGGAGATGTATCGAATGTGAAATTTTTTATATCCGTAGATGCGGATTTGGATGTGCGAATTCATTTTTTAGAGGATGCGGATTCTATAGATCGGATGCTATTCTAATCAAACACAATTTTTATAATTCTTAAAAATTTTTAAAAAAATTAAATAAAGGAAAAAAAAACTTTGGGATATATAAAAAAGTGAAAAATATTTGAAAATTGGGGATATGAATGCTGAAACTTAAACGATACGCGGATGAGGATGTAAAAATTTTTGGGGATATGCGATAAATCTCTAGGTAAATCAGATCCATAATTAGATATAAATGAATAATGCATAATAAAGACGCGTTAAAAGCAGTTAACGTCTTCAGGAAAGATAAAAATATCACCATTTTAAAATAGAAATAATAATCAACCATTGAACGTTTTTGGTAAAATATTTCAGTAATGCTATTGTCACCTCCATAAAATTTGGCGGCAAAATCACCTTTTTCACATTCAATTTCATTATGAAAGTAAAGTTCATTTCGAATAAACGGGGGTTTCACTGTATAAAGACGAATTGCGTGTAGTTAACGTCTTTTGATATTTGGTTGGAGGAGTACAGTAGACCCTCGTTTAGTCGGACTACATGGTGGAGAAGGGTCTATACTTAACAAAGGGTCTATACATATGGTTAAAAAAAGTATTTCAAATTGGACGAATTATTTATTTATATAAAAATAAGCATTCTAAATTCGTACATTTTTTTGCTATGTAACATATATTTAAGAACAATTTAAAAACAGTTCTTGTACAAAAACAGTTACTCATCAGAAGAGGGAAGTCCACTCGTAGATCGTTGAGGAGGATGAAAACTGGTTGATGCTTAAGGAGAGTCTAAACGGTCGCTTGTAAGCCTATGCGGGCAAACATTTGTATTCTCGGTCACGATCCTCTCTACTCTACTTCAAAACAAAAATATATTCAAATTATCCAAAAGTTCAAGCTTAATCGAAAAGTAAGCAAATTTTTGTCTTCAATCTTTCGGTAATCTATTGATCGGGAAGGAGATGAGCCATCTGTGTGAAGACTAGAGATGTAATGGATGTGAAATGTTTTGCATCTAACATCCCAGCCGATGCGGATGTGAGAAGGGTGCGGATATCATAATTGCTATTCTAAGTACAAACGCATAAAAATTTAGAGAGATGTCAATGTTTATGTGTTATCATAAAGACGTACTTATAAATTGCGGAAGCGGATGTTGAAACTTAAATGATTCGCGGATGAGGATGTTAAAAGGATGTACAAATTTTTGGGGATGCGGGGATATCCAATACATCCTCTAGTGAAGACATAAAATTACGATTTAGCAAAATTTGAACATATGTTTGTTTTTAAAGTATTTCACTTAGGTATAAAGACTTAACTGCATATGTAACAAGTCTTTGTACATATTAAAAATTTATATCTAATTATGTCTCGCCGTATTAAAGATATTAAAAGGCCTTATTGTGTCTACTTATCTACTCATTAGTCATTAACATTTTTCTAATGATATGAAATGAACGTCTTCCTGTGTCAAATTATCTTGTCGAGGTTTCAGATATTCTGATAACAATGATTCAACTTCAATTTTTCAATTTCTTTGTTATATTTATAATTTATTAAATATTCGGAATTTAATTCGGTTCTCTTGCATTGGATCAGCGTCACTAAGCGAACACTTTAGCAAAGGTAGTTTCGGCTTTAAGCATCCGCCATCAACCGTGCGTTTCAGTGCCACAGCCTTGCAATCAATCAATAAGTGGAAATGATCATCGAAACTAAACAACGACAAACAGTTAGATGGAGATCGCGCTTAAGAGCAACTACACGTTTCTTTTAATCTGATGGAACTTTTTCAGACAAATTTTCATTATCTGGAAAAAAGAAAGAAATAAAACAAATTTTAAGTAAGAATCTTCATTCATTTTCTTCAGCATAGTGAAATTGGTTTTTTCAAGAGTGACTTTGAAAAATTCAAAAATAGGAAATTTTCTTCTATTGTTATTATTATTAAAGTTTCTGGCATGCAGTTAGCTCTATCCGAATTCAATACAGCCCAAAAAACGTCTTGACAAAGAAAGTTTAGGTTCAGAAATATCAATAAAAATTTTTTCAAAGTTTTACTTTCAGAAACAAAAAAGTGAATTCATGGAATAACATTTTAAAGAAACCGGACAAGGGTGAAGTCTCCCTGTTAGCTTCATAAATCTGTGGTTGGCAATCTGCTAAATAATTTCTTTGGAGGGCATTTAAAAATGTATTAAAAGCCATTTAAGACGGAGATTCCCAAAGGGAACACAGACGAACTCTTACTTTCAATGGAATTAAAAACGAATTTATAAAAGTTGTCTGCTTTGCTTGTTACAAAATGGGTTATTAAGGTCATCTGTCATATCAAAGATTCCGTAGATGTATTTTGCTGAAAAGAAAACCTTATAAATGCTCGATGTTTGGCATAAAAAATGAAATTCTATTTAGCTCAAATCCACTCAATCTCTTGCTCAACTTCCTCTATATTCGGATTTTTAGGGTATGCATTCACACTAAGGTTATCACTTTTCAATTTTTTAAAAATAAAAATAAAGTCCTGATGTTTTTTGGATGATATTTTAGTTACTAATTTATTTTTCATCAAACATTTTATTTAGTTTTGCAAAAACATTACGCGCTTAACATGCTTTTTAAAATTTACTAATAAAAATTTTAATAAAAAAACTCCATCATTTTTTTAATTGGTTCACATCGAAAGAAAAAGATCTTTACTAACTTGAGTATTGGTGGGAGTGCTCAAGGTAAAAATCCAAGCTACGCCTTCAGATTGGAATTTGAACATCTTACAATTCTTAAACTTTTTATAAGTTTATAAACTCAAACTTAAAATTAATTATTTTAATTAAAAAAACCCGTTTCATAAATAATTTTTTGTTTTTGTATTAAATAAAAAATTATTTTTTATTTTTTTTGTTTATGTACTATTTATGCAGATTATTACTTGACTTTAAAAATAAATTTTCTTCAAAAAAAGCACAGCGACGTTTAAATATTCCTGAAATTAAATAAGAAGATTAATTTGTTGATGTGTGTAAGCTTCCTCTAAATAGAAACATTTTCCGTACATTTTTAGGACTTTTCGATCAAATGAAAATGAAATCTATCAGAGTAAAGAAATATCGGAAGAGTTATTGTATCTTTAGCAAAAATTTAATTTAAACAACAAATTGTTTCTAAAATTAATAAATTAATAGTGAACTCTGAAAAATATTAAAAAAAGATATAATGAAGAATATGAAAAAAGTCTAACGTCGGTTTTGGCATTTCAATACAAAAATAAAAACGTTTTTTTAAACTGGTCTAAAATTCATCCTTCTAAGTGGATAAAAAATATTTCTTCGACATCCGAATTTCAAGTTGAGAAATTTGATATTTCAAGCGAAGAAGAATCAGATGGGGATTCAGATTTTGATGTGAAATTTGCTTTTCCAAAAACATATCAAAAAACTAAGAATGCTGTCAAATTGTGCTCAGAAGTAAATTTATAACACAAGAAAAACAGCTACTGTTTTAAAGAATCTATTTGACCAAAGTTGTCACGTTCCTACGCCATCTCAGACAGGTATATGGCGTCAATTAATAAAAACTTCATACAAAATTAAAGAGAAGCTTTGTTATTACATAAATAAAGAAAAATTTTGTTTGCATTTTGATGGAAAGAAAATCCAAAATCAAGAATACCAAGTTGTTTGTTTGAGCAATCCACAAAGAAATCTTTACGTTGGCATTCTGTTTTGTAAAACAAGATCTGTTCAGGATATATTTTCTGCTTTGAAAGATCTACTTGATGAATATAACGCGTGGAAGTGTATTGTTATGATTATTACCGATACTACTGCAGTAAACACAGGCAGAAAAAATGGTGTGATTGCTAAACTTTATCAACAATTTAAAAAAAGACATATTGAGAAACCTCAATTTATTGGCTGCCAACATCACATTATTTTGCGCCATTTTCTCGATTTTTTATATAAACAAAAATCTGAATCACCAAATCTTCATTATAGTTTTATTAAAGAAATTTTAGAAAATTATGAAGAATTACAAAAAATCTATTTAGGACAAAAGAACTTTCCAATTAAAGAAAACCTAGGTTGGAGAGATGATTTTAAATTTCTTTTTGAATTATGTAAAGATTATTATTTTTTATAAAAAAAAAAGAACATCGTGGCCTTGTTTAAAATGGAAAAAACTGCTTAGCTGGTTAATTGGGGATTTAATTAGTCAATATATTTAGAACAAATAAAATTACTTTGTCGGTTTCTTAACTAGTTTGATTAGATAGTTGGTTTACTGTTCTATTTAATTAAATAATTGTTTACTTTATTAGTCAGTATCATTTCAAAACCATGTTTAATTAATCTTTTATTTAAAAAAATGAAAGTTTTTTAATTGAATTATTATTATTATATATCAGCGTTCCCTTCACCGATGTTACGCAAAAACGCCCTGAGGATTCCGCGAGAAATAGTAAGGTATTTTTTACGTCTAAGTTTAGATGCTTTTAATGAAAACGTTAAAGTAGTAGGAATCTTATCTAGCACTACTAATAAATATGATAGAGAAGTTTTCTCAAACTTTTTTTCACCAAAGTTTACGTTTTAATTATCTTATATTTTAAGAATGACAAAATTTAAGCAATTAGATTAATTGAGAATCCTTTTTTGTCTTTAATATAATTACATTTCTTTTACTGTGTAAAAAATTTACGAAAATATTTTTGCGTATAGTTCCTTGAAAGATTTATCGTATTCCAGGGGTTCCGCGAAGGTAAAAAGGTTGAGAAACGCTGGGTTAGATACTGAGTTTCAATAACTCAAGTTCTTGGGTTCGATCCCGCATCAAGCCTCCTTTCCTCATAGTTCGATGCAAGCGGCGCAATTGTGACTTCTCAATGAAAACATCCCACGGTACCTTTACCTAATAATTCAGAATCATTAAGAAAAAAAAATGAACAAAGTTTTGGCAAATATTATAAAGTGTAGGGAATTTTTTTTATAAAAATTTTTTTACATGAACAATGTTATATTTAAATTTTAACATACAAAAAATAGATTACAAATAGTTTTAGCTTCAAAAATCCAGTTTCTTACGTGAGCAAAGAAAATTGACACTCCAAGACAAAAGAAATAATAACAGCCAATACTATTATGCATCAAAGCTAATATTAAAATCATGTGACTTTGAGTCAAGCGTATATTTTACCGTATGAAACAGTGTGTTGGGGTTGGGGTTGGGATGAGGAAAATTTTTGACACAACTGAATGTCGACTTATCCGACGCAAGATCCTAATTTATAAGTAGTAGGAGAAGCAAGAAGTGTAGCTTTAACAGAAGTCAGCAAAGTGGTCGATAAGATAGACAAACATACCAAATGTGCTATGCTTTTTTTACTTTATAGTAGTAATAAATCTCCTTTTTCTTTTAAAACACAGCTTAGGACATTGTATAGTGTAGGATATATGAAACATTTTTGGTTTCTATTTCTCTCTTAATTGTTGACATTGATTAATGCTTGTATGAAACATTTGTATGTGGGAAGGGGGGTAACTCAACGAATAAATGATGATAAAAAGAAAAACTAACTTTATTGAGAGAAGTATTTCTAATAATAGGCTATAATTTATTTTAGCGCAGGAATATACAACAGCTTGCAACACAATATTTGCTACTGGATCAAATAGCATTTCTGAAACAGTAATATATAAATATGTTTCAAAGGGAAAATGGTTGATGGAAGAAAAAATTTTATACATACCTGCAATATCATTTTGGGCAAGGATGGCTTTGGATAATTCATCGAAAAGAATTTTGGAATCAATAAAATCGCCATTTTCTTGCATTTGTCCTCGATTGATCAAGGAACTTGGGCTGTTTGGCTGCTGCTTTATGGAATTGGAATGAAGCAAGGCTGGGGGCAAGGATACGCAGGACAAAAGTTGAATAAAATTCGTGACAATATGAGATGACTTTTTGTTATACACTAAATTAATGATTTCTTTCTTCACCACAGTCATAAACTTTTGGAGAATGTTCAACAACTTAAAAGAGAGTAATCATGCAAATACTTATATATGACAATGATCATTTTTTTTATAAAAATCAATCAAGCCAGTCAATAAAATGATTTAAATATGTGAGCTCATGTCAAAATTACGCAAAGGTGTCAACAATTCAATCAAAACTGCCAATCAATGTCAGATATATAAACGCCAAACTAAATTCTACATGCAGGATTCTTTGCAAATAAATTACATTTAACAAATTTTAGTGTTTAATACAGTCAAAATATTTCTCCTAGCCGTAAATTAAGTATTTTCATAAGACATACATTGTTTTCGCTACCATGACAGCTATTAACCCAGATCGGGAATAAAATTGCGTTTACACCTTTAACCTTCGCAAGACGGAACGGGAGTTTTACGTCAATGGTAATTTTCAAACTAAATTTACGTCGACTATCTTATATAAAACCTATGTTAAAATTATAATGTAAATTTTCAAAAAACAACAAATTTTTCAAAAATAAAAACTGATAGTGAATAACTGTATATTTTTTTCTTCTGTAGATCTTTAACGCCATCTAAAGAAAGTAACTAAATTTCTTTTCACATTATGAACTTTATTCATGAATAAAAAGCAATAATAAAAATTAATTGAGCAAAAAACTTAAAAATATTTAATTTTGATTAGTTAGCATAAAAAAAGAGCAAAATTAAATTCCACAACTTTGACAAATGTACTTTGTGTGTGCTTTACATATAGGCCTTTTGCATGTTGCGCACTTTCTTGTTCCTCTCTTTTTTGGTCTACAAGTAGAAACAAAGCAATATCCACGAGAAGAGGAAGCAATCTCAGGTATATCTTGTTGGATCCCGTAAAATGAAATAAGTTCCTTTGTGATTCTGTGGGTGAGAGGATCATTACATCTGTTCATCATTGAAAGGTGACTAAGTCTTAGACACAGATCTCTTATGAAGTACTTTCTCCCACCTTTTTGTACCGATGGAAATTTTTCTGGAGCGTTGCTCTTGATGATGACCCAACTGTTATAAGCTGATATGTCTAAATAATTACAAAACAAAAGAAAAGGCCATCTCCTTGAAGCTTTGTAAGAAGTAAAGTCTCTTAGCATTCGATTACAAGTATCAACGCCCGATTTAAATTTATTGTAATCGACAACAGTCTCCGGTTTACGTCTTGGACCTAACAAGTTGATGCTTCCCAAATGTTGAGACGACATTATATAAACTACTTTGAAGTCTCTTTGTGAATGCTTGTGAGGAATGTAAGCAGTCAAGGATGCAAATTCTGTGTAAAGGAATGTACTCTCACAATCTTGTAAGGCGAGACTTTTTAGATGATCTGGTCTGAAAAGGTAAGGTATAAAGCGGCGATTAGCTCTTGCAGTGCCACAGACTGTGAGGTTTTGTTCTCGTGCCCATTTGCAAAGTTCATGAGAGGTAAAGAACCTGTCCATGAATATGCCGCAACCTTTTGGCAACTCACAACTTGCCACAAGTCTTTTTACAATTTCTTCAGAAGAAAAATAAGTTTTATCTAGGAGACCAGGGACATAAATTTCGGGTTTGAGCACATAATAAGTTCTTGCGTCATTGCAGTGGTAGCATTTTATGCCATAGCGTCCTGGCTTGGATCGATCATAGATTCGTAAAGCCGTTCTTCCTCTAAATTTTATCAACTGTTCATCAACAGTTACGCAATCTTGCGGAGTATAGTACCTGCTGAATATTTTATAAAAATGGTCGTGTAATTCTCTTATTGCTCCCAATTTATCTTCCTGATTTCTTTCACTTTTTTTGTCAAAGCGTATAAAACGATGGATAAGAAAAAACATATCTCGATTTATAGAAGCTTTTAAAAATGGCTCTCCATGCTTTTGAGAAAAGAGGTATTTTACATCTAATTTTTGATTTTTTGCCTGTCCAATGTGTAGTAAACATGCAAAATAAGATAGTATGTCAGCAATACTGAACTTTTCAAAACAAAATTTAGTCTTTTGGAAAGTTTCAGGCATATTTCTAAAACACAAAAAAGATAATAAAATTACGAACAATATTTTTAAATAAATACTTTTCTCGGAGAGTCATCTTTTCATCATAAAAATAAAGTATAATAGCTTTTATATTTTGGTATTACAAATAAAGATAATTTATTTAAATGTTTCTACCAAAATACATAAGCAATAAAAAGTTTTTTGAATGTCCAAGTAGTGTACTAAGCAAAAAATTGAAAAATATAGCCCGAGAATTTAGACTAAAGTTTTAAAAGAAATTAAAAAATTTAAAATAAATTGTGTTTAAAATAAATTTTTTCATAGTTGACGTCAACCGATTAGATGAACAAAAAAGTAGCATCTATTTGCACAAAAGTTTTAATAAGCAAAATAGTTACATTGATGTCAACTGTGACTAAAACTATTTAAAATTAAATTTGACTCACGCATATGCCTCATCCATCTTTAATTTGGTACAGCGATAAATATGGGATATTGTTTCAACAGTAAAAAAAGTTGAAAAATTTTCAAAGGATCAACTAAAGATTTAGCATCTCCTTTAGGACCATATGGTTCGGCGACAGTATCTCTAATATTAAAAGTTCCAGGTCTTCCAACATTCGTAGAAAAAGGATCCCATTGATAACGTGTACCGTCTGGAGCAAGTAAGAAATCTGAAACCGTTTCAGAAATATCTGACTCCTCAGATGAAGACGAAGTAAAACTTTCAGAAGAAGAAGTTATAGTGTTATAAGAAGAAACACTTGAAGACGACTGCATGACGGAGATAATAATCACACAGATTAGAAAACTGAGAAAATAAAATGAAAGTTTTTGATTTGAGTGCAAAATGTATTTTATACACAAATGATTAGTGATGACATATTTGAAAAAATTCTCTGTGTGACATCACACAACACAGCTTTAATTTTGTTTATATTCTACCTTCAATATGCTCGGATACAAAAATTAATCATGAAGATTATCCTACATTATATCAAGGTTAAAAACGACATCTCATGATAAACCAGCACATATATTGATCATTATCCTTCTTGTAAATTTTTCTCATTTCTCAACGTAATCTGTAGAATAAAATGCCTAATATACCGTACACAATCATACAGTGTAAAATTAGAAAACTGAGAAAATAGAATAAAAGTTTTCGTTTTGAGTGCAAAGTGTATTTTATACACAAATGATTAGTGATGACATATTTGAAAAAAATTCTGTGTGACATCACACAACACAGCTTTAATTTTGTTTATACTCTACCTTCAATGTGCTCGGATTCGAAAATTACTCATGAAGATAAAGCTATCCTACATTATATCAAGGTTGAAAACGCCATCTCATGATAAACCAGCACATATATCGATCATTATCCTTCTCGTAAATTCTTCTCATTTGTTAACGTAATCAGTATAATATAATGCCTAATAAACCGTACACATACAGCATTATCATTCATCCTTTCATGAAATAAAATTTGTTTTGTTTCTATGTCTAACACAACTGTATATAAGATATTGCAAAAAATATTTCAGTAATGCAGATGGCGTTAACTTTTTATTACGCACACATGAATAAATTTTTTCATTTACTAGTTTTTGTGCTTTAAAATGCTATTTTTTGTGATTTTACATAAAATTTATGCAGGAAATGCAATATATGGCATAAACAATCTTTTTTTGATGTATGGGAGTTTTACGGCATATATCCGTCCTTCGTGTATGGTATAAAATGGACCGTCTTGCGAAGGTTAAACAATTGCATATGTTTAACATACAAGTAGCTTTTCCTGTGTATTCAATTGGATACTTTTTAAAATAAAATTTGCTCGTTGTATGATTCGATGTAAAATAACAATGGAGAAAGATTGGCGCAAAAATGATTGTATTTTTGAAAAGGATAGAAATCATCGAAATGTTCATCACGTTAACTAAAAAAATAATCACATTCGTTCCTACTATAATCACTCTAATTTCTACACATGTGTGTTTGAAAAGCTTTTCATGTTTTATTCAAAATCAAGTTTCTTAAAAAATGCCGCAAAGAAAATTCATTTAGCTAAAAAATGAATCATATCGGGAGAGAAGTAATTATCCGATATTGTTTCATCACAATGAGTATAAAGAAATAGGAAATACTTTTATATAATTGTTCAATTTCATACCAAAGCATTTTGTATTCCTTCTTTAAAACGTATATTATATTGTTCTCTTGCGTAAAAGTCATTGGGTTGATTGAAAACACGTCATCACGGTGATTAACTAAAGCTTGAATGAATAACGCATTTATTTTCTGTAGTGCGTATGTCTTGTTGATGATGATGCCCAAAAAATTTCATTTCGAAGGAAAACATCCTCACGCTTTTTAGAAAATGAATTAAATTTCAACAACCAAAATAAAGGGATGATCATATTCCAATTTACTTAAAAAAGATAAAAATTTGAAAATATTTATAAGCATACGCGTTTTTTATTACAACTCAAAAAATTGTAAATATCCATTCTTTCTTTATTTATTTCTTTATTTAACAAACTTGAATTCAAGTTTCAAAGGTATGAACAACTTTTTTTACAGTCATAAAGCAAATTTATAACAGAATTCATTACATTGGAATTAAAACATTACTGAAAATGAAAAGATAGCACAATTCTTTCATATGGACTAGGTCAAAGTACATTTCTATGTCTTTAATATTTCTACTGAAATTCAAAACCGACCAAGTGTGAGGAGTTGATCTTCAAATTTCACTCCCTGGTCAAATTTGATCGATTAGAAGTGAACACTTTCCCGCTTTTCGAGAAAGCGCATAGATTTATAAAACAGATAACGGACTGGTAATATCAGCTATCTTTAATAAAATATAAAATATAATTTGATAATAAATTTATTACTGTCCATTTAAATAATTTAATTCATATTGAGTGTACCTCTTCATTTTCACAGGAATACAGAGCTTCAAACGTGTGAGAGATCAAAGTTTGGAGTAAGAAGGAATTAACTTCATTGAAGAGTAATGGTTTGAAATGATTGCAAAAAATGCGCCATAAGTAAATGATGTTGGATGAAGAAAATGAGTGCGGTATTAGTTTTTCGATAATTTCAGAGACGTTGACATTTTTCAAACAATGAGAGACGTCACATGATAACTCACACAGCATCTTTTCAATAATCACATCTAAATAAAATGATATATCAAATTGAAAGTTAAAAAAAATTAAAACAGATATTTGAAATATAGAGATTTTAAAGGAAAGAACACAGCTAAAACATTTTAAGAAGGTAAGTTTTTTTTCAGTAATTGCATCTTTCAATTAAAAATTTTTTTTTAATTTATTTATCAAAACTAATCTATAGAAATTTTTCTAAAAAACGAAAATAGAAAAATCTTCTTAATCCTTTAAAAAAATGGCAATACTAGTGTCCTAAGGAACGAAAATCATTCGGAATAAAATTCGATTCAAAATGAAGGCAGGCAATTGACTCCAAAATTTTGGTCCTCGAACGGTTAGCCCTATTAGTGTTGGGCAATATTTGTTCGTTCAAGTCCTCCCCCCCTCCCAATATTTGTAATAGATAAGATTTTTTACATATATATTTTTAGTGTGATATATAATATATATGTCAAATACGTTGAATAGTGGTGAATGTGATGTTCATTTTTTTTATAAAAATCAATCAAACCAGTCAATAAAATGATTTAAATATGACAGCTCATGACAAAATTACGCTAACGTGTGATAAAATCAATCAAACCCGCCAATAAATGCCAGATATATAAACGTCAAACTAAATTCTACATGCAGGATTCTTCACACAAATTTTCGTGTTTAATACAGTCAAAATATTTCTCCTAGCGGTAAATTAGGTATTTTGATAGGACCTCCATTGTTTTTGCTACTAGTTCGTAATCGGCTGCCAGTATTCGATATTCTTTCGAATACTTTCGAAGAATCGATATACTTTCGATATTCGTTGTATGATAATGCTTCATTGTTAGCTCTACTTTCATCAGAAATTAGTTTGTGTTCGAAAAAACCTCTTCCTAGAAACGAATTTTTATCAGATCTCAGAGCTTTCCTATCTGTAATGAGAGATGGCATTTTAGCCACCCCCCCTCTCATCAACAAAAACTTAAATTGTATAAAACTGGATGAATTATATGCCTTATGACGAGGGTTGTATAGTCAGAAAATATTTAGCGACTCACTCGCCCACTACGACTCCACGCGTATTTACAATTTTTCGAATCCGACATCTGTCATCTTTGCGACTGGTACTCCATTTGTGTATACTTTTTTAACACTCATGACTCCACCTATTTATACTTATGTGACTTTGACTTGAAAAGTTTAGACATTATCAGTTCCTAAGTGTCCTGAATCTTACATGCGTGTGCTTTTATGTTGCCAAGCAAAATGTTTGATCTATTTTCTTCAAGACAATTTATTTAAATGCTATTTTATTGATTTGCATTTGAAGTTTTGCGTCTTTCTTACATTCTCTTCAAACAGATTTTCAAATTACTGTCTATAACCTATTTGTCTAAGCCAAAAGAATAGCATTCATTTTACATCTCCAAATTCTCGAAAATGAAAAAGATATTTTATAAGTATCTCTTTATTTAAATCGCGCATTTGACTCTGTACTGTAGCTCAAAATTTAATCCGTGAAACGCTTGAATCTTACGTGTTTGGGCTAGAGACATTGAGATTTTTCTTCCATTATTTTTCTGGTAGAACTTCGAATCGTATGAATCTGAAGTTTCTTCAGATGTACTTCAAGAATCAATATTTGCTCCTATATAATTCTCAATATTCATCAATCAAATTTTTACCACTAATACAAATATTGATACGCTCCTGTTCGCAGACGACACTTCAGACGACCGTAAACCATCTGTTTTTAAATAAAAGTCAGACAAGGGGTATTATGCATTTCACAAAATTGAAACGTGGTTTTGACATATTTGCAAATATGGGCATAGAAGATGTAGGTAATTTAAATTTTTAGGCCTCATCATAAATAACAAGTTAAATAGGAAATACCGTATTGATCATTTAACCAGTATGAGTATGGTTGACAACCTATATTAAGGAAATCTAGACATCTTACATGTTAGGGTAAATATTATCCTGTATGAAGCTTTTAACTTACAGTATAATTAACTGGGGACATGTAAACACAAGAAAACACTTTTATATACAATAAAAACTTTAAGTTTAGTTTTTAGCAAACCTAAATTTCATCATACCAATATTACCTTTCAACTTTCAAAATTACTTCACATTTTTCCTTTACAAGTTTATCCACTCCATGCTACTTTATGCCTTCTACTATGCTCTGACATTTGAATTACAAAGATCGCAAAGGTATTCATCAATTAATTCCTACCTTTCAAAAAGTTCATCTTTCAAGTTACACATCCACGCTATTACTTACAAATCTTACTACTTTTAGAACAAGATGTTTTGTAAATCAACTTTTTCATCCTTCATTTTGTGAATATTTAAACGAGATTTTAGGTTACATTCATCTCAGATTACCAACATAAAAGGTGTAGACTGTTTTTCATGTTAAAGTGAATGAAATTCGATTCTCAGACGCCAAAAACCTCTCCAAGCATTTATCAAGTTGAACCAGACTTTAGAACAGAAAAACGGAAAAGAAAAAAGAAGTGTTTTCATGACGAAAATGCCAGTGACAAACTTCATGAAACGTTTATTTCACTATCTTAGATAGAATCATTAGTAGCTTTAATGAACATTTTTCTGACTTGAACAGTCTGGTGAAGGATTTTTCCTGCTTGATACCGGGCACTTCTACGTCGACGACAGATCAATGTAACGGTGTGAGCATCATACCCAATCTTGTTGACACGGTGCTCATTCGATCGTTTTGCCTAACACATTGGGTTATTTGCGATATTTGTCAATAAGTCACATTTAAAAAAATAAAAATTTGAGTTGATTTATTTTTTTATTTCTTTTCAAGCCTGATTTTAAAGATGTAAATGTGCATTTTTCTTAATGGTGTCAAAAAAATGAAATATGACTCCCCAAACCTGAAGTGATGTTTTACTGCATTAATGTCTGCTAGAGGAAAAAACCACAGTGTGTTTTGTGTTCTGAAGTGTTGACATCCCCTTCTCTAAAGCCGAGCAAGTTAAAAGGACACTTTAAAAAGAAGCACTTCATTTCAGCACTATTAACTATTTAAAACCTCAAACTGAACGATTGCATAAATCCATGTTTGACAACATAAAAATGCGTTTGCAAATTATAAGTTTCAAAAAATAGCTGTTGCCCAAAAAAGTCTCACAGCATAGGAGAACAGTTGATATTACCTTGTGGCAAACATGTCATATTGATTGTGTTAAGAAGTTTATAACTTGAAGAGCTGAAGCATGTTTTCCTGCAAAACGATATCGTTACAAGGCTAATAGGAGAGATGTCTGATGACATACAATCGCGTGTATTTTATTGATTCGAAATTCGATTTTCAATGCAAAACTCTACCTTGTGAGTTGAAAAAAGTTTTAAATAAAGTCTAACTCTATAAACAAAAAAAAATTTAATAACAAACTCTAGTTTGTTTTCAGAGTTATACAAGGAAAAATATTTCGAATTTGAAAATCTCCTGTTGCATTCACACATTAGAAAGTGATAATATGGAAAAGAGTCTAGCAATTTCGGAAAAGCAAAGCAGTAAAATTTTCTGATATCCGTTTTCGTATATTCCTATCATTTTTAGTGAGCATATTTGAATCTTTTAATACCATTAACCTTGTACTGCAAGGAAAAGAGATCCCCGTGTTCCATCAAGCTCCATTTTCACATCTGAACACCATCCAGCATATCTTAACAAAGAAATTTCTCATTTTCCTAACCTACAAAAATTTGAAAAATATCAATATATCAAAAATCCGTTTAAATATCCATTAATGATCTAACCACAGAAGACGCCTTAATTGAAGAAAAGTTTATTGATTTGAATAATGATTAAGGAGGTGAAAAACCTCATGTTTTTCGTGAAATACCTTGTAGCAATTTTTTGATTGAAATGGAACAATCCTATCTTGATTGTGTAAGGATAGCTCTGAAAGTTGATTCTATTTGCCACTACCTATAAGTGGGAGCAAGCGTTTTACTTGTAACTTTTCATTGAAGCCAAATCCCGAAACAGATTGGAAGTGAGTAATAATATAAGAGTTGCATTGGCCAAAACAGAGCAAAACTGGTTAGACCAAGCCGATACATGCATCCCATTGACATTGATTAGATTGTTGAGAAATTTTTGTTTAAACAATTGTGATAATTTTTTTAGTACAGTAGTTTATATGTTGATTCATTTATTTAATGAGATGCCGAGGTTTTAAAAAATGATAAAGAGACCGCCACGCAGAAAATTTTTACAAAGTTTGTGAACCACTCTTATAGCTCAACAAGAGAACCAAATCATTCATATATGATAGTTACTCATCGGATGTAATTAAGCCTTTATCCCACCTTATTGTATTTTACTAGTAATGAAACCGATTGTCACAGTTGCCCTTTCTATCGCTAAGTATGCCATATTCTAACCAAGTAAAGATTTTATACCATGATTCTAAATATTATCTCTTTTGTGAATCTTTAGGAAACAGAATTCGTGGATTCTGTCTTTAGTGTTCGAAGATTGAAAATGCCTCTGTCTTCTGAGGACAGTACAGAAAGGCTTGGATTAGAAGATTCATTGATAATACAGTCAAATGGATCATCGATCTTTTGATTACCATAAAAAATGTAACAAAAGATATAATAGTGGTTTAAAGAAACGTTAAAAAGTTCAAAAAACACAATTCTATACATTAAGCCATACCACTCCAATCGATATTGATAGGTTAAATAATAATATAAAAATATTAATTAGAAATTATAAATAGTTTTTCAAAAATGGAGCAAAATGCTAAAAATTAATTTAAAATTTTATATATTCAAAAACTGTTTTAAAATCTAAATCAACTCTGTGAATTAGTTAGACCAGTGTTTCCAAAACTTTTTTTCTCATGGAACCCTATTTGATTATGACACAAAATAACGGAACCCTTTATTACCTTTTTTTTTAACAAAAAAAAATTCATTTAAACATACGAAAAATGAAGAACACATATAAAAAGAAAAAAACAAAAAACACAAATACATTTGAAACAAATTTTTTTAAAATTTGGCTCGATACTCGATAACTGAATTCTCATGTCTGACGAAGCATTCAGTCTATTACGGCACTTGGTCTTCGTATTCGCATATTTTGAAAAACCAGATTCGCCCCAATATGTTGTCGTAAAAGGTAGAAGAGTTCCTATTGCTTTTTCTGATACTTCTGGATACTCTTTACGAAGATTACCCCAAAAAATATCCAATGGCACTTCGGTAAACTTATTCTTTAAATCAGAATCAGCTTGGATTTCCATTAATTTTTCGTATTCCAATGATGAAAATCATGTTGGTTTTTTTAATTTTATAAATGGATTATGTACCCAATAATGTTCTTTGTTGTCTAAATTAGGAAAATATTCAGTAAGAGAAGTAGATAAAGTGTTCAGATGACATTTTATTTCATGTATGGTTTCTTCGTCTATTTTAAATACATTAACTTTGAACACCAAACATCATTTTCCAATCTACTGGACAAACTAAATTTATGTTCACGAAAATAAAATTTCAATTCATTCATCAATTCAACCATTCTTACCAGAACGTTTCCTCTCGAAAGCCATCTAACCTCCGTATGTAAAAGAAGAGTTGTTTGAAGGCTGCCCATATCTTTGCATAAAGCTTTGAATATTCTTGATTGTAATGGTCGCGTTTTGATAAAATTGATCATTCGCACAGCTTCGTCCAAGACTACTTTTAATGAGGGAAGAATTCTTTTCGTAACTAATGCATATCTATGAAGAATGCAGTGAATACTGCTGCAGTTTTTTGCAACATTTTTTATTCTAGTAACAGCGCCGTTCAATTTTCCTATCATAGCCTTAGCTCCATCAGAACAAACTGAAATGCATTTATCCCAACCGATACCGTGACTTATCATATAATTATTAACGCATTTAAAGATATCTTCTCCACTAGTATGAAGATTCAAGCTTTCACAAAAAAGCATCTCAACCTTAATTGATTTATTTATCTAACAAATACCAAAAGAATTGCAAGACCAGCCACATCTGTTGACGCATCCATTTGCAGAGCATAAGCATGTCAAGAAATCAATCGTGAGATGAGCTCTGATTCAATATAATCCGAAATATCAGAAATACGGCGAGATACTGTATTATTAGATAAAGAAACTGACTCAATTTTTTTTGAATATGATTCACCAAATAGACAAAAAACTACATCCTTTAACCCATTTACGACCAATGTTCCTATTTTGGAACATAAGTAATTTCATCTTCGTCTGCTTTTTTTAATGTCTTTGAATATAAATCGTCTGCGTTTTTTTAGATATCGTCTGCTTTGCTTGGTCTTAAATGGGTTAATATTGGTTTTATCAGTGATTCGCCAATTAAATGAGCTTCACCATGAAGTGAAATAAGGTAGGCTGTTTTATACGAAGCTTCCGTTGCATTTTCATGATCTGTTTTGCAAGTTTTTAAAATCATACTTTTAGTTTTTTTTATAACTTTCAAGCCTCATTTCAAAAAAGGATTTGGGTTTATTTTTATATTCCCTATGCCTGGTCTCCATATGTCGTTGTAACTTAGCTGGAACTAACGAACTATTGGCTAATTTTGTATGACAAAGTACGCAAATAGCATCTGGAGCTTCTTCATCACCAGTAGAGGTAAAACCATACAATAAATATTGAGCATCATATTTGCGTCTTTTTGTTGGGTGAGGCTGTTGTTCTAAACGAGAGAATGCGTTTTTCTGAATTTCAGAACTATTAGGCGTTTGTTCTTTTGCAGTTTCAATCGATTCTGTTTCTCCAAGAGTGGTTTTTGCTTCATTAGTTTTTTTTTAAATAAATAAAGTGTTAAATAAAAAATTTACTTAAATAATATTTTCTCTTAGCTAATAAATTTATTTTTTGTGCGATAAGAACTTAAAAGAACAAATTTTAAAAAAAATGAAATTTTAAAGTAGCGCAGACATTTTACTGCGATTTGAAAGGTTCAAACAAAAGTAAAAAATGTAAATATTTATATTCATGTTCTAAATTAGTGCTGAGTGTGAAAAAATGGCTTTGCAATTTCGCATCGCTGAAACCCCTAAAAAGGCTTCACGGAACCCTTGGGTTCCGTGGAACCCACTTTGGGAAACCCTGAGTTAGACTAAACGTAATTTTAAAGTAATTGAAATAACAGATTAAAACAAAAACACTGGTTTATAGAGTGAAAGTTTTATTTAAAAACTGGGATATGTTTAAACCTTTTTACAGGTCAAAACTACTGCTACTTTAGCTATTTTGGCTGTTAGATTTATTAAATCACAAAAATGTTACAGATTTATAAAAAAAAATTTCAATAAAAAAACATTATATTTATCTTAGCAATATAGATAGATATATTAGATGTGAAAAGTGCAAGATCCGTAAATGAGCCTATAAGAATACATAGTGTAGTGGATGCAGGCGTTAAACCCTTCGAAAATTAGGATGTCAAAATTTTTGCTTTTTGTAACTTTTAACTCATATTTTTTTATCACATACTTCTTACTTTACTTAAAAATAATGAGCTAAAAAAAATTAGTTCATATCAAGATAAAAAATAAATAAATCGATAAAAATTAATGCCTTTATAAATCTAAATACAGTAGACCCTCGTTAAGTCGGACAACACGGGGGAGAAGGGTGTCCAACTATGCCGATTGTCCGACATAACAGAGGGTCTACTATGGTAGAAAAAATATTTCAAATTGGACGAATTTATAGCCACAACAAGCTTTGGAATAACGTCAAAATTTAGAATGACTGCGAACTACCTATGGAGTAAAATAATAAAATAGCTGCTTGTAAGCCAAAGCGAAATAAAAAAGACCCCTTGTAAGCCTATGAGGGCAAACATTTGTATTCTCACTCACGGTCCGACTTATCTGATATCCGAGTTATAAGGGTCCGAGTTAACGAGGGTCAACTGTATATTAATAACCTTACAAAATTGTTGATTTAATCTATATAAGAAAATACACAAAAATATTATGAGCAAACATCATTTTTATACGCTTATGATTAATTGACAAGACATCCTTATCATGAATTCAAACTAGAATAAAAAATATGGGGTAAATATCAGAGCCCACCCTAACTAAAATGGGGGAGGGGGGGGGAGCGGGCTGAAACTATACATAATGAAAATACACACTATAAAATTTTCCTTTCTAGAAGCAAATTCGATCAACATCAGAAACAAGAGCTAAAGAAGGTCATAAAAGGTGATGAAGAAGAAAATCATTTTATTAACAATTATATCATTTTTAGAGTAAAGCAATTTACATATCAAACATTCAGCCTTCTTGACTTTTCGTTGAAATAGTTCAAAAACTCAATAACTCTTTTAAGGGTCGAAAAACTTCTCTCACAGGACGTAGTGCTGATTCCTATTGTTAAAGCAGCTTGATACTCAAAAAATACTCTAGACAATTTTATAATATATTTATTGAAACTACCAATGTACAAAGAAGACTTCTTCACAAGCGCACTTTATCGGATGTATTTCATTTAAAACTTATTTAAGCTTGAAAAATTGAGTAGAGAGGCTTGGAAAATTGAGTGAGGCTCAGGTCAAAAAGGGGGGGGGGCTCAAGCCACCAAAATAAATAGGGTGCGTGGGCCCTGGTAAATATCTTCTAATTCCTTTTTAAGTTTGATGTTATAATTAACTCTAATTTTTCTATTTTATACTGATTGGTACTATCTTACCATAAAGGTGCCAAAATAAAGCATTAAAGTACTACAAAATTAAACATTTTGGAATCAAAGAAAATAGTTTAAACAGATACTGTTTATTATCATCCTCTAGAATTCAATTATTTTATTTTTCAAAAGATTTACGGTATTATAGATTTACTAAATAAATTATAAAATTAACAAATTTGCAAATTTTACTCTCCATATAAAACAATATAAAATCGATCGAACAGACCTAATTAATTCTAACTCTAAGTAAAAAGTAACTTTCCTTTGGTAAAACAAAAAAGTAGTAGATAAAAATAAGTAAACAGCAATATCATAAAGCTAATTTAAATACCGTTATCTTCCTTGTTAGTTTGCAAAATTTCATTAAGTTTAAAAAAATAGTCAAACGTCATTTTTCCTTGTAGGCTCTTCATCCACAAAAGATAATTTAAAAATAGGTATCACTCATATAATAACTGGAACAACTTTTACAACTAAAATATTCCTAAATTTGCTCCTTTTTTACCTTCTTTTTGAGTTTTATTTTGCTGTAAGAATTTTATTTTTTAATTATTTTTCTGACTTTTTACAATACTTTTAGTTTTCTTGTTTCTTATTTTACAATTGTTTAATCTACAATTTTTTTTTATACATTTAACATTTAAATAAATGTGGGAATTTGAGCTGCCTAAAAAACAGAATAAACAACTTGACTGAAATTAAATCAAATGTATTAAGTATTTTTGAAGAAAAATGTAGATTCCTTTGCTGGAAAATTTTTTAATAACATATCTCATTATTTTACATTTGAAAGATACGATAGATGTCCAATCCAAGTTAATTGAAGATTCATCTGTTCAAAAATTTGTTGCTTCTTTGTCTATTTCTAATAGAGAAACTTTAGATCAACCTTAAAAGTCAAATTTATTTCAAGTATACGTGTACTTTGATCTTTTCTTCTTTTTAAATTTATATTTAAAAGCTTCTTTAACATAAATTATTATTTATATTTTGCACTACTCTCTTACACTGATACCTCATTGATTACATAATTTTAAACTGAGAAAATAATAATTACTTATTTCAAACTTTCTTGTTTTGTTGAAGGCCTGAATCAATCATTTAGTAGGTTCACGCGAAAATTTTGTAAAAATTTGCAATCATTTAAGAAAAACCCAGAGGGGGGGGGAAATAGCTCCTGTCACTGAGGAAATGAAAATAGGCCGTTACTAATAGGATAATAAGCAGTTCCGGTTTAACATAGTAGCAGATGTAGCAGTTGCTACAGGCCCCGCACTTTATAAGGCCCCGCGCTTAGTTGAAAAAATTTTTTTTTTGAGTTTTTGTAATATCTTTTAAATTTCTTGAATTCTTCTTTTATATTTCCTCCTTAAAATAAATTGCTGCTCTTGAATGTTGTGGTTTTTATTTTTGTAGAATCTAGATGAATTTTATTAAAAAAAATTTTACTTTCCGACTATCATTTGTAAATTTAATCGATCTGCTATAGACCCCGCACTTGATAGATTCAGCACTGATTATAAGTGAGCTGCCTTACGGATATTTCACTACAAAACTAAAAATCCAAAAATGAAAGAAATATTCGAAACTTAAATATATATTGTGTATTTACCTTAAACAAAATAACACTTCGTTCAAAAAAATGAATTTAACGTTTTGTTAGATGAAAAATGAATTTGAAAGTGTGGGTCAGTAATTAGTTAGATTAGTTTCATTAGGCATTATATTTTTAAAAATTGTGTTGTCTGTGACTTACACAATGTGCTTCTGTTTATTTCTGTTTCTGTCTTCCCTTCTCTCTCTCTTCAGAATGCATATCAGGCGTATCTAGCTTTTACACTTTTTCGTATCTCTCTGTTATCTCCTCCTTCCTATCTTGTAATTACTGCAATATGATGTGGAATGGTAAGTATGGCTCGTATGCGACTAATTTTGACGACATCTCTCAAATGGAGCACAGTTCCAGTGGAATTGATTATTATATTATTTGAGAGAGCAATAAAGCTTGAATATTTTTAATGGAATAATTGAAGATAGATATTAGAGAAAATGTGCGGATGCGGATTTTAAGATAATAAAAATCCGCGGATGAGGATGCGAAGCGGATGTGAATTTTTTGCGAATGATCCGTATATGCGGATATGGATATCCGATACATCACTACAACCCACAGTCATATAGATTTTTTAGGATGGATGAATGACTAACTCTATCAAAGGCCTTTGAGAGGTCAAAAAGGAAAAGTAATGCGT
This sequence comes from Nectonema munidae, assembly GCA_030549495.1. Lineage (NCBI taxonomy): Eukaryota > Metazoa > Nematomorpha > Nectonematoida > Nectonematidae > Nectonema > Nectonema munidae. Next base: position 220,479 of record JAUIRK010000312.1, on the reverse strand, counting down.
CATCTTTATTTTCCAAAATTTAAAACATTTTTTGTATTTAAAGAAGTGAAAAGCTTCAGTCGAATAAGGTTCTCGAAAGCCAAATTGGTAGTCATTTAAATAATTTATTGAGTTTAAGTAACTTTTTAATTGACAATGTATATATTCTTTTAACATTTTTCAGAGTATAGGAAACTATTGAGACGGGTCTATATCTATACAATTTTTATCATTTCTCTTATGTATACGTGTTGTAAAGTAAGAAATAAATTTATTTGAAGAAAAGTAGGCTTTACTTTCAACGAAGATAAAGAAATGTGAAGGCTTATATACTATTGAAATAGAGTGATTGTGGTTAGAGGGTTAGTTGTAAATTGCCAGTGAATTGTGAGCTTTTAATCTATGTTGTGAGGCACCACTTTATCTACAACATTCCAATTATGTTGTGAGGCACTCTATTTACAACATTCACCCCCTCTTTTTTTTAATATTTCCATCTATCTGGAGCACGCCTTTCTCTTTTTGGGTAGCGGTTTTCTACGATGTTTTCACTGTGGAAGTGCGATGAAGTTGGAGAATCTCTAGAACCATTATTTTGTTGTTCTAAATTTTCAGCTTGTTAGTTAGTGTCGGGTGGGCGATGTTTTGTAGACTGTCGTTAAGAGGAGCCAAGTCTTTTAAGTTTACGGTGTTTTCGTTTCCGTTGGGTAAACGAACGGAGCGTAAGAGGGTGTTGTTGTAATAGTCAACCTCTTCAACTCAGCGCTGTACTTGTCATTTCTTGGCTTTTTTTTCAGAAGTACGTTGCCAGGAGACATAATCCAAGATGGTAAAGAGACTCCGTATGTAGACCTTCTTGGAAAAGCCATGAATCTTTCGTGAGGAGTACATCCAGTTGCAATACACAGCAAAGATCCAATTGAGTGTAAGGCGTCTCCCAAAACATCTTGCCAAGCTTTTACGTCAAGATTACGTGCTTTTAGAGCTAGGCAAATGCTCTTCCAAACAATTCCATTGTATCTTTCACACTGTGAGTTGCCACTTGGATTGTAGCGGGTTGTGCGACTTGTTGCCACTCCTAGATTGAGCAAATATTGTTGAAGTTCTTGTGACAAAAAGGAAGAGCCTCGGTCACTGTGGATGTAATCAGGTAGGGCGCAAATAGAAAACAAAGAGCTCAAACAACGCATAACTGTTTTGGCACTCATGTCCTTACAAGGAAATACAAACGGAAAGCGATTGTATACCCATTGGAAAGGGGAAGTCCGTATTTGAAGTCTATATTCAGTCTCTCCCATGGTATAGTAGCTTTAACTAAAGGAGTATGTGGTGGATTATAAAGCCTTTGCTTCGTTTCATTACAAATTTTGCAACCTTTAATCATTCTTTGATTTCCAGAATTGAAAAGGGCACATTTTTATTCCGTATAAAATGGGCCATCCTTGTTACTCCTGGATGGCAAAGCTGGTTATGTATATCATAAAGGGTAGAACTGTCTGTGGCAGTCAAAACAGCCCTTGAAAGCGTATCGGCAACGATATTCAGACTCCCTTTTCTATATTTTACATCATAATCATAAGATGCCAGTTCTATTTGCCATCTCAAAAGTTTATCGTTTTTTATTTTACCTCAATGTCTCTTATTAAATATCTATGATAGAGCTTCTTGATCTGTGATTAATGTAAAATGGCGTCCTAACAAGTAGTGTTTCTATTTCCTTATAGCTTCCACTATTGCGCATGCTTCTTTTTCTAAAGGAGTGTGGTTTCTCATTCTTTCGCAACGTTCTAGCGTGAAAGGCGATTGGTTGCCCGTTTTGATTAAATGAAGCCGCTATTGCAAAATTACTAGCATCCGTTTCCACAACTAGGGGTTGGTTAGGATCTATCACTCGCAGACTAGCTTTACTAAGTAATCTTTTAAGTTTTCCAAACGCAGCAGTTGCCTCTTCGCAGAGTGGAAATGACGCAGCTGTAATCAAAGGTCTTATATGATCTGAATAATGAGGAATCTAGCGCGCATAGTATGCGAAAAGACCTATGACCCTCTTTAATGATTTCAGATTATCAGGAGGCCTCATTTCAAGTAGCGGTGCAACTCTATTAGGGTCAGGATTTACCACATTATGACTAATCTTGTAGCCAAGAAGACAAATTTCGTTAGCTATTTGCGATTTAGCTTTATTGAAAGTAATGTTAGATTTTCTAGCAGCATTCATGAAGGCTTCTAGGTTTTTGTTATGTTCAATAATATCACTGCCTGCGATCCTTATGTTATCTAGATACGCATACACACCCTTTAATTTTCCAGCGTCTATGTTTCTATCAATAATTCTCTGAAAACATGGCACAGCATTCGTAAGACCAAAAGGAATTTGTGTGAACTAATACAACTTATGTTTCCACTGGAATGCAGTATACGCTTTATCACCTGCAGCGAGATTTACCTGATGATACGCAGACTTCAGATCTAAGATAGTGAAAACTTTATTGCGCGCTACTTCATTTACTATGCATTCAATTTTAGGCAGAGGATAGGCATCTAATTGGGTAAACCTGTTTATGGTTTTACTGTAGTCTATAACCATGCGCGATTTGTGGTTTTCGCTCTTACTAACAATAGGCTGTGCTCTCCACGGAGAAAGACTTTCTTCTATAATGCCATCCTTAAGTAATCTTTCCACCTCCTTCTCGATGAATTCACTATCTGAATAGCTATACTGCCTAGATTTGGTTGCTATAGGACGGCAATCTTTAGTTAAATAGCGGAATAACGACGGAGACGGCGATTGTAATTCCGAAAGGGAACACACCTGAATGCCAGGAAGTTTTCCTCCTAAATTGAACTTAAGAAATTTGTGAGCACAAATAAAATCTTGCCCAAGAACTATGTCACTTACGAGATTCTCTAAAACGTTTAATTTAATGTTATGATATGTTATTATTATTACTTTCTATACAATAGCCTAATATTGGCACAGTAAGATCAGATGAAGCCATACTCACAACTCTATTAAGTGGAAACACCCTTAATCTTACCTTGTTTACAAATACCGAAGAAACAAAGCTTTCAGTGGATCCTGTATCAATCAAACAGTTGGCTTCAACTTGACCTACTTTTCTCATAATTAAAACCTTAGAATCGAATTTACCACTAGTAGCAGCTATCACAGAATCAGACTTAGCAGATTTATTGTTAGCATCAATTATAGCTGCAAGGATTGATTCATCATTATCAGTTTCAACATCTTTATCTGTATTAATACAAGACGATCTACAAGCTTTAGAAAAGTGACTCATTTTGCTGCACTTGCAGCACTTTGAGTTTTTAGCAGGACAGATTTTTCTTGTGTGGAAGGCGTTACCGCAGAAAAAGCATAAATGCTTAGACTTGTAGCTAGAACGTGGTTCTGTAGGATCCTTTCTGGTTGAAGCAGTGAAAGAAGTTGTGTTTGTTTTGTAGGCATGAGAGTTGCTCTAAGCTATCTCCAGTGCGTGAGCTTGATCGTAGGCACTCTACAAGTCCAAGTTTTTGTTTTCTAGTAGGCGTAGACGTATCGTGTCTGAAGCAAGTCCATTGATCAAGGCATCTCTTATCTGTTCATCTCGGTGCTGTTCAGCAGAGAGCAAGGAATACTCGCACTCAAGACTCAATCTTTGCAGTTGCTGTACAAAAGCGTCGACACTTTCGCCAGGTAGTTGTTTTTGGATTGCTAGCAAGTGCCGAGCAAAAACTTGATTCTTCTTTTTCACATAGATGCTTTCGAGTTTAGAGATGGCATTATCGTACTCTTCCACGTTCTCAATGTATTTAAAGACGGAGGCAGAAATGTAGTTAGTGAGAACAGAGAGCTTTTCAGGATGGAGAGCTGAGATCGAGGAAAGAAAGTTCTTAAAGGTTGACTACCAGTGTTTCCACTCGTCAGTAGCAGTGGCAGAGTTGGGATCTATGTCAAGTCTTTCTGGACCAGGAAACTTGTCCATTGAGGTGACAGGTTGAAAGTAAATTGTTGTAAAGTAAGAAATAAATTTATTTGAAGAAAAGTAGGCTTTACTTTCAACGAAAATAAAGAAATGTGAAGGCTTATATACTATTGAAATAGAGTGATTGTGGTTAGAGGGTTAGTTGTAAATTGTCAGTGAATTGTGAGCTTTTAATCTATGTTGTGAGGCACCACCTTATCTACAACATTCCAATTATGTTGTGAGGCACTCTATTTACAACAATACGTACCACTTTGTGAAGCTTAAGGACCTCCGGGAAAGTGAAATTCTTTAAAGAAAGATTGTTAGCATAACATAAAACAGTACATATGCTATATTTTATTGACTTCACATGATTTATTGAAATGCCATATATATCCTTTGTCTCATTTTTTCATTTTATCTATAACTAAATACGCATTTATTCTGTGATCTTCTTATCATCAATAGTGTAGAACTGTAGAATAATACGTGAATTAATTAACATAGAACTTTTCAATAGAAAGAATATGTTATGCAAAAATTTATTGAACTGCATAAAATTTTTCAATTTATAATTTGCCATTAGTGATAAAAGAACGTTTATATTATATAAATCCTCTTTAAGAAAATACTAATGTAGTATTTCCTTATATATATTGAATGAATATGGCGAACAAAAATTATAAATTTTTTAAATTTGTTGTTGAAAATTCTAGAAATTTGTTTTTCAATTAGAAAGTAAATACATATTAATTAGAAATTATAAAATTTGTAATAAAAATATTCTTTTATGAAGCAAGGAATTATTAAAAAGAAATTTTAAAGAATTTTTTAAAAAATAAATTTATTTTAATTTTATAAATTTTTACTAGTAATTTACCCAATTTATTTTGCCTCCTTTTAAAAAAGTTTTTAAAAATATGATTTAGCCATTATATTTTAACCATGAAATATTTATATTATTCTAGAACCGATCTTATTAATATTGAAAAAGAATTGCATAATTTCGAAAGTATCTTTAGTAAACTTAATATAAATTATCAAGATCACTGTTTATTTTCTGACACCGTTAAAGTTGCCCAAAGTTATGGTAAAAGTGTTATCAAATCGGATGAAAGCTCAGTAGCTAAAGCAAGACTTTTATTGAATAAAGTTACAGAAATAAATATAGAATCAATATTACAAGAATTTCATAAAATTAAATTTGAAAGTAAGCATGATTTTATATCTTTTGTTGATATACTTTTTAAAAAGGCAATATTAGAGTCTATCTATGTACACCTATACGCTAAAATCTCGGCTTATTTAAAAGATATAACCTATCATAATCAAGATATTGGAGAAAACATTTTAAAAAAGTCTACATTTAGCCGAATTTTGCTTGAGAAAATAAAAAATGAATTTGAAATCAAGCTCGTAACATTAAATGGTAGTAATAATCGCATATTAGATATTCAAGATGATGAAGTCTCTTTAAATCGAATTAAAATTTTTGGCATTATTAAATTTATTGGTGCGTTGTATTTGCAAGACATGCTAACAGATCGAATTATGAGAGAAAATATCATTTTTCTTCTTAAAAAATCGGTTGATTACATAGAAGGCCTTTGTATGTTATTAAAAACGACATATGTTAAATTGGGCAAAGCTACATGCAATGAAGAATGCTTGAATTATGCAAAAAAGTTGTTAATAAAATCTTTGAATGATGATAATGTTTGCATACGCATCAAATGTAAGATATTGGATGTATTAGATCTTTTCAATGGAAATGATAGTAAAAGAAAATTTTTATCTAAGCCTAGCGTTGAAAATAGTAGCGATTGCTATGATGTTTCAGATATCAATTTTAAAAAGAATTATGATATTGTTAAAAAAACAATTAGTTCTTATATTGCAAGTAGACACTTTGTCAAAGAACAAGAATTGCCATATACTCAGTTTGTTTATTTTATTCTTTTAGTTTATGTAGAAATTTTTTTTAACAATGTCTGTGATATTGCTGATTTACTCATTAACATTTTGAAAAGTTCAGAATGTGATCAAAAATTGATAAGTGACGTATTCCAAAGGTTTATAAAGGACGCTGAAAAAGATTTCATTTTTGATACTCCTTTTTTATGGAAATATTTGCAAAATTTGTGTACAGAACTTGGAGCTAAATTGCCTAGTGTTTCTCATATTTTTTCCTTGTAGTAATTATATTTTTATTTCTACTCAATCTCTGATTTTTTTAATGAAATCCAATATTTTTACATAAATTTTAAAATAAAGTTTTTATTTTTGGAATTTTTTAAAAATAAGATAATTATGGAACTAGTATTTGAGAGAAACAGGAGCTTTTTATTCCATTTATGCATTATAGTTTCATGCCGAATTTTAACAGATCGCCTCATTTTCTCTGTAACGTAATGCGAAGTGTAATAAAAAGGTTATAATAACTATTTATTTATTTCATAAAATAAAAAGTGATCCCTAGAGCAACATTTCCACGGTCACTAGTGTAACTAACTCACGGTTGTCATTTAGACATTGAAATAGCAATACTCCATAAAGTACAAAAGATGGTTATTATTTCAAAATAAAATAAACTATTTGAAAAAATAAATATTCTTTCATATACGAGGAATTTAACGCCAGAGAGAGTATTGAGGAATTCTTTACATGCTTTTTTCAGGCATTTTTTGGAATGTTTTCTTTAATTGTGAGAAGGAAGGTCTATCTGATGCAATCTTGCTCCAACAATTTAGCATGATGTTGTATCTAAAATTTTATACATTATTAAAATCGATGTGTTCTATAGCAGTGCTATTCAGCTGATGCGCACTCTAGATTCAAAAATAAAGAAAAAAAGTTTAATTTTTGTAAGCGTATGCAGAGACCCTTTTTTATTCCAAGTCGGAAGCGAAGAGTATCTGTTTTTACGTACTTGAAGTTGGAGACGGATATTTTCTCCGACTTTCCGGCCCTAATTTGTCCACTGTATTTATAACAGTGATTTCCAAACTACCGGGCTTGCCCTCTAAGGAACGTAAAGATTTTTCAAATAGGGGCAGGGGGCGTGGGGCAATATCTAAAACAACTTATTTTTAAGTTTGAAAAATTTTGTTAGCTAAATATGTGTAAATATAAAATTTATAACTTAAAATATAAAATTATTTTATTAAAAATTAATAATTTAAATTATAAAATTTAATTATTAATTAAAATATAAAATGTATTGTTACAAAGATCAATCGCTTATAAAACGCACCTCCCAATATACGCCTTTATCTATATAAGTCAGCATATAGATGAGAAAAAATATATACCAAGATAGACGTAGGACACATCTCGATTAAGCTGTCAAACACATATCAAATGAAATATATAACTTAGCTAACTTTTTTATGTAAAATATTATATACATAAACAACTCAAATAAATATAATTTTTATTCATCATATATTTTAACTTTGTCAAGTGTTTTTTCGCCGTATGGATACACAGGATGGCCAATCCTCTTTCACTCCTTTGATCCAAAATTATTTCTATTCGAAACAGGTATACTTCATTTAAGTGTAAAAGTTCTCTTATCCGCGACTTATTGATGATAATGGAAATATGCTAAAACGTTTGTATGCACTCAAAAAAAAGTAGGAAATTTTTTGCAATATCCAAAGACCCAAAATTTATCTAATGCTTTTAAAAAAAATTTACATAGATTAGCTATCTTGAAGATTTTTCTGAAGCAATTAACATTCTTAATTAAAAACTTCAAAGCAAAGTATTATTACACACTACGATATGATCAGCGCTATGATGAAAAAATTAAACTCTGGAGACGTAAAGTCCAAGTTGAAAACTTTTCTTCGTTTTTTTTATCTTAATGAACTTATTGGAGAAGTCAATAATTCAGAACAATATGGTGCAGATATGAAGAAAGAAATCTTGCATCATTTACATATGGCTTTATGAAGAATTTTTATGATAATTTCCAGATGTTGCAATGCACAAAGTTACTTGGAAACTGACACAAAACCAATTTAATATTGATGTTAATTCATTGGATGATAATCTCTAAGAAGAAGTCATAGACTTAAAATGTGATTCAAATGCGGCAGAAAATTTCAAGTTTGTGACACTTAAAGATTTTTGGATAAACTTTCATTCTATTTACCCAAAACTTGGAGAACAGGCTCTCCGATCCTCAATTTCCTTTTCGTCGACCTATCTTTGTGCAAGTTAGGTTTTTCGAGTCTTGTTGCATCAAAAAGGAAGTAGCAACTAAATCGATTTGATGTTCAAAGCGATTTGCGTTGTTCACTTTCTTCTTTCAGGCGTAGATGTAAAAACTAAACAACAAAATTCATCCCATTCTTGTTAATAATAACACCGTGTAACACAATTTTTGTTCCCAAGTTCTAATGATGTTTTCCTGTTTTCTTATGATACACTGTATTTAAAAAACCTAACTTTATGAACTAAACTTCGATTTTAAAGCTTTAAGATCAAATTATTTAATTTCATTTACTCTATGACTAACAAATTCATTGATTTTTGTTATAAGCTATTCACAACTACTTTTTATGCGTATATATACTTATATATTGAAAAAGTAAACAAAAATTTTATGCATAATATAATACAGAATTTATTTTTTTAAAAATATTTTGATTTTTTTGTTTTTCTTTTATATTTTGAATTTGATTCTCTGACACAATTCCATATATAATCTCCCATCATGTTTTCATCACAATGGCCTTGATATCTTCGCTCAATCTCTTTAACATCTTGATGAAACCGTTCTCCTTGTTCTTCAGAAAAATTACCCATATTATCTTTAAATCTGTCTAAATGAGAATTTAACATGTGCATTTTTAATGACATTCTACATCCCATCAACTCAAAAGACTTCATCAAGTTCTGTATCAGATCTTCGTAATTTTCTGCTCTGTTTTTACCTAGAAATCCTTCAATGACAGATTTCATGCAAAACCAAGCATTTTTTTCGGTTTCAGTTAGAAGACTGGGAAATTCAATGGAATTGAAAATTTTTCTAATTTGGGGGCCAATAAAAATGCCTCCTTTAATTTTTGCTTCAGAGAGCTTGGGAAAAATTCAAGTAGGTATTTAAAGGCATTTGAGTTTGAATCTAGAGCCTTTACAAATTGTTTCATTAGGCCTAATTTAATGTGAAGAGGCGGCATCAATATATTTTTAACATCAACTAATGAATTCCACATGACATTTCTATAACCTACAACATAGTTGTCTCTCTTTTCCAGCACTTTGTTTTTATAGTGATCTGCTTTAGCCCTGCTGTCCCAAAGACAAAGAAAACACTGATACTTGATAAAACCTCCTTGTAATCCAGAAAGAAACGCGATCATTTTGAAGTCTCCAATAACTTCCCATTTGTATTTTTCATATTTCAAAGATTCTAAAAGAATTTTAATGCTATAGTAATCTTCTTTGAGGTATACGGAATGAGCTAAAGGTATAGATGGAAAAGTGTTTCTATTATGAAGTAAGACAGCCTTAAGACTTGTTGTAGAACTGTCTATAAACAGTCTCCATTCATAGCAAACATGATTTATGCCAATCGAGTCAAAAAGTCCGTCTACATCATTGCAAAAACAAAGACCATTCTTATAAGTAAAAAAAAATAGAAAAAGACTTATGTCTATGTCTTTGGCTTGTGACTTGAACTTCTTTTTTGACTAAATTCCATTGCTTCATTCTTGAAAGAAATATTTCTGCACTGGTTTTAGTAAGATACATGTCTCTTATCAAGTCATTTATTTCCTGCTGATTTGGAAAATGAGGCGGTTTATCAGTCTCATCAGATATAAAGTCTTCGTTTTCTGAACTCGTTGATTCTTTGCTGTTATTGTCACTATTATCTTCATGAGTTGTACTCGATAATGGTACAGGATATTGAGAGCAGTGTGGAATAGGAGCTCGTGATGATGGAATGTCAGGGTACTCTATTTTTGGTGCATTTTTTCCCTTTCGTTTTTTACTGACATCTACCAAGCAGAAAAAACAGTTTGTCAAATGATCTGTAGGTTCGAACCATACACGAGGAAAAGAGAATTTCATGCTTCTTTTTTCGCCACGAAGCCAACCTTCAAGATTTTTGCAATTTTGACAACAAAAATGAGGAGCCCATTCTTTATTCTGATTCGCTACATGAACACCAAAGTATTTATAGTAGGCTTCGCAAACTTTCAAGGAAGATTTCATGTTAAATTTTTTAGCTCTTATTGCTATAAATTCACCACATATAAAACAAAAGGAATCGGGTTTATGCTTGCAAGTTCTTGTATTCATTGAAATGAAACAAAAATTAAATTTTTATGTTATTTTCTAAATAAAAAAAAAGGAATTAGCTAAACAAGTAATGAAAATGCTAGAAATTTTATCACATGTATTAATAAAACAGTTTATATAAAATCTCAAATACCTTTAAAATAGAAATTATGCTAGGATCTTTTTTACTATTAGAAAAACACTATTAGGTACCATTAAAAAAAAATAGAACGTAATATTCATCAAACTGCCAATAATTTACACAAAATCCAACTTTTTTTCGATGTATTTATCTTTTTATAATCAAATAATATTGTAGAGTAAAATAATAATGACTAAAAGCTGGGAACAAAAAAAATTTTTTTTTGTTACATAGTGTAATTTAAGTCTTAAAAACATTTGATTTCTCTTCAATAATATTTTTCCATAAACATCGTAATCAGAGGTGCACTTTCTTAAAATTATTTTGGAGGAAACTTTCTTTTATAATTTTTAAAAGATTTTGTATCGAGACTGAACAAAATTTTTTATTTTTTTTTTTCAAATTACTTTGAAAGTAATTTAGAATGTCTACTCACAAGCCAAACATGCCTTATATAAATATGAAAATTTTCAAAATTATTGCTAGAGCAAGACCCCCTTGAAATCTCATTTCCTACCTGTCACAAGTATTAATATAATCTTATATCTCACAAACCATCACATCCGAAATGATCAATTTCATTTTATTATAACTTATAACAATGCATTTATATATATATGCTTTCTGCAATTGACTTATTTTAATCTTCTGTAAGATTATGTTTGTGCTTCTGAATGTTGTTTGTAAATAAACGTTCTTCTCTCTATCTTTATTTTTCCATTTGTGAGAATATTCAACTTGAGTTGACATATAAAATTTTGAATTGGCGTGTGTCTTTTATGAAATTAATCATGAAATCTGTAGATAATCCAAAATAAACTAATTTTTCTTAAACAGCATGTCATTGAATAAAAAATATATTACCTTTTTTTAAATAAAAGTTGATAGATATATTTTAATTTTATATCGTATTCATTTCTGCAATTTATCTTACTTTTTTGAAGGAGGAAATTTGAATCATTTGTTAAAAACGATAACATATTTTTGAAAAATAAAATTAGTTCGCCATCTACAACAAACTTTAAAACATTAAGAATGTCGGAAACACGAGATTTCGTCGATTAAACCCAGATTTCGACAACAACCAAAAACTACGTCATCAACTATAAAACTTAAAAATTATCAATATTTCATGTATTTATTAATAAATTAGTTTAATTAATTAAATGATATGATAAGTTCGTTATTGAAAATAACCAAATAATTGAAACAGGGGCGCACATCCGGGGGAGGAAGCGGGGGGATTTTTTTCATTCAATAAAATTTCCAATTTTTTTTATTGTTAATTGATATCTTTACCCCTTTTCTACACATAATTTGGAGATGGTGCGCATCTATTTGAAGTGAGAAAGAAGGAGCTATTTATAAGTCCTCATTCATTGTTGACTTTAAGCTTAATAGGGGTGGCGTTAAATTGTACATTAAGCTTAATTAAGAATGAAATAGAATGGACAAGAGAGGAGTAGGAATTCAGAAAAATTTGTTGTCTTTTTTGGAAGACGCTTGAAAGTCCGCCCCTCCAATAATTTCAAGGATGTGCGCCCCTGAATCAATAACAGTTTTTTCATATAAACATTGCAGGATGTCTAGTAGACTCTTTTCCTTCATACTACATTCACTCATATAAAACTCCAACCTTCAGTTATTTGTTTTCAGTTGTTTTCTTTATCAAACAAATATCCTTTCATCAATTCCTTTAGTCTGCCTGATAGACTACTTCATTTTCAAATGAAAAGCCTATTCGCCCCCCTCCCCAATAATTTAGGATTTTTTAAACAAGTTTATATGCGATATGCAAATTTAATTAAAATATTTTCGCTGGAAGTATAGTATTTAAATTTCATCAATTTTGTAAAAAAATATAAAGTAGTCTTATAAATTTAGGTATGCGCTGAATATACTCTATTTTGGATATTTGGTCTCCCGTGGTATTTCCAGACCAGTAATCTTGAAAATTGCAAAAAAAAAATTGCCCCTAATAATTTTGAGGATGTGCGCTCCTGAATTGAAACTTCTTTTGCGTCACATGGAAAAATGTCATAGATGGAAATGATATAATAATAAATGAATCAAAAATTTGTATTACGTTTCAAAAGAACAAAGTTCTGGCTTTGCAAGGCGGTATCCATTTTCCAAATCAGTGATGAATGTATCGTCTATAGGTTTTGCTGGGTATGGAGTTGCTCCAAGAGAAAATATTTCCCAAAGCAGAATTCCAAATGACCATCTACAAGGCAAAATGAAGCTACACGTCACGAAAGAATTTCGATACAAAATATAAAAAGTTAAAAATGCTGATTAGGAAATCAAGAACAAAAATGCAATGTTCTAATAAACACTTATTTAAAAACACTTCTAATATTTCATGTATAGCTCATCTATGACTCAATTTGGGCCTTTCCTAATCTCGACCAAAAATGAATATGGACATTTATTATACAATCAGAAAGTGGAGTGTGACAGAATGTTCACGAAAAAAAATAACAGAGAAAAGTAGGGAAAAATGGGAACTCAGCTCACACAGCTTAAAAAAATACTTTTTTAAATTCTCTTTTTTGACTGAAAGAATATGCTTTTATTGAGATTGACAAGCTGACTAACAAACTAGAACCATGATTCTCTAGCTCATAAATTCCTAACACATATGGGCCCACATTTTGGAAAGCTTTTCTTTGAACCACATTAACACATACTCACATATGTGTAGGTGCATTAACACATATATAGTCATGGTCCATTACTCTTTCTACATTGGTTTTGTATAAAACTATGTCGGGATTTCAGTATGCCTGAGGCCTAGTGTAGAATGCGCAATTTTTCATTTTTCCATTATGCAGAAAGAGTTTTATCATGGTGTATGAGAAAGGGAATACAGAATATGATGTAAAACGTCCCTCATTTCCATGTACTTTTTCCTCTGACCGTGACATTAAAAAACTGTTATATACGAGAGAGTATGCAATCGCTTTTAAAAAATTAAGAGTCGGAAACTTTAGATCAGTCTTTCTCAACCTTTTTTTTTAACAAAAGCCAAATTATGGAAGTCCAAAATTGTTCTAGAGAGCCGCACCAATAATCCGTTTTTATAAAAAGCGTTTAAAAATTACGTTACTTAAACGGGATCCAACTTGCTTCAATTATCCATAAATAATAAATCAATACATTTGTGAAATATTTAAAATCAGCCTATTTTTCCTGCAACTTTGCTATGTGGGTCGTAAAACAAGAAGTTGCGGGGCGCGGTTGAGAACTACAAATATTTGTTGGATTTATTCAAGATGGGTTTGATCAATCGTGGCTGTATACGCACACTGGATTGCACTCATACACTGCTTGAATTTATTGGAAAGCAGAAAATTGAATTCTTATCCCATTTTTAAATTTTTTTGGTAGGGGTATTCATTTTAAATAAATTTCTATACATATAATACCGGCTTAGTGCTTGAATTTTTGTGTAGCCTGGATATTTCACGTGTGGATCATTAAAATGCATATTTTTTCTATGGCCTACCTAAAATTTTGTACCGCTTTTTGGATATGTCGTTATGCGCTGGGAAAACGTGGTCTAACTAACTACTGTAAAACCCTTAACAAGCGTCACCTCTCTTCTACTTCTACTCTTCCCTCTGCATATAAGGGCAGTGCTGAACTGTCTAAACCAATTTTAATACTAATAGATAGATAGATGCATCTCTTCTATTGAATTATTTTACCCCAAGGAAAGCACTCTTCAACGAGTCTTAGCTCAATTCCGACTCACTGTTCTCCTGCCAAATGGAACAGTTAGTCGGTTAAATTTATCCGAATTTTTTATCTGAATCTTTTTGAATCTGTAGGATTTCGTTAAATAAAGTGGAAATAGAGCGCCTTAATTTTAATCAAGATGAAAAGATTCAATTAATACACTTGCTAATAGATTTCAATTATTACCGAACTAATTGCGTGGAGAGAATCCATCGAAAGTTAAGAAGAATTTATTTCATACATTTGTATATATAACATCAAACAAATTCAAAATTTTAATTAAAAGCAAGGATATTTAAAACTCGTGATAAACGGTGATGTTGTATTATAAGGCTTAGCGAAGAAAAAAATGGACAATTTAATTTTTTACTGGACATGGTGAATAGTTTGTAAGGTACACTCATTAAGGCCTAAGAGACCGCTTAAATGATAGCCATAACAAATATAAATTAAACATATACCCGAAAATTTACGAATGCTTTTCAACTGTTTTGACAACAATAGAAGGGTTTAGGGCACGCAAAGCATTCATATTCAGAAATATGCATTATACTTTTAATCTAATTTTGAATGATGATAAACTGAAGCAGTCAAGTTTAAATAGCAAGGAAGGGAGATAAGAATTGCATGCATCATCCTACAAAATCTTGTTAGATAAGAATTAGTTCTATTTTATAATAAAAAGAGAGAACAACTGTGGCAGCTAACTTCAATAAAAAAATCTTCGTTTAATGTCCTCTGTTCCCGAATCCATAGGGGGGGGCTTTTTATTTGGACCGTGGTGCATTTCTTGACCGAATGGCCTTCATGCCGTCAACTAGATAACAACAAGAAATTCTATTTCGGGTACATTGAGAATCGAACCCAACCTCTTTGAAATGAAATCCTTGAGGTTTAACAGCTATGCCACCAGCGTCCGTCACTTAACTTCTATAAATAATAAAGAAAAAAATTATAAAACTTTGTTGAAATAAAGAAAAAAAGTATAAAACTTTGTTGAAGAAGTATCAAAGTTGAATAAATTTTGGCATAAAGCTAATATTCTACCTAAAATTCACTTTATTTATCATGCATTTAAAAACATAATTGCTGAGGTACAAATTTTTTTTAAATATGTCGATAATTTTTGCACCATATGTCGTCTATCAGTTCTTGATGAGATTCTTTAAAATTCATCAAAAGAAAAAATTCTTTTAAATTTTTTTAAATTCGCATGATTTTTCCTTTGCGTCTTTTTTTTACTTTGAGTAGATCTTTTATTTTTAAGTTCGAGATTATAAATCAATTATACAGCTTTTTTCGGGACCAGGTTTAAACGTGAACTAAAAAATAGCGCTATCATTTATTCTGCGGAGAGCCTTTTAGGAAGTCGGTAAGGAGAACCAGATGGAGACGTGGTAAAATAAAAATTATTGAAATATAGAAACTTTGGATGAAAATAAATAAATCTCCAACCATTATGAAAACTTTAATCTTTTCTCAAGCCAGATTCGTTCTTTGTTCGTAAAAGTATTTGCTCCTGAACTTTTGACGAACGTGTATTTTTATTCATTTTTCGCCAAAGTACACAAAAGCAGTAAAGTCTCTTTCTTTTACTTCCGCCGAATCAAAATATCATCTTTTTTGCATCTGATAACACTTCAAACGTGTTAAATAATTCTTCCATTCATTTTGATTAGCGTTGAGAATTGTTGTGTTTGTAGCTCTTTTTCAACTTGGTTGTAGGAAAAAGTTGTTCAATACAGTTCAGATAACTAATTATTTTTATCTGTTCTTTCAAAAGTCTAATGCATTAGTTTTGTTGTAATCGTCCTCTAGAACAGGAGTGGGGAACCCCCTCTTGTGGGCTAAATTACGCCCGCGAGTGTTTTTCATAGCGCCTATACTCTGATACACCCATATGTAAAAAATCAAGTAAATTTCCGCCTAATAAATTGTATTATCGCATAGTTAGAAAAAGTCATATTCATTTATTTATAAAGAAAGGCGGGTGAAGCTTAACTTAGGATTAGACCAGTATAACTCCCTTTCCTTGGTATAAATCTTTTCAGACAAATTGCCTCATTAATCTTTCAAGCACACAAAACAAAACTGAAGGTATACCTCATTTAAACACAAGAATAAGATTATATGTAGCGTCTTTCTGAATTTGTAACAGGGATGAACCTTCTTGATTCGTTTACTTTAGATGTGAACTATATACAAGATTTATACACGTTCAGGTGTTGATATTTGTGATCCGTGAACATTTTCACCTACTACACTAAAAAGTTTACTCAACACTGCTCTAGTATCTAAATCAACTTTTTTGTTTGAAGATAAATTGAAAAACTTCAAATGAATACGTTTGTAACGCGGATTGAGGTAATATGGAGGCAACACAATATTCAAAAACGTGGTTCCATCATTTGGAAATCGCGTTTAGCGCTTCTTTGAAGTTTTCGCTCAAAAAAGACTTAAAAGATCATCGTTCCTGTCTTTCACAAACTGATTCCTACCATCGTTGAGGTAGAAAAGTTTTTTAATGAGTACATTTATCATTGGTGATAAAACTGTTTATAATGGGTCTAATAAATTACAATATATGGATAATCTTATATACTAAAAGTATAATAAAGTAAATTGAATGTATTCAACTCAAATTGTAAGTTCCCTGTTCCGAATACAAGTTCCAGAAATATATAGCACGACTTATTTCTTCCACGATTTCACAAAACAAGGAAAATGCTTGCCCACAGAGAACATGGAATTTAAGGGATCCCACAGGACACTGGCACTGATGCATCATGCTATTTTTCTTGTTTAAAAAAGTGCTTGTTTAAGCCTGAACTTTTTTTTAAAAAAAAAAACTGGGACTATCTGATGAGTAAAATATTGGATAGAGAAAGAATAATATTGAAAAAGTATTTTTATTCAAGAAGGCTTTCAGCCGTAAGGCTATGTGCTCTCATTATGCTTAAGATGGTTAATCACAGTTTTTGTTAATTTGTTTTTAGAGTTGGGAGCCTTGGGGATCGAACCCCTGACCTTCAACTGTTAAGCTGAGAGGTACACCCTAATAACCATTGAGGCTCAATTCAAGAAGGTAAAAAATTAATTTTTCTGTTTGATAAAAGTTTACATTTAATTTTAATTTAATTTTGAAGTCTTAAATTTTTGACACATATTAGCTTGACAGTTGAAGGTCATGGGGTCAATCCCCAAGATTTGCCACTCTTAAAAATAAAATCAGAAAAAATGTGATTAACCATTTCAAGTATATAGCAGCCTTGAGGCTGAAAGTGCTTTGATATCCAACCAACCAACAAACATTCAAAATGGTATGATATGGTATGTTAAATAAAATAAAAAAAAAGTTCCTTCACTCACCGTATTAGAGAAGTAACTTTAATTTTTTTATTATTATTATTGTCATACCCCTTTCGATATTGTTTGACTGTTTACATTTCTTCGGCGAAATTATACAAGGCCACATATGTTGGTGGGAAGTTGGTATAAATAGCTTAATTCATATAAAAAAATGCGAAAAAATTACACGTCACTCTGGCTTGTGAATATGTTGTCTTTGAGTCCTTCGAGAGCAACCCATTTAATTGGAAGAGGCATCTTTGAATTGGAATAAAATGTTTATCAAGTAAATTGCGAAAAAGTGAGTATTACGTTGGTTTTTTTTATGTACTGTGGGTAGTAGTAGATGTTCTTGGCCAAACCAAAGTCACATATCTTCACCAAGTTGTCATGACAAACTAGAATGTTTCGAGCCGCTAAATCTCGATGGATACACTTAAGCATAAATAACAAATTTTTCAAAAATACAAAAAATAAGAGCACAGTGAAATTTCGTGAGTAAACATCACTATCTTATATATTAAAAATCAAAATTTGATCACGAATTTATGTTTTATACTAATTGAGTCCTAAATTTTGCAAAGATGTAAATTCATAATTCAAATTTATGCAAATTTAATATATTAATTACAATTTACATTAATTTTTAAAAAAAGAAAAAAAATTAATGTTCAAATATGAGCTTATACAATGAATGTGAGGATATATCATAATAAATTAAATATTTTACAACATTTACATTAACACTACCCAGTAAAGACGCATGTAAGTGTATCCAATAATTTTTCCAATTTAGCTAACAAAGAAAAGGCATATTGAAGAAGAGGGAGAAAAGTTTTCAGACAATATTCAATAGTTCACCGCAGCAAAAACAAAAAATGAATGCATTGCAATGAAGAGTATGCATTAAATGATAGACTTTCATAAAAAATATTTAAAAATATATTATACCCATTTTACGCTTTAAAAAATTTAGATATTTAACATTCATGATATATCATAAAACATTAAGCATGTAACTACTTTCAGTAGATAAAAAAAAATTAAAAAAATAATCTTCAAGATTAATTTCTTTAAACGATTTAGAGTAGAAAGTTTTCTGAAAGTATCAAGAAGCCCTTGTCATCAAGACCCCATCTAGCTCTAGTAAAAAGAAAAAGTTTCTCCACATATTTTCGAGAAAATGTCGAAAACAACCTTTAATTTGTATATTAGAAATTTTCAGAATTAAAACCTTTTTCATATTAAAAAGTATTCATTTAACATAAACAATAAGCAAAATAAACAGAAAAACTTTGCAGGTAAAAAATATTTCTTTAATTAATAGAAAATGTTTTTAATTTGATAAAAGCCAAAGTCTTAAAATTATTTTAAAAAATGTTAAAATTCTTACCAAATATTTGATACGTTTTTACAACACAAGGGTCGGAAGCGAACTTTTGGATTTTCTAGTGTAAGTGGTTTTCAATTTATTGTAATAACTCTGCCTGCATTTATACCATTTAATGGAAAGGAAAAATTTTGAACTGGGATTTCCTAAAATTTGCTGGAAGTGTTTAGAGGTTTAAAGCAGTCTTTTAGCAATTTTTCTTTATCAATTCTACAAACTTCAAGACCATCCTTATTTTTGTGGCCTTGTGGTTGGACCTTAGCTTCTTGATTCAACCATTCTGGGTTGCCTTCCTCACCTGATCTCCCTATCATCAGTGATAGTTTTTGAGCAAACAATGACTATTATAGCAAAGGATAGTGGGGTGAATTATTCGGGGATGGAAATTTTATAGGGTTTCTAGGGGGAAATTTATAGAATTGGAATTTACATCGATTCCTATCATTTGCACAGTTATGGAATAATATTATTCCTCGGATACAATAACGACAATTAATATGAATTCATAGATGGACAAAATATTTATTGGGATATTTGAAATCACATTCCTTACTACAATTAAGGAAAGTGAGCTTGGTGCGAAATCGAGCCCAAGACGTTAAGTTATCGAAACCCAAATATCTAACCAACCTTACTCACGCCCCTGGAAAGAAAGTTTTCATTGTATTTATTAAAAATAAAAGTTTTTGTGGACTCATTTGCCAGTTGTTGCTGTTGCTGCCAGCTTCCTAGATTACGCTATGTCATTATTATTATAAACGTATTTTGAAAGGCAAACATTTTTTAAACTGAGTGAACACCTTTTCTTTTAATTAAAGTGCTCAAACGATTAAATCATAACTTCAATTCTTTTTGGACATAGTTCCATATGCTATTTTACAACCTTCTCATAATTGATAAAAAAAAACTGTTTTCAAAGGAGTTAGTTTTTCTGTCTTGATTGAAGATCTCAAAAAGTTCTTCATTCCTTTGAAAAATGAAAACTTTTGTTCGCATGAAGTGAGTGAAGGAATTGCTATTATTGCGAGTAACGTGTTAACATTCAAAAATTTCATGCAAGAGAAAATCGTATAAAAGAGAAAAATAGAATTTTTAAAATCTTGTATCCTCTCAAATTCTGAATTTTTTTTGTAAATCAAGTAATTTGAACTTTTTGAATGACAACTTAGCTCATGCATCAAAAATATTCGCTCACAACCATATGTGCATATTAAGATGTTTATATTTTAAACAACACTGTTTGCATACAAAATATTGAAAGAGAAAATACTACTTTGCTCTATGAAAAACCTGCACAAATATATTTATCAATGACGCTGCACCGTCTATTTTTGCTGATGTTTGGGCCTAAGATGAAATATAAAAATAAAAATTAAATCCAATGTGCTCAAAAA
The DNA here is from genome assembly GCA_030549495.1 of Nectonema munidae. NCBI lineage: Eukaryota > Metazoa > Nematomorpha > Nectonematoida > Nectonematidae > Nectonema > Nectonema munidae. The sequence goes on along the minus strand of JAUIRK010000312.1, from coordinate 200,223 downwards.
ATGATGGCTTGTAGAATAAAAAATATTATCCATCCAAAAATAACATATGTCAATCAAAAATGTGAAAGTTTTCATGTTTTGATATTACAAACTTTAACTGCTATAGATATCACTAAAGGTTTAAAAGTTTTCAAAATGTGTTTTTTACTATAGGAGCGCAACATCAATCAAAAGTGTCAAAATGTTTTCCAAAATTTTTTTACGCAATTTCAGATAATTTAAAAATTATTGTTAATGAAGCGAGACAAATCGAATTAAAAAAGTAAGAACCTTTTTGGAGGCAAGATACTCCATTCCATTGACTATTTGCTGCGCGAAGTATTCAAGTGTTGATGTGGTGAGAGCTTCAGTTGCTTTGCATCGGCACGCATTTGCACCTTTGAAAAGTTTAGGTGGAAAAAAGAGTTCACACTATTTTTTTAAAGCATTAAAATTTCCGAAATTACTCATGTAGGTATTGAAATACTTTTTGTAGTAGATGGAAGATCTGTTGTTGGAATTTAGGATTTGGTTCAAAATACTGTATGGTTGTTGACTTTTGGCATCGTTTTTGCCACAACTTTTGTCAAAAACTTCATCAAAGTTCAAATAGTCATCTGTAACCAACTAAATCGATAATATTAATATTATTAATGTAGTTTCAAAAGTTGACAGCTTCAGGTGGTTGGAACGACATCTAAACTCCGAAGATGCATATCTTTCTCCGTTCGCAAGTTCGACGACCACAGGCGTTTTTTGGTTGGGCTAGACTTTCATCACACTCCATTTCTAGCCTGGCTAATACTTTTTGGGAGAGACATAGCAATAAGCCCTCGGTCAAATCCACAAAAATTAATCTGCTCAATTTCCAACAAATTTATATACAAAGACACATGCAGCATTAAATGTAAGTATACATACACACACACACACTGGATTCATCTTAAATGCTGAAGCATACTCCTCCCACACATCCTCACCGTCTCAGAACTATTTTAGGAATAACCTATAACTCAAAACCCATCATTCAAAAATCAATAAACCCTCTGATCACGACAACCCCCCCCCCCTCCATACTTCAATCACCACACAATCCCATCCTATTATTCAAAACACACAAACAAAAAATTCAAGTATGTTCAAAATATTGCAAATTAACATCAAAGGGATCTCAAACAAAATCACGGAAACATCATCACTATCACCGTAAATAATTTTCCTCAACCCAAACAGTAAAAGCCCTTGCATTCCAAACGACACACACATCAGAACAGACCGAAATAGCAATTCAACAGGCGTTGGATTAATATAACATACATCCAAGAAAACACGAAGTATACAGAACTCACATCGGAATATAAAAACACATTCACAGAATATCAAATCTTTCAAGTTATACTAAATAACAACCCTTATCACATAGCTAACATTTACATACCAAACAGAGGCCATCCGAATTCAATAGATAATGCCCAGATAACTAACTTTTTCACACAGCTCTTTAATCGCAAAAAGCTTATCCTAACCGCGACATCAATGAACATTCAACAGAGGCGAAATTATCCAAAACCTGATACACAACGCACACTCTTTAATAATTTACACAGACACTCACCAGAATTCCAACAAATAAGTCAAACACACAATTTCAACACTAGACATTACTTCTATCCCAGCTCATGTACTAAGCCAAACCACTTGGGAAACTCCCTTTCGTCAGACCACATTTCCATACTACACAAATGTCAAAAAAAAGCCAAGTGGCACTCATTCTCTTCATACTTAGAAACCAATATCAGTAACCTTGAACCGTAACAGACAAACTCCACATTCCTAAAACATCTTCAAAAATCAATGCACCAAGCGTTACCACACAAATATATCACTCATAAACGAAATCCGAAAAACAATCCCTTATATCCCCACATAGATGAACTCAATAAACAAATATCAATCCAAATCAAAACGCATAAACTTTCACTCTGGAAAGAACACTTTAACAAAAATTGGTCCCACAAACACAACATACACAGATACTTGAACAACATCAAAAACCTACACAGACACAAATAGAACTAATTTCATTTTATAACAGAATCAAAATGAAAGACGTATAGACATCGCAAACACTTTCAATAAACACTTCACCAATACAGCACCGAAAGCTACAAACAAATCACACAGAATGATTAAAATCTAAAATAAAAAACTAAAACTCCCCAAAAAAGACATACGCATCACGACAATAGACACACAACAAGCTACCTACAACAGCAAATCACCAGTACCAGATCAAATTGCTAGCAAACGCATCATACATCTCGGATCCAAGGCTATTAAACTCTTTACACGCATCTTCAACACAGCTCTAAACAACAAAACAATTCCATATACATGGAAATCATCTTTTATACTACCCATCCCTAAACGACATAAAAGCAAAAACCCTAACTCTTCCTACAGACCAATTTCTCTCCTATCACATGTAGCCAAAACTTTATAAAAAATCATTCTCCACAACATAGAACCTTACATACCTAACACCAACACGGATTTAAGAAAATGCATTCTACTGCAACAGCCCTTCAATCATTCACAACATTATTGCAGAAGGTTTCAACAAAAAGAAACCCTTCCACCGCCCCATCACAAGAACATAAGATCTTAGCAACGCCTTTGACACACTTGATATCCATCTTCTCATACACAAGATAAACATTACCACTCAATATGCAAGATTTCTGGCTAACTACCACCTACGCGGCAGAAACACTTATACAAAATATAACACTACCCTCTCAAGCTCACGTACAGGGGTACCCCGAGGGAGCTCAACATTTACATCAGGCCTACCTCCACCAACAACCAAGTCAACTTTTTTATTACATCGCTATTATTACATTCACCAACCAAAGCATCACAAAAGCCCTCTCAACGCACAAACATACATCGACAATATACACAAATGGCTCATCGATAATAAACGCGAACGTAACCCCACAAAGTCACAAGCAACACCCTTTACACTAACACACACCCAATAATCCTAGACAAAAACTCGCTGGGGTAGACACAAAGAAACCATAAGAAACACATCTTAGAGTGTGGTTCCACAATATGGGGACACTATATCTCTCAAACAACATTTCCAAACTACAAACAACACAAAAAACAGTTTTCCGATTGGCTACATGTCACATATGTGACACAACACTTACACACTGAAAAACTTATTTTACCTCTACAAGCTCATATTACAACATACACATTTTTAACCTCAGAGCCTACGCTGCCCACATACTTCACCCCCTTTCAGAAACTCTACACGGCCCCTAAACCACACAGACACGTGAAAAGCACCCTCTTCAACAACATTCTAACTCCACACATGTCAACACAAAGACAACACATACACCACTGCACTCGCCAGTAAACTATCCACACACAAGCGGTCACCAATGACCTCAATTCACTTTCAATCTTACCAATCCTTAACTCTACACCACCCAACATACATAAACCTGAAAAATCATTGCAAATTGAACAGCAGACGTACTCTCGCACAATTAAGATCAAAAAAAATCCCCATTTCTCTTCGAATATTTACACAAAATCAGCCCCAAAACATACCCCTCGCCTCACTGCCCTCTCTGCAAAATACACAGCACCTATTGAATTGACCACACATAACTACACATCTTAAACTACTCGATCTTTGGCTCAATCCACACACGTTTACCAAACTCTTCCAGAATGGAAAAAAAGCCCATATCCCTATTGATATTTAAAAAAAATCATATATATATTATATATATACATTACACACCCATCTAAATTCGTTTCACGGGTATGGTTATAACAAGATATCTGCTTGTGGAGGCCAACAACATAGAAGTGAAGGTTACCTGCTTCTCGCTGAAAAAGCTGTCATCTGAAGAAGGACGCGATTTTTCCAGGGATTCCACGGAAGATAACTGATTGAAGAAGTGTAGATACTCTCCTTTCTTGTAAAAAGTGTTTTCTACCTTTGAAAACGCCTTTCTCCCATTGATTAAATGCTTCTGTAAGTTGCCGTGCGCACAATACTCGGAAACGATAAATGTCTCACCTAAAACACCACGAAAATCGTGCAAAATGCTTTAGGGTTTAATTCAACTTTAATAATACTTCGTTCATTTTTTTGCTATTTCTCAAAATTAATACTTAGAATAACATTTCCTTATGATATTTGGGCAATATGATATAACATGAAGGAAGCATCTGTTATTATTGCAATTTTCCCTTAAAAATAAGTAACTTTTAATATTTTAATTCCTCATTTAATTTTAAAAAATAATAAATAAAAATTTTTTTTAAATATTTTATTGATTTCTATTAAAATGTTATGATTAGGGTTCGCTTCCGGTTCCAAAGAGCGCAAGACATTCTTGGTTCCTAAATTTTAGGAATCGTCAGAATAAAGTGATATCCTCAGTTGATATAAAAAATATTTTAATGAAATAAGTAAGCTTGAAAGTCCCAGCACTTCAACGATAGCTAGTGAAGATATATTTGATGCGAACAAAGAATTTAAACTTTTCGAAGCGACAGGCAAACGAACAGAAAAAATTAATAAACTTTTAGCTGCACTTCTTTCAATTAACCTACAACAAGTGTAGAAAGTGAAAGAGCATTTTCAGCTTCTAGGCTTTTTTTTATCGAAAATTCGCTCGCGATTGTAGGACTCCATTTTAAATGCGCAAGTTTTTCTAAAATATTACTTTAAAAATTGTTATCGATGAATAAAGCTTTTTTTAATTAAATTTTCAGTTTTGTTTATTTCTTTTGGGTCGTTTATATAAATAATTTTTTTCTAAAAAGTTTATTTATTTGTAAAAAAATGCACTTTGTTTTATTCTTTTTCGATTATATGGTTTTTTAGACTTTATTGTTTATATAGCAAACCTTATTTTTTAATGATTATTACATATACGTAACCGACGAGAAATCTGTTGAAATTAGCAGGAATATCAACTACAAGTTCCCGCAATCCTTGGCATAGTTAACAGGTAAAAAGTAATATTTCTCGGAACCAGGATTTGCGGGTTTTTGCAGTTTTTTGGTATCGGCACCGGTTCTTAATTTTCGATACCATTGAAAACCTACTACTTATGATATATAAAACGAGAAGTATATTATTGTTAAGCTTAAATTTGAATTAGGAATTTGCTCTTCTTGTAGGACTCCAGTAGGCATACCTATGCATATCTCTTCTCTACAAAAGCGCGTCTATTTTATAAAGCTGTTAATTACGCCTTGCATCTCCCAAAGTTATTCGATCAATTTGCCTTCGCCATTTCTTCTTGTATGTATTTAATAACCCTTTGAGGATCCGTGTGACACCGGTGTTGGTTCTTTGGAGATATCAAAGCACTTTCAGCCGTAAGGCTATATGCTTGAGATGGTTAATCACATTTTTTGTGATTTTGTTTTTAAGAGTCGGGAGCCATGGGGATCGAACCTCTGACCTTCAATTGTTAAGCTGAGAAGTACACCCTAACAACCATCGACGCTCATAGAATGAGAGAGAGCCCCCCCCTCCCTCCCCCCCCCCCCTCCTAAAATTTTTGGTTTTGTCCCATGCACTTTTTAAAGGAAAGATAAATAAGCAAAAATTGTACACAATAATCTTATATAAATGCTGGTGTATGTGTATGTATAATATGAGATTTCTATAGGTTTTTATACAGAAGTACTTCATGCTTTTCAGCAAAGTAATATAGGAAATAAATTTTTTGCAAATGTGTTTCTTTGCCCCATTTCAGCCCCCCTTGAAATTTTGCTTTAGCGCGGGCACTTGGAAGGGGTCCTAACTCATCGAGGTTACACCGGTGTACCATGGAATGAAAATCTTCTATATTAAATTCCATTGAAAAAAAGTAGACGATTAGCCCTAAAAATTCTGCACCTCAAAGAGTTTAAGGCAGCAACGGACTCAAAAATATTTGGCGATTTTTCCAATAAAAATTTGGCTTCCTTTTTTTGTGGAAGTTTGTGTATGATCATCATGAGAAATAATATGAAGCTCTACATCAAATAATTAAAACAGGCTTCATATCAGCAATCAATAACGTCCCCTTCCTTAATTCTGAGTTTTTGCCATTTTTAGACCTCTTTCATATATACCATTTTTAGTTCTATTTTGTCTTTTTGTAATTCTATGTAAATTATCATTTTTGATTTTGTTTATACCATTCTGACATGTTGGTTGTTTGGCTGGTTGGATATCAAATCACTTTCAGACGTAAGGCTATATATATGCTCTCATTATGCTTGAAGATGGTTAATTTAAATGTCTTGTATGTATGTATATAATATATTATATTGATAACATAGAACTCATCACCTCTAAAAAGTAATTTACTTCAAGCTTGAAACAGTAGCGTACCAAGGACAAGTGCTTCAGTGTGGATGTTTATTTTGCTCGACTCTAATAATACTTCAAAACGCCGAAAACCGAAAAATGCATATATACAAAATAAAAATTATACTTCATTTTTAGAAAATTTTTATTCTTTTCTTCTTATTAACATCAATATTAAAAATTTTAATAAAGTTGGTATTTTTTTATAAAAAAATTAAAAATTTTACATTTTTATATACATATTTGGCCTATACCATTATACAACACTATTTTATTATTTTAATTTTTAATTAATTTTTGTTTTTTTGATTTTTTACATATCTATTTACATGAGCCTCAATGGTTGTTAGGGTGTACCTCTCAGCTTAACAGTTGAAGGTCATGGGTTCGATCCCCAAGGCTTCCAAATCTTAAAATTTGTGATTAAGCATATGGCCAGCCTTACGACTGAAAGTGCTTTGATATCTCCAACCAACCAACCAACATATCTATTTACTATTGAGAGAAGGATCTTCCATGGAAAAAATTGTTTTAGATAAGAAATGTACAGTTTTAAAACAAGTTTTATTTATTGATATATCGAACTATCTTCAAATTCTTCTTCAGATTAAATTATTGAAATGTGTTAATAAGATGTTAGTAGTATATTAATGTGTGTTTGTATTCTCGTAAACTAAGTCCTCATCATCTCGATGAAAGATAAATTTTTTCTTTTGATGAGCTAGATGAAATAAATATTATCCTGTGAAAGAAAAGATATTAACAAGTACATGAACTGCCATAAACTGGATCATGGGTAGGTAATGTTTTGTTCTCTCTTCTTTCGTTGTCAATATATGTGATTAAGTATCCTCATGTATTTAAATAACTTCTTTCGTTCTTATTAACATCAATATTAACAATTTAATTTACTCTGATGAAAACTTAGAGTGTCGATATATCACTAAACAAAATTTGTATTAAAACTTTCGTGGTTGGACATTTGTCCAAAAATATTAGGTACTTTTCTGTTATCTCCCCCCCCCCTCCCCACTCTAAAAAAATTTTTTTTAGTGAATGATTTACTTTTTTACTGCTTCATCAACATTTCTCTGATTATTATATAATATCGTTTAGAATTTTTTTTGAGTGGAAAGGAGATGACAGAGATATATAATTTCACTTTATATAGATATATAAATTTTCCGAAAATATTCTGTTCTTTCAATTTTAGAAAACATCGTCTGCTTTTTTAAAAAATTTTTTATAGTGGGGGGGGGGGGGGAGATAGCAGAAAAGTACCAAATATTATTATATTATTTTTAGTATTGATATTTATCTACTTTAAATTTTTAGTTGTTGGTGTTATTTAAATTAAATTTTAAATAAAAATTATTTTCTATAAGCTTTCTTTTTAATTAAAAAATAAATTTATAAATATTTTTCGTTTTTTTTAATAAAAAAAAATTTCTATAAATTTAAAATTTTATAAAAAAAAATCTTTTAAGTGTAAATTAAAACTTTTTTTTATGAAATCTACACAGTCATGAAATAATATTCTCCTCTTAGATGCGATAAGTACAATTAAAAAATCAAAAAAAAATCGATGCCAAATTTAGTTAATTTCTCTGGTTATACGAAATTTTACAAAATTTAGAATATGTTCCTCAAATACATAATACAACATTGTGTTAAAATTTGAAGGTATTTATAAATAACAAATTAGTATAGCAATCAGGCTTGCGGAGTCTGGTTTTAGTATAGAAATTAAGAGTCCGAGTTTATTTACTTAAGTTTTTGGTCACACTAACAGTTTTTGTGAGTCTTTATTTTTTTAACTTTGGCGACTACATATGTGACTTCAATGGAATTTTAGGCTTTTATTTGTAAACTTATGCAAATCGTTTTATTTGATGATAAAATTTCATTATTCAATATTATTATTTGTTTAAAGTGATTATTAAAAGATAAAAATAAATTAGTTATCTTCTATTAGATCTTTTTGGATAAATTCTTTCTTGAAAAATCTTGCCCATTTTTTAATTTTATAACTCATCTAATCTTAATTTCATCGATTCAAACTAGATTTTGTAAACTCTTACCGACTAAATCAGAATTAGTTACTCTTAATTTTAATTTTTTGAAGTTGGAATCGGACTTTTGAAGAAACTTGGAGTTGGATGGAGTCAAATGTTTAACACTTCTCGCAACACTCAAGGTAGAAATATACAAAGGTCTAGTGTTAAATGCTTCTCTGCTTAGTAGAGAGACGAAAGTCCATTTTTATTCTATTTTTGCTTTTTATAATTTTTCACAAAAAATAATATTTATCTTTTTACTCAGGAAATGGGTATGAGAAATTTAAAAATTTGCCAAAAAATTCAAACAAAAATTGTTAAATATGAACTTTTTAAAAGTCAGAATTTTATATCAGAAATACAACATACTTTCTTTCTTTAAAAAAGACATACCAACCTGTCATTTTACCCGCAAAGCTTGTAAATCCATATTTTTTGAAATTAATTTTATGCTACATTAAAGATGATTTCAAAAAAATCACGTATTCTAGAAGTCAAATTTATATCATTCAGAAACGATTCGAAAAAAGAAACAACTTTTTATAGGAAGTGGAAACACTAATTAGAATCATCATTTCAAAAAATTGTCTCTTTCAGAAGGGTGATCGATAAAAATGGAGATACCTTCGTTGTAAGCATTTTCTACGACTCCAAGAAGATTGAGGATATTGATGTTGTATCCGACAGACTTCAACACTTTTATTTCAGAGAGCAGAGCTAGAGTTTGTTCGCTATCCCATCTATCTTTTGCCATTTTCACAGCGACCAACATTTTATTTTGTGTCTTGGAGTCCGTGGCCACCGCTTTAAAAACGTTTCCATAAGCCCCATTTCCCACTAAACTTCCTAAAAGCAGGATGACGACTTACTTACCTGCGCATATGAATGCTCTTATACGAATACCTAGGACGATGTGACTCCCATTAAGCATGAAGCCCTTCTTATGAATCCCTCCTCCTTGCATCGCTACATCCTTTTCCTTGATGCATTGGATCACTTTGACTTTAGCCTTGTTTTTCTTTCTATTGCTTTTTTTCTTAAAAAAGATTTTTAATGTTATTTTAGTAAATTACTTGCACAATATGATACAAACTAAATTCATACAACTAAATTTTGGAAATTTATAATTTTAGAAACTATTGGGAAAAATAAAACTGTCCAGATTGAGAAAAAACTATAATTTTGTGTCAAATTTTTTGGAGTTAATATAATATCAATACAAATTTCACAGAAATATTCCTATCTCAAATATTTTACCAAAAAAATTTATTTGCTCGCATATAATAATGAAGGATCCAGATTAATGAAGTTCGCAAAAACGAGGACCGACTGAAAATTTGATTAATATATGAGCAAGGAGGTCGCTTGCTTTGGAAAGTTTGGCGACGAAAATCTTTTTAGGTTACTCACTTTGCGTTATTCAGTCTTTTTCTAAAGAAATAATTTTATGACCAGAGCAAACTCATATTCAGTATCACTTGACTTTAAATAGTAAATGCATACCTTTATTTTTACAAGAAAAAAATATGAGATTAAGGAATAAAAAAGTATAAATTCATTTAAAAAATTTATTGCAATTACAAAGCACTATTTAAAAAATGAATATCAATCTGAAAAATCTTAAAATCGATCTTTATACGACTTAAAGTTGACGTAGAAGTTATTGAATAAGTTCTGATAGCTTCTTCTTGATTAAAGCTAATTTTTAGAAATTGATTTTTTTTGATCGAAGGAATATTGATTAAGATAAATTCCGTGAAAGTTTCTTCTAATGATACTGATTTCTTATAGATGATGTAAGTTTAGAGAAAGAAAGTTCTAAAAAATGCACAAAACCATTCTTAGATTAATGTATTTTTAACGATAAAAGTCAAATATATCAAATAAAAGTACATTTTACCACGTAAGCAATCAAATGAAATATCGGAAGTAAATATATTGGTGCGATTAAAAATTAGACTCGAAAATCGGCTAAGAAACACTAAGTTTATACTTTTTTTATTCTCATTTATCCTATTAAATTAATGACTAAGCGTAATAATTGAAATATTCCTCAATCATATTTAGTTTTGCGTCCCATCTCTACCTTATGAACGTACAAAAGAATAAAAAATCAATCCCGTTTAACCGCCAATGGTCCACTTTTCACTTCATTGTTAAAATCCAAATTAAAAACAATGAAACATATTTTAGGTTCATTTTTTTTCTTAAGTTCAATTGAAAAGTCTTCGAGATACACAAATAAAACAAAAATAAATAAAATTAAATTTTTTTATTAAAAATTATTAATTGATAAAAAATTGTGAAATGGTAAAAAAAGTCAATTTTATAAAATCCAAATTCTAGAAAAAAATATTCGAGCAATTCTAAAATATTCTTACAGTTCATGACATACTATTCCTTATTTTTGTCACGAATGTGTTTCTGTAAAAAATAAATTTGAATATGTCGCCATATTCTTTGAAAGTATTTAGGATCCACAAGTGGACCATTGGCGTATCGTGACAATGAAATATACCCTTTTAACACATAATTAGAAAAAACGATGAAAAAGTACATTTTTTCAACAGAGTTGATCATAATGATTGATATCTCTGTTTCTTTATTTTCATGACGTTGAATGTTGTACTTTCAAAAATATAACCTCTTGATTTATTGCGTGAAGACGTTAGCATGTCACTTTACATCAAATGTAAATGAATTGAGTAAATAATAAAACAGTATATTTTTCATCGTAAACATACAAATATATACAATAATGATATCTTATTATAATGTAGGAATGAATGTGAAGCGTGGAATTTCAATAATTCTTGTATCATCAACATTTGTGAAGGTACATGTTCGCAGTACTGTATACATAATGATGATACGTACAAAAAATTTGCGCGTCATAGAAATCTTGAAAAAATTATAGAATAGATGAGTATCATTGTACTTTGTATCATCAATTGATTTCAGTTTGTTAATATGTTTTCATGAATATGAAGAGATCATAATATAAGTTCCGCATTTTTTGAAATAACTCTTTTTTTATCATTCTCTTACTGCTCTTGCGCTTGCACCGTTTCTTCTTGTAAAGCTAAAAATATAGCGACTTTTGTTAGTGTGGAGCCAACTTTTTTCGTTACAATACAACTACTACTTTTTTCTTTATTATTTTGCGTTTCATTGATTTTTCCGTCAAAATGAAGTTCAAGCATTTATCTTCCGCTTTGGAGCACTTAGAAGAAGATGAGGTTTTGGAAAATGGCACTCCTATTGATTTAGTTATACTTCCTCCTGATGAAAACAATGTTGTTACCGATACCGAAGACATTGATGAAAATGATATGCTTGATACTTTTCCTCAAGATACATGCGGAGAAATAGAAGTAACATACCCTGAAGTAGAAGAAGATCAAGATAAAACCTGCAGATGGAAAAAAATGAAAAACTTTGATAATAATTTAGCTTCTTATTCACACGTCGATTGTCCTCAGTTAGCCGAAGACGTAGCTCATGAACCTATTGATTTTTTTTTCAAAGTTTTCCCAAAAGAATACATGGAAACACTGGCAAAACTATCCACTTCTTATGCTAATCAAAAAAACGAAGTAATTGATCTAGATTGGAAGGACATAGGTATTTTTATCGGATTTGTTATTTTATCGGGGTATCATACATTGCCAAGAGAGGAAGACTTTTGGTCGACTCAATTAGATCTTGGAGTCTCATTAGTGAGACAGGTAATATCGAGAAATAGATTTCGAGAAATAAAGAAGTACTTTCATCTTGTCGATAATACTAAAATTAATTTAGAAGACAGAATGGCAAAAGTAAGGCCTATTTATGAAATGTTAAACGCTAAATTTTTGAAGTTTAGTTCACTTTATGAAGAGATAAGTATAGATGAATCGATAGTTCCTTATTATGGGCCTCATTCGTGTAAGCAGTTTATAAAAGGAAAACCTATTAGGTTTGGCTATAAAATATGGTGCATGTGTTCCTATTCTGGCTGCCCCTTGTCTTTACACATATATCAAGGTAAGGAGAGAGGTTCAATTAAGATGCCATTGGGCATGCAAGTTGTAGGAAACTTTGTCCAAACAATTGAAAACCCTTTAAAACATACATTCTATTTTGACAATTTTTTTACATCGTACACCCTCTTAAAAACATTGAGCGAAAAAGGTATAAAAGCAGTAGGCACCGTTAGAAGTAATAGAACCGGTAAATGTCCATTGATTGAGGATAAAGAAATCAAGAAGAAAAATAGAGGGTATTACGATTATAGATCAGATGGAATAGTATATTTTTGTAAATGGAGGGATAATGCTTGTGTGAATGTTGGATCCAACTTTTGTACGCATGAACCTGTTGGAACAGTTAGAAGGTATTCACGTTTAGAGAAGAAAAAGATCGAAGTTAGCTGTCCTTTCCTCATTAGCAAGTACAATCAAGGAATGGAAGGGGTTGATGTGTTTGACAAGTTATTGGCTGCTTATAGGCCTAGAGTAAAGGCGAAAAATGGTGGTGGCCTTTGGCAATGCATGCAATAAACGTTTCGGTTGTTGGTGCCTGGAAGGATTATGAAAGGACAAACACAGAAAAAAAATCATCTCATCTAAACTTCCGTAGAGAAATAACGCTACACTTACTTCAATTAAAAGGTTTGCAAACAAAGAGAAAACCAGGGCCTTCTTCTCATCTTTCTAAAAGTTCTAGAAGTGTGAATGGGCACTATTTAGTGTCCGTTTCAAGACAACAACAACGAAAATGCGTGGTTTGTAAAAAAAATTCACTTTTATGCTGCTTTGCCTGCCAGAAAAACGTCCATCGAGACTGCTTTCCCCTTTATCATCAATAACCACTTTTATTTTCTTTTGTCAATAAATGCTTGTTTTCAAAAAATTTTGATTTCACTTTTCGCCAATGGTCCACTTATGGACCGGTCTGTCATTGCATATAAAACTTGTTCATCATTATCATTTTTTTATATTTCATTTTAAGGTAAGTATATTTAAACTAAATATTCAAGACAAAAGTTGAATAACACATTTTTAATAAGTTCGGCAAGTAAACGGTAAACAACAACAATTTTAGTTATTGATGCTAGAAAATAAATCGCCATTTAAAACTATGGAGCAGTAAAAAATATCTTAACTGTTATAAAAATAGTCTAAAAAAGAAGATAATAATTAGCGGTGGAGATTGACAGTCCGCGATCTACACAGTAAACGCAGAGTGGGAGTGGCCATGTTTTAATACATGACTTGTATATGAATTCTGCAACCATAAATCATTTTGTTGGTGAGAGAAAAAGTGAAAGAACTTACGATTGCAGACATCTTCAGAGCTATGAACAAAGAGAAGAAGAGTATGAGTGTGGCGGTCAGCAACACGCTAAGAATGAGAAAGGTAGAACTTGAGGCGCTCTTCGACTTGACTGGGTTTGGAATAAAAATAATAAACGAAAAGATATTATTTATCTTGCATTAGCGATTTAAGGGCAGATTTTTGAAAACCAATTGATTACTTCATTGTAATCAATTGAGAAAAATGAATTGATAATTGACACACGCTAGGTTAAATGGGAAAGAATTGAGGTAGAATTTAACAAGGTTGGAATTATTTTATTTGGAGGTAGGTTTTTTTAGTGATTTTGGCTGTCAAAACTTTTTGATCAATGTATTTTTTGAAAAGCTTTAAAAAAAGTAGTAAAGGCATTTTTTTATTTGCAAATAAATTTTTATCCCCTTTCTTGTTTATATTATTAAGAAGTCTTACTTACCTCTTACCAGAACACTCATCAATGACACAGAGATTCCATGCGTACACATTTAAAATTCTTAGATCAGTGATTCCGAAACTTATGCAACCCATTTCTCAAATCAAATTTTATTTTAATTGCTATATTATTTTAAAAATGATAACAATGTCAATCAAGATTTCCTTACCCTAGAAGAAAAAAGAGTACTACCTTCTATTAAAATTAAGTTTGTGTTTGAATGGATGTCTAATGTCAATATGTAACTATGAATGCATGTGTGTGTGTGTGTGTATATATGTATAGATGTTTTTTGTGTCAGACGTGTAATACAAATAAATACGAAAGTTTGGGTCAAAAATGTATATGTATGTGTATGTATGTACGATTGCGCTAACCTCAACCCTAACATCAATTCTTACACTAATTCTAATTGGCGAAAAGATTAAATAGTTAGAATCAGCGGTAGTGTGGTTTGGTCACACTACGTAAAACGTGGCAAAAGGGGTACACAAATTTTTTATAAAAGTCTACTAAAAGTATTACTCTTTAAAGTTTGAAAGGTTTCTCCAATCAAATTGGTTGCATGACATATGACTTCTCCTTCCAGCTTACTCGATATTTTTACTGTCATCTCGTAAACTTGATCTTCATTTTTGTAGCCTTTTTCAGAAACAATTTTGTAATCCTAAATATTTTTAATTTGTGGCAAGCAAAAAAAAGGTACACAATGTTTCGAAAGCAAATTGCAGATTTAGTCCGCAAAATTTTAAGTAAATCGTTCAAAGAAACTTTGAAACTTATTACAAAATTGTCGTGAAATCAAAAAGCAGCAATAAGTAAGAAGGGTGCCGGGTCAAAACGCCCGAAAAAAATAATTCGGACGTTACTATTTTTAAAGTTTATTCTATTTGGACAATTTTCAAAATGGTCGATTTGATACGAAATGATAGTGATTAATTTGGCTTGAAAGATAAAAGTGATCATACAAAAATACATGATTTTTTTGGTTTGAAAAACAATTAAACTACCATTTTAAACCGAAAATCAGTTTGAAACCAGAAAGATGTGACTAATTTAAACAGGAAAACAAGAAGATAAATAATTTCTGATTTTAGTTCAAAATTTCAGGGTAGTTCGATTCGATAAGATTGATAAATTAGAAACCTTGTATTCTTAGAAAAATATATAAGATATAATAATTGGAAAAAACGTTGATACAAGAAAAAATCTTAAATTTTTAAATGTTTTTTTGTATCTTCAAATTTCAGACGTTTTTGTATCCGGTGTTTTGGTATCAGGCGTTTTGGTTTCGGGCGTTTTAACTCGATTTCAGTAAGAAGATATATGCACCTTTTTGAGGATTAATTTTCTTTTTAAAATTGTTTCACTCTCCTTGATCAGCCATGTTAAGTTTGAAGGGGGGAAAGAAACTGCTACGCACACAAACTTGTTTTCTTTCTTCGATGAAACTTCGTTAAGCTGTTCTAGTTTCAGTATCATCGGAACTAATAACTTACCTTTATCTAAAGAGCGCAATATTGCTTTTAGAGCTGGGATGCGAGTAGTGGGATGAATGAAAAGCATTGTGATACCGTATACGTGAATCAGGAGAGAGGAGTTGAAGGGTGGAGTGTTGTGATTTTTGGAAGTCGCAATGCAAGTGTACGCTTGGGAGTGCGCTTTTGAAACGTTTCTGATGTTCAAGAAGAGACTGATCTCCACCTCAAAAGCTGCTACCTTTTTTTTGCGGAATTCTTCGTTGGAATCTTCATTCTTCTGTGCTCAAAAATATAATGTATACACTTTTGATTAGAATGGAATAATCTCATAAAGATACTGATTGCAAATTCATTGTGTTGTGATTTCAGTATACAAGTATGTTGACTAGAATAAGAAGTCTTACCTCTTACCAGAACATCAATGACGCAGAGATTTCATGCGTACACGTGTCTTAGAGCAGTGATTCCGAAACTTATGCAACCCATTTCCCAAATTTAAATTCTGTAAGAATGAATTATCTCGTCTCCCCTTTTAATATGTTACTTCATAAATTAAGTCTATATTATAATAGCTTAGCATGCGTTTGTGTGTCGATAGAACCTTTCTGATTGGTTGAAATATAATTATTCAAAAATTAAACAAATATAAAATTGACGAATCATATTTGAGATCATCACACTATATAAAAAACTAGCCGGTTCCATGGTCGTTTCTCGCTACGATCGAAACATAGGTAGAGAGTGTTTGTCTCTCGCTTCACTCGAAACATTTGATCATGGGTAAAATGTTTGTTTCTCGCTTCGCTCGAAACATATGATGATGGACAAAGATACATTCTTTATCAAAGACAAATAATGACAATTAAAATTTGCTACCTCACTCAACATCGAAACGACGACGCGTCCGGCTAGTTTAAAAATATAATATCAATGAATCTTTTGTGCACCTCTTTTCCATCATTATTAATGTTTTATTGTAGGAGCTGCTTATCGTATACCACGTGAAGTTTCGCTAAAAATTCTTTGCAAAAAAAAAAACGAACCATTCTCGTTGTAAAGTCAAAAATGGGATCTTTAGGAAAATATATTTTCATGGTGATAACCCACCACTTTTCAAACGTAAGTGTATTTGATAAAATAATAAGTTGATCAAATTAATAAACGCCAATACTGAAGAATTTGAGATGAAGATTCTTCATGTTGAAGGATTAATTTCCCTTTGAAGATCTTCAAAACAAGACTCAAGAGTTGTGGAAATATGGAGAAAAAATGCAAAACCTGTTTTTTCAGCTGCATTAAAACATATTTCATCATTGCTTTATTTTAATATGTCTATTTGGTTCTTTAAATAAAATAAAATCTAAAATCTAAATTTAAATTTCCGTGTGTTGAAAGCCTGCTGCAAAATTCAAACTCTAATGTCCAAACTATTCAGTCAAAGAGGGCCACGCTTTCTTCTTTAGTCCAAAGTTAGAGGATACGATAAATGAATTTTATCAAACTACAAGGTATCTCATTTTTTTACTTTTTTTTAACAATCTTAGTAGGTAGTGTTAATCATACAGCAATTAAAATATTCCATTTTATAAGTAAGAATATGTGATTGTATTATAAAGTCTGGCTTATAAAGGATTTAAAAGTTTTCATCGAGAAGGCACAATTGCGCTGCTTGTATCAAACTATGAGGAGAGTGAGCTTAGAGCGAAATCGAATCCAAGGCCTTGAGTTATCGAAACCCAGTTTCTAACCAACCCTACTCAAGCCCCCTGAAAAAGAAAGTTTTCATTGCATTTATTCTAATCACTTCGTATAATCCAAATATAATCCTATTTGGATGTCCTAAATTATGTTGCTGAGATGTCATGGATGAAAGCCAAAAGAGTTAAATAAGTAGAAGCCAATACACTGAATTCGTTGACAATAAATTTTTCTATCTTTTTCTGCTCTCTTATACATCAAATATTCCGTTTTTTTGGCAAAATAGAACATTTATTGTCAAAATTTTGGCACCTCCTTGCCTGCTCACTTTTGTCGCTACGCTTTTGCAATCATGTTTAATCAAAAGCTAAGTAAGTTATAAGAAGCAAATCGAGTAGATTTTGTTTTGGAGGAAAATGAAATATAATAATTTAAGCAAGAATTGAGGACCAGCATTTGGAAGACTAATTATCAGCATCCTTTTTCAAAGGCATTCTATATATTCAAGATAGACGCTTTTTATTTCTTTGCACGCTGATGCCACACTGGTCCTCAAAAGGTTAAAAGACCACATCATCCCTAAAAATGCTCATTCGCTTACACATACATTTCTTATAGATAAATAATGGGGAATTAGAAGATAAAAGAGGTGATTTAATTTTCAAGGGTGCAGAAGTAGAAAAAACCTGTTTTTCGAAGGTCCATCTAAGTTTGATGTTGTCAAAGACAAAAGTTCTCAAAGTGCACACCAAGGAAATGACATCTCCAACTTGAACCACGCTATAGGATAGGAGGCGAACTTTTGGAGCTTGTAGGAGATTTTCTTGAAAAAAAAATTAGTTGTATAAGGATAAAAATGTCACCCAAAAATAGGATATCCTAAAGTATTGATATCGATTGCTTTCTAAGAATCATGTGTTTCACCCAAAATCACTGAAGCGCAAACGCACTTCAAGAGTTTTGATGCATCAAGTCAATAAGATCTGACTTCGAGACTGACTTAATATTTAATTTGCAAAATATATAAAACTTGAGCTTTGTACAGTGGACTTAAGTCATAATTTACTTTCTTTGAACACTTGCGTAAATGCGTTCAATCATTTTTAAACGCGTTCTATCCTAACTCCAATATAAGCCAACGTATCCGTCTAATTTTATTCGATTCCTTCTTCCTTGTTGAATTTCAAAAGTTTCATAGCCAAAACATCTTTTTTCTAACCATTGTCCAATCCTTTTGGACTGGATGCAGTGGATAGAGCAAAAGGGCTCAAATCGATGCCTCTAATCGATAGTTTATAATTTGATCCCAAAAATTATCCAAGAATTTCATAGATATACTTTATCGAATGAAATTGAGCTGCGTACATCTTACAAATCATTTGATAAAGCTTTAAGGTATAAAACAAAGAAAAATATATGGGCGACAGAGTCTTTATTGGCAATGACCAAAAAAGGGGACAAGCTTCATGAAGACGAAGAATGCTGACCAAAGTTTATATTCGAACTTAATTAGTAAATATAAAAATTTGAGAAATGCTATTACAATACAATTCTGGAACAATAAAGTGGAAAATTATTATTAAACTTGGTAATCAAAAACCCCAAATCAGAAGTTAATTGCATTGAGCCCAAAAATAATTTGCTTTTTGATAAATGTGAAAGGCCAGCGCCTTTAATCGAACTTTTACTAATATAAAAACTCCGGCTGAAGCTAACTATGATAAAATAGCTGCTTACACAAATAAAGTTGACTCTATTTTTCGCTTTGATCCAATTTCTTGTAAAGATCATTAGCAATCCACGATTTGAAATCGAAAGATCCTTGAGACATTTATGGTATTTCAAAAACTATATATATGTTTAACTTTGCTTATCATTTTTAGTTTCTGCTTAGAAAATTGCTCTTTTCCATTAGGCAAAAAGACTCTAGTCGCAAATTAAATTATCGATCAATTAGCTTGTTATGTTCTCCATCAAAAGTCTTTGAAAGAATAATCTACAAATGCCTCATTACTTACTTTTCAACCAGCGTCTTGTCGCGATGAGAATCAGTTTGCTTTCAGGAGAACGTATTCGACTCAATATCTACATAGCTATCTTATTGATATTGTCACTTCTTCATTGGATAAAAAAGATTCTCCGGTAGCTTTCACTGTCATTTATTATTCGATACTCTTATTCAAGCTATAAAAATACGCGTTCGATTGTAAATCCTTACCTTTCTTGAAATATTTGGAGATATATTTGGAACTTTTTCAGAACCTAAGATTATGAAACCTGGAGTTCGCAAGGATCTTTGTTGGGACCTTTATTGTTCTTAATATTTATTAATGATATTCATCACTCGAATCCTGAAAGTATTCATATTCTCTTTGCTGATGACTTGACAGTGGCCTGGAACTAAATTCTTCAAAATCAAAAGCTCTATATTTTTTTGGATTGAATAAGGATAAAATTAATCTAGAGAACTTGAAAATCGAAATTGTTTCAAGTTTCCATTTTTTTAGGTCTTATATAGTAAGTGAGGATCTGAAATAAGATAAACATTTATCTTTTATAACTTCAAAAATTAATCATATTATTGGAATACTCAAATTTTTGAAAAATACTTTTCAGTATAACAGTCTAAACTTTAACGTTTCTATTTTGGTGCTGGGAAAATTATCAAGCTTCAGAAAAGAGCGATGAGAATTATCTTCAATAATCCTTACTGATCTCATACCTGGGAATGCTCTTTTGAAAATAAACTTTTCAAGTTTTCAGATATCTACTCCTGGACAGTTATAAAGCTCATTTGGAATTACTTTCATTGTAATCTTCCTCCGGTTTTCGATCAATGGTTCATCCTACTCTCTCTCTAAATCCACATATTTCCTACGTTCACTTTATCGGCTCGAAACTTCTACTTAATAAAAGCCAAAATCCAAGGTCTCATTGAGATGGAGAGGAGTAAAAGAATGGAATAAGCAACTTTCTCCAATACCGGAATATCTTCCTATATTTCCTTTTGAAATAATCGTTGCTACATTTGTCTTAGATCTAATCATGACTGATTCTTACTACAATATGCATTTGTTTACATGAATATATTGCCCATATTTACTTGTATTTATATATAATAATAAAATATATATACATAATTATAAACTAAATTTGCTAATTTAAAACCTTACAATTAAATATAAGTTATTATATATAAATATTATATATTATTATTTATAAGCTTTTATAATATTAAATATCAGTACTTTTGGGTGCAATACTAGCGGCCTGTGAGCCGTGTGAACATCCCTCCAAATATGAATCATATTTTTCTTATGAATATGTGATTTTAGATTTTTTTTTAAATTGAATGATATATATAATTTTTTTTTGTCAATATTATTTGCTAAATAAATCAATTTTTCTCTCTACACTTTTTAAAATAGATTTACTAATGTTAAAATAATTAAAAAATAGATTTATGAAAAATATTTGACTAAAGTTTTACTTTTGCTAAAAATACCGAAAATTGATTAAAATTGGCCTCTATAAGTCGAAAAAAAATATATCGGAATTCAAATGCGTGAAGCGAACTATTGAATACGGCTTTTTGTGAAATTTACTCAAACATCTTCTGTGCAAATTGTTAAATACCTTCTAGATTAATTCGCAAAATCTAAATGCAGTTTCAAGGTCACCACAATATAAACTAGTAATTAGGGATGTGACGTTTTTGATTGACATGACAATGTGAGACAGTTAATCTCTAAAAACAAACCCACAGACACAGACTTATATATAGATCTTCAAAAAATCTAATAAAGCTGGACACTGGATAAAACCCCTCAAAATTTTTACTCACTATAATCCGATGTATACCCTGATTTATCTACGTATATAAATATAACTTTTTTTACTTTTTATAAGAAAATTAACCCTTTGAAGACCAAGATTTTGAAGATGATTCGTCTGCTTTCTGTTTCAATGGAATTTTATATATTCAAAGCAGACGAATTTCATTTCTTGGGATACTGGTGTCCCACTGGTCCTCAAAGGGTTAAGAATAAAAATATTTCTCTCTCATATCGATCTAAGCCTTAAATATATCAGTGTCATCAATAAGGTGTCATCAAAACTCTTTTCTCGCTATTAAAATTAATCTATTCGCGCTTTCTGTTCATATGGTTATTGCTTAACCATAAAACAAAAAACGATCGCCTTATTTTAGAAAGATCATAGATATTTCTTCTGAAAAGAATTATCCTTCTTCTTTCTAGTTCATATGAACGACTTTCTTTCTTATTTTCCTCAAGAAACTTCAAATATTTTCCACTGAAATATTCTGAACAGAAGCATCTTTATCTATTTTCATTGTCTAACCCCAGCATTTCTCATATCACCGACGCAACGAAGCGTAAAGTTTTCCTGGCTCAGTCAATTTAAGTGATGTGATATCATCATTATCATCCATTTGTCTCCAGGAGGGGAACACTGTCTTATATCCCGGCTAGCCAGGGTTGACTTTCATTTTCATTTTTTGCAGCGTCGTCTCCATTGCTTTCTCAGTTGTGCATCTTCCAGAGAGAGAATCCCCTTTTCTCCATATCTGCTTGATACCTCTACAAAAATTGGGAAAATTCAGCGACAGAGTCAAAGTAAAACGCAACAAAATTCAGTCTTTCTAAAAGATATCATATCGCACAGTTATCTTAGACAATATTTTTGATGAACTTTTGCAATCAATGAAACTTACTTTCACTTTCTTTCTGTAATACACGAAAGTAAATTAGAAGCTTGAAAAACTTAGACTTTCTGCACACACCTAAAACCGTTTTTCCGAAACAATGGTTGCGGAATAGGGTAGCAGTGAATATAGAAAAAGTTTGGATTTACCTTTGAAAGAAACGTTGATGTCATCAGCTTCAGTGTAATTTTTGTATGACACGACGCACTTGTACAAACCTGCGAGCTTAACCGACGGCTCTTCAACGAAAAAGCCTTCGGTCGGAACAAAAAGCAGATCGATTTTGCGCTGGCTCCCAACTCTCTTCAACTGAACGTCGGCGCTAGAAAAGGTGGACTTGCAAGGGATGTACGCAGGACGATTCTGAAGCAGGTAGACGAACATGTGGTTCTGGATCAGGTGAAGTTTCGTGTGAACTATTAGATGCTCCACATCTTCAAATAAAAAGACAATATTCTTATTATTTCCAACTTTTATTAACTCGTTATCGACCAGAATAATCTGACGATATCTAATGTAAAGCAAAAGAGTTGTATTAAAAAGTATTAATAAACGCAGACGATTTTATTTTTCTAAAGTTGACTATGGTCGAAAACCGGTTCATGTGTCAGGATAAAATTCTTCATGACAAAATCCTTTAAGAATAAAATATATTGAGAAAAAAGTAAAAAGAGTAATTTATTAACAGAAATTTAAAAATATATTAGCAAATTATCGGATTAAAAATGTTTCAACAGGCGGAAAAGAAAAATAAATATACTAGAATAAAATGATAATATTAAAATAAGAATAAAAATGGAAGAAAAAAAATAACTCAAATTATTTTATATATTTTTTTTTTCATTATTTTTTTGAAACTTTTTTTCATTTTTTTGATATATCTTTGAAGCATTGTATCATCTGTAATGATGTCTCATTCTTCTAAAAATTTACTTTTATATCATCTTTTTTGTCTCATTTTCATTATAAGAGGGATAAAGAAAAAAATATATATACTATCCCTACAAGAAGTGGATGAAAGATATGGACAAGGGTTTGCTCTCGGTTCTGAAATACCGGGACGTTTTCGGTTCTAAAAATTTGGGAACCGTCTCGGAACCGAAAAGTATTCCCGGTTCCGAGAATAACTTAGTTGTAATTGATTTATTTCACTATGCAATTCTTTGCATAAAACTTTACTGCACTTCATTCATATAAAATCTTTTTTTCATTGTCATCTCATTTTAAATGGTAAACGAAGAAAAGTGTGCAAACGACAAAAGAGTTTTTTTTTTCTTTTTTTTCTCTGCTGCACACTTTTGTCGTTTGCACACGCTTCTCCTAGAACCATTTTAATGAAAATGATATAGAAAGAAAAAAGTGTACATCTGTTTATAATAAATCAAAAACGTCAATTCCATTGCATCATTTTGCTGTCTATATATCTCGTTAAGGAACCGTTTGGAACCGGGATTTCCCGGTTTTTTAAGTTTTTTTCCGTTTCGGTACCGGTTCTTAATTTTCGATACCTATGCAAACCCTAGTATGCCCCCCTATAAGGAAATTTTAGGATAAAAAGTTATAAAAAGCACCTTCGCATGCATTTGATGTGTGTATTATATTTTATTGACATGAATTATTTTTTGATCTCAAATGAGCAAGAGGAAAGCAAATTTTACGTAAATTCAAGGAGAAAGCACAAAACGCCATCGCCTGCTATTTATTCAAACTTTAAAAGTTAGCTTTTGGTTTTAGTTATTTTTACACGGGTGAAAATCTGTTCACGGACCCCCTGAGATGCAGCAGGGTCCGTGGACCACAGGTTAAGGACCAAGAACTAGTGCCTCATGAAATATAAATGGTTGGCTATGGCATTTAATAATAATTTATTATTAACCCGTCCGTATTCACGATAAGATTTGAAGTAATCATTCTACCGTTGACAAACAAGTACACGCTTTTGAACACTTTGTGCTTGGGAACGCTGATGCTGCATTCATAGAAGCCAGTGTCTTTGTAATTCAGCTTATCTATGTGCAAGGAGAAAAAGGAGGAATTGTTTTCAGTAGAGTTCAATGTCAGCACATTTGTACTCTTAAAAAAAAGTAAAAAAATTAGAAGATGTGCAATCAATCAATGAAACTTCCAAAATTATAAATTGAAGAAGCAACGAAAAATTTTTGAACAAAACTTTGCACACTTTTTTCAGAAACTCAAAAAACCGGAGGGTAAAGGATTCTTACGAAAATGAAATTTTGAGGACTGAAAGTTTTTTTAGTGGTTTTAGATTTTTTGAATCTTGATAATAAAAAAATTTGTTCTCATAAAGACTTTCTACTCGTGCCAATCATGGAAACTATACAGTATATTATGTTTATATATAAAATGTTCTCATGAAGAACTTCCAAGTTTCTGAATTTTCTACAATTTTTTAGAATTTATTGTAGAAATTCTTCAAGAGATCCCATTTTTAATCTCAAATTATTTTTGCTCATTCATGTTAAAAAATTGTGGGATGTGATAGAGCTTAAAAATAACGGTGTCAAAGTATTTTGAAACATAAATAGAATCTTTAAATATTGGTCAAAAAACTTGAAGCCAAAGTAAAACAAGACTGAAAATTAACACTGTTTATATTGAAAATAACAGAACAAATGATAAGACACAAATATGATACACTGACAAACTTAGCAAATATTTTTTGCTTATTATAATAATAATCAGTGTTCATTTCAAAGCGATTTAAAACCCTGATAACTATCAAACAATAAAACCCCATGGCACATGCATCTCACCTGCAATGGAAAATAAGGTGTTTCTTATATCTATCCTTGATTAGGGAAATTTTGCTTGACTTGAAGGATGAATCAGTTTTTGTTCCTTATAAGGTATTTTTTGAGAAGTCTTTTTTTGATTTTTGTTACATTCACTATTATTTATTGATGGCTTCTTTGTAGAAAGTTGATGAGCAAAGATGAAAGATATCTTCTTTGAAAATCAAACTATCTCAATTGCATATATAAATATATATATATATATATATAAAAGAGGGTATTTAAACCGTTTTCAAGAATTGTGTCCTGAAGCAATATGTAAAATTCAAATTGAAGAGAGTAAATTTATTGATCTATTAAAATTGAAAATTTATTTAAAAACAGTGTACAACATTCTCATATTTAAAATTCATATGACATAAAATTTTTGGACAAACGCCACTTTTGCCACCCCTCTAGCGATTTTGATCAAAAAGATACGTCAATTTCAAAAAAATAAAAGATGCACAAGATTATACGAGCTTTGTGATATTTCAATATGAAGATTACATGTATTGGAAGAATATATTTAGTTTATAAATACACTTTGTTTAGCAGAATATATACTTTTGAATTTTTGTGGTGCTTGAAATTTTAAACAAATTTTCAATTTATTAAGAAAGCATCCATTTTATTGGTTAATATACAGAGAGAAAAAGGATTCGTCAAATTTACTAATTAAATTAGTGCACTGATTTGTAAGCAACATCAATTAGTTAAAAATACTAAGTGAAGCTAGTTAAATTTTATTCCATTTTTTAATTAAATAAGAAAATATTAAACTTCATTAATGAAGTTAAGAAAGTTAAATATATTTTATTATCCCCCTTGACTTTACCTACTTGATATGCTAATTAAAAAAGAATTATTAAACTATTCAAAGTAAAACATTAAAAATTTTAAATAAATATAAACGTTTATATTCATTGATAAGTATGATGGCCAAATCCTTGATTATTTTATTACAGCCTAAATTCTTTATTCTTACTAATTCTATTTGCTATACCATTTCCACAATTTACTAACCGACTTGGTTAATATTACTACTTTTTTCTCAGTGATATGCGCCAAAAGGAAATAAAGTTAGCACAAATGGAAACTTTTCATTATAATGAGATCTCAGAGTTTGTTTCTTATTTGCAATTTCAATCCTTATATTCTTTTGTTTTGGTTTTAGTAGCGACTCTTTTGGCCTTTGATACCGACCTCCAAAAGGCATTCTCATGTTTTCCTCAAATTTTTATTGCTCCTATCAATTATATGGTTGATGGAGAAAGGTCTTATAACGACAAAAGGCTAACATAGTAATGTCTGTTGTTGACATTGATTGACAGATATCAGCAAAGCTATTCTCATTATAAACATTGTATGCACAATAAGAGACAGCACAGTTATAATTCAAGATAATTGTTTCCAGAATTTTTCTACTAATCTTATTACAAGTATTTTATGCACAATAAGAGACTTGCGGAGTTTTAATTCTAGTTAATTCTTTCCACAATATTTTTATAAACTATTTAAATATTTGTTGTTTATTTGTTTCATTTTCTTTCAAAATGTTTTTCAACGGTTATGCCTATTATAAACAAAAAGAATATCAAACAACGATCTTATATCAATGTATGAAACACCGTTCAAAAAAGTGTCCAGGTGCTTTTAAAATTTTAGATATAACTTTGAAATAATTTTAATTAATTGCTTTGGGGTTGTAAAAAATTTCATAAAAGTTATGATGTTTTAATTTTTTTTAGGAAGCATTATTTTTAAATAAAATATTGAAAATAGTATTAAAAAGTATAGAAAACCGCGAAATGGAACTTTTTAATGAGAAAATAAAAAATGTAGTTTTAAATCAACAAGTCAAATACTTTAAGACAAGAATTTAATGTAGTTTCTTGCTAAGTTTGTTTTTGTTTTTTAATAGAGAAAATATTTCTACACTCAGTGCTGATAAAAGATGTCTGTTATAAAAACAAAATGTATTAAGAAATATGAGATATAATTGAAAACGTGAAAAAAATCCAGATAGTATTTATTTCAGCATCCCTGAAAAATATCATTTTTGCTCGGGGACATTCTTTAAACAATATGATGCCATCTTTGATAGTGAAAGAATCATTATTTTTTATGGTGAAGTCTTTTAATCATTTGAAAAGTGTTTGTAATGTTGAAGCAATTTACATTGACGTAACATTTAAAAAGTCACCTAAACATTTTATGCAAATTTTTACAATACATGCAATGCACAACAGAATCCAGATTCCTGTGATGATCTATTGTTTGCTTTGCAGTCAAAAGGAAGAAACTTAGGTGTAATGTTATTTTAATGAGCTTTATTTTAAAAAACTTCATTAATATTTTTTAGAAAAGTTTTTGAACACTTAAAAAATAACATAAATTTGGAAAATTTAAAATATGTTTGCGGAGATTTTGAAATGGCAATAATATCAGCAGCTAAAACGGTAATTTGAACACTTTTTGTAGAATTAATTTTTGTTATATTCGACTTTTCCATCAGCCAAATGAAAGCTGCTACTTTCATTTCACGCAAGCAATATATCGTAAGCTTATATCACTTGGATTTGGACCACTTTATATAAAAAATGTTTTAAAATGTTTTTAGCTATAGGTTTTCTGCCTCTTCAAAAAGTAAGCACTTGTTGATGTATATATTTAAACAAATTAAATTTATTTTTTTAGGTTAAAATTGTTTGTGAAAAATTTAAAAAAGTTTTTAAAGAGTTAAAAATGGAAGATTTTTTTTATATATTTCGAAAACACATGGTTAAAATTTTTCCATATGAAATGTGGACAGTTTTCAAACGTAAAATTAGAACTAATAAATCATTGCGAAGGTTTCCATAACTCGTAAATACCTTTTATTAATTTAAATATTAATGTTCTAATTATCTACAAAGTTTAAGGTTACATTTTAAAAATGACAAGCCAACAATTTGTGAGGTTATTGACTTTTTTACCTATGAAGAAAACATGTTTTTAACGGAAATGGAAGAAATTGAAAGAGTCAATTCTTCCTACTCAAAAAGTGATGGATCATGGTTGGAGTCTAAAAGAAAAGAACAAACGAGTGAAAAAATTTACCTGGATTTCGAAGAAAATAATAATAATGTTAACTTTTTTTTGTCAAGATTATCAAATCTCATTTCCAATCCAATCAAGCTGAACAAAAACAATGTTACCTCCGAAGATATAAGAAAATTTAATATTTCTTTTTTGAACGAAAAATCTATAATAAGGTTTCAATCAACTCTATTTTGAATTTATTATAAAGTTTTAATATGTTTTTTTTGTTATAAAAAGTAATTTATTATAATGCCATTTTTAATATTATATAATATTGTTGTTGTTCATTTTTTGGAAAACTTTTTTAGTTATTAATTTTTATGCAAAAAAATGATAAATATAGCCTATTAGTCAAAACTTATATCTTAAGATTGAAATATTTTTTATGTAAAATTAATTCTGTGAAAAATTTAAATAAGTGTTTTTATTATTTAAAATTGTATAACATATTTATTAAGCAAAATTGAGGCTAATGCCTGTATGATTTGCATCTTGAAATTAAGCAAAATAATACAATCTCGTAGACTGCCAAACTGCATCCAGTTTGTTTTTAAAGTCATTCAACGTAGTAGAATTCACAACTTCTCTGGGCAAAGAATTCCAATCTTCAAAAGCTCTTTGTGTTAGAAATGTTTGGAGATACTTGTTCTGGAAACTTTCAGCTTTAAATTTGAATGCGATCTACAAATTCTTGTTGAAAAGTCAGGCAGGACATCTTCTTTTATTATCATATTTTTCTTTACAATGTTAAAAATGGTAATCATTTCATTTCTCTTTATTCTATAATAAAGTGAAGGTAAGTTCAAAACTTTCATTCTTTCGGAATAAGGAATATTTTTCATAGCAGGTGAACTTTTTGTAAAGTTTTTTTTATATATATTCTAAAGGATAAACTATTTTATTTTAAATGTTGTTGAAAATTAAAAATATTTCAAAAACATTGTTACAAGGTTCATTTTTTATTAAAATTTTATTTTGTTAATTTTATTTAAAAAATTTAATTATTAAAATATAGCGTACATATTATATTTTTTATTGCAAATTTATAATAAAATGAACTAGTTTTTAATAGTTTTTAAATATGTTCAAACTTCACCAAAAAAGACATTTTAAAAAATAACTCACACTTATAAATAACATATATAAATGAGTTTTACAAAAATATATTATATAAATTTCATATTTATTTTAAAAGTAAAAATAGATAGATATTAATGCAGAAACAAAACGTTAATTGTATTTATAAAAATAGTAGATGACGATATGTTAAGTATCGTGTATCACAAGCAACTTGGGTATATACCTGTTCATTTTTATCACTCCATCTTTATTACCAAGAGTGACGCATTTTGATTAGAAATTTTATATGTCATTCATCGTCATACACGCATCAATGAATTGTTAGCCTTTTGTTGTTAGAAGCCTTTTCTCCTAGAACCGTTCAAAACTATTTTTTAGCTATTAGATAATACAAAAAACACCGATTTCAAAATAAATTTCATCAGCTATTGAAACCGTTGAAATCGGATTCAAGTAAAGAAGTTGAGCATAAATTTGTTTCAAAGTTGAGATAACTTGTAAAAATGTAGAACTAACAATATTTATTATTTTGAAGAAAAATAAGATTTAGAAAAGCATAAGACCGCATAAGGAAAAGCTCTTTAGCTTGTTGTTACCCTTTTTGAAACTTTGATAACGTTTTTCCAATCTATCTGATCTTTTTCCATGTCGCTTCAAATAACTTCCGTTCTTCACTCAAATCGGTTTCGGTATTCCGGCATGAAGGAAGTCTGACTTTTATATTAAATCCTTGGTTTTGATATATCTTTGAAGCATTGTATCATCTGTAATGATATCTCATTCTTCTATACTTTCATATCATCTTTTTTTGTCTCATTTTCATTATATAAGGGGGATAAAGCCGGTTGCATAAGAGACTTCGTCTAGATTTTTTTTACTGTTATCTAATAGTTTGGTAGTGAAAATTTTTCATTAATATCATGTTTTTTCAATTATTATCATTGGTTCAAAATCAATTTTTACATTGGTCAAAGAATTGTTAAGCCAGAAATAGAATAGTATAATAATAGAATGAATCTTCGGTTTGCTCACGTAAATAAAAAGTGGTACTTTTGAAGAACTTTATATTGACATCTTCTAATTACCGATAAACGGTGTTCACCGATAAATTACAGGTAAAAAATACGCAATCTTGATCACATTTTCTCCACTCATAAGAATCAAATAAAACCATCTCTATTTATAAATTCTTTCATTATATTATAGAAAGAAAGATTTATTCAAGAAAAAAATGCATAAAAAAAATAACAAATTATAAAGTGTAATAAAAAAAACCTTTCCGATGGTGCAGATTGGCTCAGACACTTATGTAATAAACAATAAATAATTACATCAAAATTCGGATTTTTCAAAAGGCCTGATGGAGCCGATAAGATGAAATCCATTATATTATAGATGATATAGATTACATTATATTTATAGATAGGGATATAGTGGTGTATTCACAAAATTATTGGGCAAGGGGGGGGGGGGGGTTTAAGAGACCCATTTTTAAAAAAGTGGAAGTACTAAGAGGGTATATATATAATCAATGATTATGATATTGAGACAATGTGTAATCAAATGCAAACTATATATAGTATACACCAGCGTTTTTCAAACTTTTTTTACTGCGACCCATAGCAATAGAACCACAGTTTGCATCGCGACTCATAACACTTAGGTGTAATAAGACAAATTCTGATCACTAGACTTTTTATTCAGCATCGACAATTTATATGGGTATTTTTTTTTATGAACTGCACATTGTTTTATTTGTTTGTATGAATAAAATAGTTTGATTTTTTTTCACTTTGCCCTAACCCTTGAATTCCTTTCTTTTTTGTCCCGACCCATTTTATTTTTTATGCGACCCAGTGAAGAGTCAGGACCCACAGTTTGAAAAACGCTGGTATATACAATACTCTTAAACAAACAGACCTTTTGCAAACAGTACCTTTTGCATCATACAAAATAATATACAAGGTTCACACTTTATTTTGAATAGAAGGCCTCCTCTCACTTCTCTCCATAAAAACATAAGCGCACCAATCATAAGGATTCCTTAAAGTTGTGGACTTTACCGTCTTTTTTCAAGGGTACATTAGACCCTCCTTAACTCGGACCCTGATAACTCGGATATCGGATAAGTCGGACCGTGAGCGAGAATACAAATGTTTGCCCTCATAGGCTTACAAGGGGTCTTTTTCATTTCGCTTTGGCTTACAAGCAGCCATTTTTCCATTTTACTCCATAGGTTGTTCGCAGTCATTCTAAATTTTGACGTTATTCCAAAGCTTGTTGTGGCTATAAATTCGTCCAATTTGAAATATTTTTTTCTACCATATATATATATATATATATAGTAGACCCTCTGTTATGTCGGACACTCTTCTCCGCCTACTGTATATCCAAATAGAAAGTCACAAGTAATCTATTTTTATACGTATTGTGATTAAATAAAGCCCTTCGTTATTCACTTTCTATCTATACAAAGTAAGTGATGCCTAGTTCGAAAGCGGATGCCATCCTGAAGTGAAAAAAAGCAAGAAAATGAAAAGTCAATAAAAATCGCAAAGGATAATTTTTTGATTGGAATTTATGTATCAGTTTGGATAACTCGCCACCTTATCCATAATCACATCTTTTGAAAAAATTATTGTCGGCATCACTTTTCAATGATGTTATGATTATGACTATACTATTGGAAATTTTTTTACATCAATAAAATCAAAAATTGATTATCACAAGGAAATTATGTTAGTTAGCATATTACTGCTTGCTATCTTGTAGAGTAAAATTCTAAATTTTAAAGATAATTTATGCTTTTACTAATTCGCTACAAAATTTCCCAAATGTTACAAATTTAACTTGGTATGCATAAATTTTTTACTCGTAAATTTTTCATTTTTTTTACCCTTAATTTGTGAAAAAAAATATAAAAGCTTATAAATTTTGACATTTTGATTGTAAAATTACAAAAAAATAAAGTATTGATTTTTAAAATATCTAGAAAAACACATTTTAATAATCATCTCTATCTATCTAAACAGCTTCAGGATGACAAAATCCACATTTAAACTCAGAAGAAATGTGAGATAAACAAACACTTAACTAAAATGCCATTTGATATAGTAAAATAATATTAAGAAATTTAATTTCTCTTATGGTTGTTACTTTTTAGAGTAAGTAAAAGTCGCTTTCATTTATAGAAGTTTAGTGAAAAAGTGATTTTAAAGTCAATTTTTTTTAAACTATTAAGGTCAAATTTTGATCAACGTGTTGATCGAGTTTGTTTCAATTGGCTTGTGCTCTAATCCGCTGCGAATAAAAGTCAATATTTTTTAAAAGAATAAAAGATCACTATAAACTAATTTTAAACTAGATTGAAAGATATTTTCTTCTGTTTTTGGATTTTTTTAGGTCAAAAAAGTGAAAAAAAAACATTTTTTAAGTAAATAAAAAGTGAACAATTTATTTTGTGTAAGACTGTTTTTAGAGAGTCAGAAATTAAAATATCTTTAATGATTATTTCATGTTTAAGAAGAAGAAGAAGAAATTTATTTACAAATTCGATACACACATAAGAAGTCATTATGATTTATAGGTAGCGTAATTCAAAAGAAAAAAAAGAAAAGAAAAATCTTTAGCAAAAATGTTTGAATAATGTTATGTAGAATAATATTAGGAGAATATTAAAAATTGAGTGAATACATGCACGCGGATGTATTTCCAAAGGTTTACGAAAACCGCTTCAGGAAAAATACACCATCAAAAAGACAAGGAGATTAAAAAGCAAATAGAGCATCAGGATGAAATGAGTACATGAAATATCATTAGCTAATTATTTTGACAAATATTGCAATTAACAACATTACAAGTTGTTTTTTCTCTATATGAAGAAATGAACGAATCTTTCATGATGAGTTTCATTTTCTTTACTGAAGAGCAACTTTCTGCTATGAAGCTTCTGTATTTTTCGTAAAAACAAACAACTTTGTATTTTATAGAAAGCTTAGAAGTTTCAAGTCTGAAACGCGGTTTATCTAGATTCATAACATTTCTGAAAAAATAGGAAGGTTTTGAAGTGAAAAGTATAATATTTTGAAGATGATTATGCGAAGAGTTCAAATTGGAAGGGATAAATATTCCAATTTTTTGAGTATAAATGTCTTCCAACTTTAACAAGTCAAGTTTAACAAAGAGTTCAGTTGTGTGAGACATTTTTTTTGAATGGGTAACAATTCTGACAGCTTTTTTATACAAAACAATTAAGCGATGTAAATTACAGTGCCCAAAGTTGACCAAGCTGTAATAAAGATGAGGAAGAAAGAAAGTTTTAGTAATATCAGAAGAACTTTAGTTGGAAAGAGCTTTCTGTTATGAGCAAATATACCATTTATTTTGGCGAGCTTTATAGAAAGATAAGTAATGTGCTGATTAAAACTGAGATTATTTTCAATAATTATTAAACCAAGCAAATTCACTTCAGAAAAGATTTTCAAGTTCAGCTTGTCAAACAAAAAAGTTTCCACGATGTATTTTTTCGAGAAAATCATTGATTTCGTTTTCGACTGATTTATGGCAAGGTAATTTCGTTCACACCAATTTAACCCACTGGAATAAGCCCTCTTTAACAGTTCAAAATTATCAGAGCAGGACGGAAAAATTAATGTTACATCATCTGCGTATATTAAAACATAAAACAGTCAGTGCTGTTGATAAAATCATTAATATATACAGTAGAAAGCAGTGGACCTCAGATAGATCCCTGTGGCACTCCTCTGGTTATCTTGTGATAAGAAGAATTTGCCTTGTGGTAGTTGACAAACTGTTTGCGATTTGCTAGATACGAAGCAAATAATTTAATTGATGAATTACAGAGACCAAAATGAATAAGCTTGTTTAGTAAGATTTTGTGTGACACACTATCAAACGCTTTGCCTAGGTCCAAGTATATTGCACCAACATCAATTTTTCTTTCTAAATAGGAAACTATTTTATCAAAAAAACAGCAATGTAGGAGTTCTGTAGAGAAACCTTTACGGAAAGCAGACTGACAGTTTGCTAACATTTTATTATCTTCCAAATATTTTGATATCTGAATAAAAAGCATCTTTTCGAAAATTTTTCCAATCGTTGGAATACTTTAAATAGGTCTAAAAGGAGATAATTTAAAACCTTTTTCTTTTTTAGGGACAGGTACAACCCTATAGTGACTTTTAAAACATCTGGAAAAACTGAAGTATCCAGGCATTATCAGAGTATCAGAGATAAAAATGGCTTCACAAGCTTTATATGATTTATGCTTACACCATAAGCGTCTTTGCCTTTACTATTTGACAACTCTTCAATAGCTTTCTCGGCCATTTGAACACAAATATTTTCAAATTGGAAGATACTTTCATGGAAAACATCGACTCTTTCATGAGTAATTTTTGCATCATCTATATTTGGCAAGCTAAAAGCCTTCTTGAGCTGGTTTGCTTTTAGTTTTTCATCCGTAACAATCTTTGCATCAATTTCAATAGCGCATGAATCATGATTATTGGGATGGATAACACTTTTCACCTTTGACCAAATTCGTTTTGAGTCGGAATTATCGAAGAAATAGTTCTCATAGTCTGCCTTTTTCAAAAAGATTAACTCATTTTAAATGTTGTTTCTCATTTTTTTGAAGGAGCACATTAAATTTGAATCGTTGGGAAATTTGCTAATGTCATTATGAAGTGAATTACGCATCTTTATCATCTGTAGAACTTCTTCAGTGATCCAAGGCTTCATTTTGACATTATGACTGGAATTTTTACGGAGTGCAATTTCTTTACAAGAGAGAGAAACATAATTTGAGATTAGGTTAATGAAGATATTCAAGAAGCGCGAATTTTTTAGAATTAGTAATTGTCATTCATAATTTGAATTTACATATTATTTCCTAATTTTGAGTCTCTATTATGATTTAATTTCCATGATAAATTTGTTTTTAATTTTGTTGTTGAATAAAAAGATGAAATAAAGTAAAAAAAATAAAAAAAATTCAAAAAAAAAATTATTTAAACAATTTCGAAGATACACTCCTTCCAGTGCTAAAAAAAAAAAGTAATTGTGAACCAATTTTAATCTAGTTTGAAATTTTTTTATTTTGTTTTTTGAAATTTTTTGGGTCATAAAGTTCAAAAAGGAATTTTTTAGTTCAACAAAAATTTAAAAAACTATTTCGAAAAAAACAAAAATATCAAATATTATTTTAAAACTATAGTTTTTTACTAAAAATTTATAATTTCTTTTATTGTTCTAATATAATATAAGAAACGAGTTTTTTTGATTGAAAAAACGTCAATTTTTTCTTTAGCTCAAAATTTTTTAGGTTAAATAAGTCAAACAAAAGTCACAATTATTTGATTGTAAAGTCAAAAAATAGGATTACTCAGGTTAAAAATTGTTTGCTCTGCTAATAATTCAATGAATTATAAAAATTAAGGTATCGGTAGGGTTGAATCAAAATTTGATAACATAAAAAGTGTAAACTAAATATATTTAAATTAATCTTACATTTTTGTTCGGAAAATCAACAACAAAAGGTAACTTTGATTCACAGTAAAAATTGAAACTTTGACCAGTTGAAATATCAAGGTATTGGATTCCATTCATAGAGCTATTATCTAAGAGAAGAGTAATGAAATGAAATAAAAAGGAATGAAAGATTCAATTTATTATATAAGCAAGCACACATTAAAATTCTGAGATGCAAAGAATTGTGGGTGACAATAAATACAATTAAAAGAAATATAAAATTCAATACAGATTCAAATTTTTTCAAAAAATGTCTGATAAAAGTGTAATGCTTTTTAGATAGATCAAATATGGGTATATGAAAATGTTTGAATAGATGGCGTTAAAAATAAAAATGGTTATTTATTAGAAATTCGTTTTTACATGATTTTCTTGTAATCTCAAGTGTCTGGGAAATGAGAGCGGATATTTGTACGTTTGCGAGAATTTAGGTTAAATTTGATAAAATTTTGTGAATTAGAATGTAAAACGAATACATTACATCAAACACATGCATCGCTAGTTCGGTGATGTTCATTTTATGGGAAAAATAACAGCTCATGTGATAATAACACATGTACAATAATATTATAAGGTATAAAATATAGCCTAGAAGTTTGAAAAAATATAAGTTCCCTTGTTTGCGAGTTACATTTGTCGAGTATATTATGTTATCTGTTACAGTCTTACTCTTCCGTTAAAATAAAGCAAAACGAAAAAGATTCGGTCCAACATTAAAAGTAAGTTTATACAAGTAACATAAATAATAGAGCCAGGAGATGAGCACAAAACGAAACGAATCTCTTGACAATATTAGCAAATTGGAAATACTCCTTAGCAAAAAATTAAGTCTGAAATATTTCACTAATGAGAACATAAAAATTCGATAGCTCATTTACAGTTACACAGTTTCTTGCAGAGTAATATTGATGACAATTTTCGGGAAATTTGTTTTGAATGCACCTTACCGCTACAAATCTAACAGAATTGTCGCTTTCTCTCGTTGAACCAAATCGTATGAAAGTACGAACGATAAAGAACACATCTGTACTAAGTGCAGCTTTCAAAAATGGATTTGCGTATTTTTCTGAAAAGAGAAATTTGACGTCAATCGGTCCTTTGAATGCCGATATATAAAAGACGAGCGAATGAAGCTAGCAACTGCTCGAAAAAAGATAAAAATGTTTCATTTTTGAATTTAAATTATTCATTTGAATATTTTACAGCAACTCACATTTCACCTTTGCTGCTTGCAGCTTTCTTTGTCTTTGAAGATAATTTGGGGAAGACCTGTTGCCTTTTTTTCCAAAACTCTCAGCCGAACGAAGAGAAATTCAAACATCGTGGAGAAGGCATCGAAGCAATTCGATATTGGAAGCACTTTCTGATTGGGCAAAACTTCTTCGTAGTGACGGATCAGAAAGCTGTTTCTTATATATTTAACAAGCTCGGTAAGAGTAAAATTAAGAACGATAAAATGCTTCATTAGCGTCTGCAGTTATCTTCATACTCATTTGATATCAAATATCGCCCTGGAGTTGTCAACTTATCCGCAGATGCGTTGTCAAGGGTTTGTTCTATTACAAAAGACTCAATGAACTTGAAGGAATTGCATAACTTGCTGCTTCATCCGAGAGTAAGAAGAATGCATCACGTTGTAAGAGAAAATAATTTGCCTTTTTCAATGGGGGAAATTAAAGGTATGACAAAGAAATGCCAAATTTTTTTAAAACAAAGTTTTTAAAAAAAATATTTTTTTTTTTTTTTTTTTTGTTTTCAAAACCCCCCCCCCCACAAAAAAAAAGAGAGTATTTTCTCATTATTATTGATGAGTCTCAAGATTTCTTTTCGCATTATCCCTGCAAAGACATAACGTCAATCACTGTCACCATATGTTTGCAAAATTTATTTACGATGTTTGGGAAACAAGATTACATACATTCTGATAGGGCGAAGTCGTTTTTATATTAAATCTTTTCTTTTATGTAAAGGAATCGTGTCTACGTTCACAACAGCTCATAACCCCCAAGGCAACTCACAGTGCGAACGCTACAATGGCATCATTTGGCGAACCTATTGAAAAGTGGGAAGAAGTTCTTCCAGACTGCCTTAATGTACTCAGAACTCTTTTGAATACATCAACCCACCAAACTCCACATGAGAGAATGTTTACATTCCCATGAAACACCATTAGCAACAAGGTTCCATACTTGCTTTCAAAAACTGTCTGGATAAGGAAGTTTCCTGTTTTATCCAAAGCCAAGCCTCAAGTAGAATGGGTGGAGATCTTGGAGGTAAATCCCCAGTTTGCAAGAGTAAGATTTCAAGATGAAACGAAATCACAGTAGCTCTTCAACACCTTGCTCCTAGCAGCCAAAAGGAAGCTGCTTCACCTGAATCTGGAAAAGAATTCCTCTCACCAGATCCCGGAAAAGAAATATATCAAGATTTTGTAAAATAAACACTTTTTCCATCAAGTATCTGTTGAATAAAAGCTCCAGTTTTCTCTTATCCCCACGACAACATTTTGTGAAAAAATTATGTTTCTTGAAGATCTGCCCGAAGCATTTCTGCTTACCGAAAAAATTCAGTTCACTCCGGTGCTTTGATGGAATCTCTTCCTTTTGATCGATTTCTTCCTCTTCATCGCTGTTTTTTGAACTCGGGCGTTCACTTAGGGGAAAACATCTGAACCAATTTCTAACAAGGATTAGAAAGATAGAGTAAAAGGGTTCAATACACAAATGGCGTGTTTTCAGTCAGAGCACAGTATTTACTGACCTTGCTTGCTTTAAGGTGGCAAAAAAATCTAGGTGTATTGCATTCTTTTTCAACGCAGAAAGAATTTGTTGCAAAATTTTTCAATAAATGTTTCAATGTTTCATAAATGAGGCATATTATATCTCAAGCGATAAATCGTAGTTTTGGATTATTTAGTTATGCAGGCATCATAAAACATGAAATTTTGTTTTTAATTTTTTTCAATAAAAAATTTATGAAAAACAAAAAAATTAAAAAAAATTTTTTTTTTTTTTTTTTTTTTTAAAACACTCAAATAATGCAAATTTTGATTTAACGGAAGGAAGTTATTACGATAAACTTGAATGTTTTAACAATTTTAAAAATTAATTAATTAAATCATTAATATTTTTTTTTATTTATTATAACTCTTTTATGGAATATATGAGACTTACTAGCAACGATTAATTGTAAAAATTGTTTAGCCTTTAAAATAATTTATGAAGAAAATTTTAATGTTGAAAAGGCAAACAGTTTATATAATTGAGCTTAAACCAAAAAAGTTTAAGATTTCATATAGGGAATCAATAATAATAATAATAATCAATTTATTGATAAAACTATTTTGATTCTTTTGCAAGGTTAGAGTAAACATTAGGAATTGCATCCCGAAGGCTTTTTTCTCACCCCGGGAAAAAAATATTTTTTTTATCAAAAAGAACACTAAAATTTTTAAAATGATTTATTCAAAATTGTTCAAATAAAAAAATACAGTCTGTTTTTGTTTACAATTTGAATCATGATGAATTATAAATAATACATATAGCTTTGAAATACACATACATAATACATAAATACCACCACATTATCTATCATATAATGAAAAAATATGATTATAACTGTGAATTTAATCTTGTATTTTTTCCCGGGGAAAATTCCCGGGGCTTTTTGTTTCGCTTTTCCCCGGGAAGACGGGGTCCTCAGGGTGCAATCTCTAGTAAACATCTAGAAAAATAAATCCTGAAAATGTGGATTGCAAAAGGGTGCATTTCAATGGCATAGTACAAAAGGATATAGCGTTTGATGATATTCCTTTTTTTGAGAAAAATGTGTTGAAAATTTCAAAAAGTTAATTCGACTTACATAATCCATTTGTGTTGAAAAATGTGTTTTATGAATTTAAAAAAATCATTTCAAAAATCAAAAGCCAAAAGGGGGCAGGAAGAAGCAAAAAGAAGGCGACAATACGTTTTTTAGAATTATTCACTAACTATAGAGGTGTTGACTAAAATAATTTAAGACTTACAACTTCTTTCATGAAACTTCACTTGAGCAGAACAGACTTTCAAGATAAAAATGAAGAAAAACATGGTGAGAAGAAGCAGAAACAAAAAAGGAGAGTGAACGTGGTTGAAATGATCAAGAAGTGGTGTAATGTTTTTAGTCGTGGCTTAAGATGTTGCTTGTTTCATAAATTTTGTCGAAGCAAACTACTTTTCTTATCTACATACAACAATTCACGAATTGCGTCGTGTGGTTTCTATTTGTTCATTGAATTCGTGTGCACAAACTTGATTACTTGTGAGATAAAGAATTCAAACTCCATATGTGCATCTATGTTTTCTGTTGTGCAAATTATTTTTTAGCAGAAATGTATTCACAGATAACAATAGTATTTTCCAAGATAATAACCATGATATAGGAGGGAAAGAAAGTATGGACTTCTTGACTCGATGTTTTCGATTTGAAGAATCAGGAAAACCAGAGGGAGAGGGGTCAACAAGTTCAGAGAAAGTAGAAGAGAAGGATGGAAGGATGGAAGATGATAATTCTAGTCTTGGAAGAAGTACAAAGAACACATGCAAATGGTTGATGATCGCTAGTTGTATTTTCGCGTATGTGTTTATTTGTGTGAGGATTTAATACAATTATTGTTGTACGTACGTGTACAGTAAGAAGTAGTTTTGATTTACGCGCAAATTTCGCCTCCAGTCTAAAATTGAAAAATGTTGTTGGATGGCAAAATCACGACTTGTGCATACACAATGACGATATCACGACTGCGCTCCTGTTCTATCACAACTTTTGCTCTACTACTACGCATTGATAGTGAGGAATCTAAGCTTTCTCTCCACTAAAACGATGTGCTAGGTAGGAGGTCAATACTTTTTGTGTCAAGGCTTTTTTGCGTCAAGCAAAAATGTAAGCATCTGTGGAAAGAGTCACCAAGAGGAGGCAAAGATGCAGCCAATAATTCAAAAGTTACCTTCCCCCGCCCCCACTTTTGTCAAATGTAGAATCTACACCTCAGAACATTCAGGAACTAGGTTTAAGTTAATTGAATAGACGTAGAAAAGACGAGTGGAACTCCACCATTGACAAAAATGGGAAAGCCTTGATTAAATTAGTTTGCATATCTAAAAACGTTATTAAAGAATAAACAAATTAGACTAAGTTTTGGCTGCGTGAGTGTTAGGGGGTGCCTTGGATCTGGTTTTGCTTTCAGACAGACAGGCTATCTTGCATTCAAATCCCGCATTCTATTTTTTACTTCTCATAGTTCGATACGAGCGGTTCAAATGTGTTCCTTTTCGTTGAAATACCCCACTTTTACCCAATTCCATTCCAAGCGCATAACTTAGTTCTACCGTATCCAAGATGCATTTTCATTTTGAAAATTAAATTTTGAAGTTTAAAATTTTAATTAGCATGCTTTAATTGACATCATCAAAAAGTAAGTGATGGATAAGTCAAATTATGATTTAGGATCTCCTTCATATTTTTGATTCTCTTAGCTTTCACTTCAATTCCGAATAATTCTCTGCCGATTCAGTTGAGGTGGTTGTGAAAAATATTGCCTTAAATGAGTTTGAGATGAATTTTTTTTTAAATGTTTTAGGAAAAAAAATGAAAAAAAACTTTATAACAAAATTCTTTCTTAAACGAAATTTTAAATTGATATAAAATTTACCTACTTGCCTATATTAATTTTTTAATCTTGTCTTCTCCATGTTTATAAGCTATCTTTTTTTTTATAAGATTCATATTTAAATGGAATTTTTTTTTAAATATTATGCGACAAATAATTTCCGATGATACGCGTAGAAAATGAGATCGTTTTCCCTCATCGCCAAGTAGATTTATCTGCCATAAGCGCGATTATCTGTGTTTTTTTCAAATACAAATTTGATACTTTTCATTATTGATACAGTAGAACGCACATTTAATAATAATAAGAAAGAATTGTAGTTTTTTAAGCTGTCGTTTCGCTCTCAAAGGAAGAAAAATGTATGTCAAAAAATGTATATGTAAATACATGTGTATAGGATTGTACTATCACTAAACCAACCTAGCCTCAACCCTAACTCTTATACTAATGTTTTTGCTTTGAGAACTACATTAATCCTTACCCAAGCAATAGCTTTCCAAAATTTTACACATTAACCCTGGCAAGAGGGATAATTTTTACAGACTTCAAAGACGGGTAACGGGAGTTTTACTCGCAATCATAAAACAACTACCTTTTGACATTTTAAAGTTTTTTTTGCTGGGGCATTATTATAACTTAATTTGGTACGATTGTGATGGAGTTTTTTTATTTTTGCTCTCATCTGCGTTCTGGTTGTTATTTCTAATGTTTGCACTTGCGCAGTAAAATATGAGCTCCCCACATACGTTACCAACAATAAATCCAATATCCCTGACGTTTACTTATAATACTTATGCCCTTCTGTTTTCAAGTACGCTGAATCAATGTGTATTGGCTGATGTACTGAGAATGTGCTTGAAATATGATCCGATTGCTCGATATCAATAAATCCAAATAAGCGACTTACTTAGGGGGAGGCGTTTGCGATCAGTTCCAACGTAGAAGAAACAAATCAATGACTGAGATGGAAAGATTGTTTATCCTTTTGAATTGAAGAATGAAATTTAGAAAAAATAATCCTTCAACCCACAAGATCCCTGGTTCATCTTTTAGGACGGAGACGGGTTCCTGATTTTAACTCTTGGAGGACCATACTCTTCAAGGCAAATCATATGCAGTCTTTTTATAAGAATTTTAACGATGTGTTAAAAGAACAAGTCCTTTTGACACACCACGTGTATTGATGATAATAATCAGCAATGTCTTTTACTTTAATCAGTGCTAGTGTTTGAGTATAGTCGTTCTCCTACATTTATAGATACATTATCCATTTTTAAATTCCATTATTTTGTTCTTTATTTTATCATTTGCTAAGGAAATATGAAAGTACTCTTAACAATAAATAAAACTGCGCATTAATAACGCAAAACAGCGCTTCTAACTATTTAGTTTGTTTTCTGAGTTATGAAAAGAAAATGATTGCAAATTTGAAAAACTCCGCTGCACTCAAACGCGAGATCGCTTTCAAAAAGAAAAGTTTCAAAGTGGAAAGCAATTTGTGCAAAGCAAACCAGACACGCATGTAAAATGTTCTGATGCCCGTTTTCGTAAATTCCTATCATTTTTGGTGAACATATTTGAATCTGTGAATTCCCTTAAGCTTGCGCTCCAAGGAAAAGAGATCACAGTACTCCATTGTCGTAAAAAATGACAACTTTTGAAATGAAGATGGAATTATGGCATTCTTAGACAAGGAAAAATTTGTTTGATTTTCACATATAAACAAACATATTAGTTGATGTTATTTTCATCAATGAAGATGTCCTAGAAGCAATGAAACACAATGTAGCATATCTTAGCCAAGAAATTCCTTTTTATTTTCCTAAACTAAAAATTTTTAAAAATACTATTAATTTTTAAAAACGCGTTTATAATCTCGATTAATATAATCTGGCCTCACAAGACTTCCTAATTCAAGAACACTTATTGATTTGATTAATGATTGAAGAGGTGTAAAACATGCTTTCTCTGAAATGTCTCATAGCGATTGAAATGGGTGAGTCCTATTCTTGCAAAGATGTTTCTGAAAGTTTTGTTTAGATTTACCACTAAATATGAGTGTGAGCAAGGTTTTTCCATGCTACTTGCCATTGAAACCAAATTTCGAAACAATTTGGAAGTGTGGAAATCTTAGTAGAGTTGCATTGACCAAAATAGTGCCAAATTTAGACAAACTGGAAAAAATGGTCTCTTTTTTTAAATCTTTAAGAACAGAATTTTTGGTAGAGCCGATTTTGTATTTGGTGTTCAAAATATCTTTGTCTTTTAAAGACCGTATGGAAAGGGCTATATAACTCATTGGTAATACTGTGAGACCACATTTATCCGACAATCAGCTATTCGATGCAATATTGATTAGGAGATAAAAGTTTTTTCTCAGCTTCTCATTTAACTAATTGTCAACAGGTCTACTTCATATCAAATCAATTGGTTAGGTGAATTGATTACTCTGTATTGAGATTAATTGTTGCTTTAACTAAATTTTAAAATGGTTAGCAACGAAATGTGACCAAGAAAGCAAAACTTTTTTGTACGTTGTTCATATCGAAATACAATTGGAAAAATGACACGGGTGAAATTGAAAAAAGAATTAATACACATATAAATGTAGATAAAATCAACTACAAAATTTGTAAAAAATATACGAGTACATAATATAAAATTACAAAAAAATATATAAAAAGACTCGGATTCTTTAAATTTATGTGAGAAATATTATTTATGCTGGTATAACCAAAACAATTTTTTAAAAAAAATTTCATCTTTACACATGAGTAAGGTTGGTGGTTAGAAAAAATCGATTGTGACTTCTCGATGAAAACACCCCACGGTACCCTTAGAATTTTACTAAAGTCACCCCACAAAAGATTCCCATAGATAATATGTGGATATACATACACGCATAATCTTCCTAAATACTTTATATTCTTTTTCAAGTCTTTTGCAAATCTATTCTATATTAACATGTTTACTCATCTCCAGTTTAGCAGAGATAGCAATATTCATGTTGTCAGAAACTGATTATTTTTAATATGGAATTTAAAAAATCTCCGAATAAATTGGAAATAAACGAAAATTTTCACTTTAGTTTAGAAATAAATTTTAGCAGTGACTTTGAAAGAAAGCCTACCGGTCTAATCGATTCTTATGCAACACTCAGATTGGGTATACTTGTAAAAGAGAAGAAACCGTAAAGAAGCGCTAGAAACGCTTATTTTCAATGGATTCAGTGTTTGACTGTTTTAAACTATTATTACAATAATCATTTTTGGGAATAAGCCTTTTTTTAGGAACATCCCCAAAAAGAGTCCCAGGTGTATTCTGTATGAAGACAATTCACCAAACGTTGTTATCCAGAAGTGTAAATAAACTTTTTGAAGTAAGGTGAATTTTGTTTTTTCTTAATATTAAAATTCTTAATGTTTTTTCTTAGTTAAAAAAAGGCGTGCGTATGGTTGGTTAGATGCTGGATTCGATAACTTAAGGTCTTGGGTTCGATCCCGCATCAAGCCTGCTTTCCTCATAGTTCGATACAAGCGGCGCAAGTGTGCCTTCTCGATGAAAACACCCTACGGTACCATTAATGTGAAAGTGTGATTGAACTGTTGGCAGAAAAAAATATTATATTGCAAAAGTGTGATCTATAATATTAGCACA
Source organism: Nectonema munidae (assembly GCA_030549495.1). Classification (NCBI taxonomy): domain Eukaryota; kingdom Metazoa; phylum Nematomorpha; class Nectonematoida; family Nectonematidae; genus Nectonema; species Nectonema munidae. The sequence goes on along the minus strand of JAUIRK010000312.1, from coordinate 155,297 downwards.
GATTTTAAAAAGGTAGAATTGTTGCATTTTTTATTGATCAAACAAATCAATGTAAAATGGCGATGCTTTTTTGAGACATTCAAGCATGTTGAGGTCCATGAAGTCGTTTTCTGTAACTGAGGAGGCATCACAACTTGAGAGAAAAAGAACGCCATCATCATCTTCGTGCAAATAAAAAAGTTTTAAAAGTATTGAAATTCTTTCAAAAAACGCGTAAAGTAAGATATTTGAGATAGATTTGGTGCTGAAGGTGGCCCATTAAATTAGTGCATAAAGTAAACAGAGGAGGTGAAGAATTTATTGAGCACAGAGTTTTATAAGAAACCAAAAGTTTGGCTTTTTCAAAAGCAACGCGGAGAAAGAATGGAGTGAAGTGTTAGTGTCGGTTTTCAACGTTGAATGTTGTCAGCGAAAATTCACTTTTAGTTTTTTTTATAAAACTTTGTGCCAATTCACTCTTGCTCTGTTTTTTAATCAAAGTTTCGTTTATCGATAAAGTATATATAATGCACCCAGGACGACCAACTTGCATGGGTTTGTGTTATCTTGTTAAGCTAGAAGGTTGTGATGCGATTACAATTAGAAACAAGGTAATCTGACTTGATAAAATGCAGGAAGTTATGCACAGTTGTAAAATGTCAGGTAATAATGGTGGTGCGTTGATTGGACAAAAATTCATTTATAATTTTATTTGAAAATTATAAAACTTCAAATCCAAAATTTTGAGGATATATCTGAGTCAACACACCTTCCTTACTCTACTATTTTTAGTTGCATGCCCTAATTGAATATTTCGGTCAAATCACAAGAATACGCAATGTTAGAGATAAAAACTCTTAAGACTCTCACACATATTCAAAGAACATGTTTTTTTAAAAAAAAATTTATGTATTATTTTATATAATACAAAAAAAATTAAATTGAAAAAAAAATTTAATAAAAAAATTAAAAAATATATTTTTGAATAAAATTTTTTATTAATTTAAAAATTTAACTAATTTTATTAGTGGTTTTTTTTAGGTTGATGTTGAGCGGACGCTTATTAGCATTTTTGCTCAGTGCCAAATTTTTTAAGGCAGGCCTATTTCATTCTAGATATCAGGAATGTGCTATGAGCACATTCTGAAGTACCGCTGTGATAAATATCTGTTTTGTTTGATAACGAGTGCTTACAAATTTTAAATGTTTAACGCGGGCTCTTCACCTCCGACTTCGAATTAAGAAGGTCCCCTCCATATGATTACAAAAATTAACTTTTTTTCGTTATTTAAAATTAACTTAAAAAAATCCGATCCCAACTTCTATCCCTTTAAAATCTCCCAATCCGCAGATTCTTGATTTCGCAACCCAAATATATACAAATTGGGAATTCCTAATATCATATGGTGAAAAAATGAGATATAAAAATATGTTTCGTACAAATTAAGAACTAAATCAAAACTGAAAACAAGGATTAATCTCTAAGATCAAATAACTATGATGAAATAAAAAAAAAGAGATATTGATTTATAATCAATATTTCAAAAAAAAATTGAAATACGGGTATGATGATTAAAAGCTTAATATAAGCTGATGATAAGTACATGAATAAGTTCCTACAATTACAACCCAAAAATACAATTTTTGTATTGCGATTTTACTTATTCTACAAAGAAAATATGGAGAACAGGCTCTCAGAAAATACACGAATTAAGACAGACACTTCAAAATTTTTACCAGTGCTAACTTTTTGAAAAAAGTTAAGAGGCCAAATAGCATTAATTCTGAGAGAGGAGGCAAGACAAGACTTCGTTTCTTTCAGAGCTTCGTCCAGAGAAGCAATTAGAGCATTTTTGCAGAGGTAACGCAACATTTTCCGACAGGACTTTATCTTCGGCAACATTCGCACAAAAGCATCACACTTTTGAAGGATGAAATTGAATATGGCAACGTGTTCATACCTGCAACAAGAAAAGTGCATATGAATTTGCTTTAGAAGGAACAAAGTAATAAAAAAGAAACAGCAAAAAGCTAAATAAATTCAGGTAATTCTGACTCTTTCTATGTAATAATATTTTTGATCTAGTGCAGGGGTAACCAAACTCTCTTTGAAACGGGACGGATTACTGAAAATTTAAAAAACGCGGGTCGCAATATTGAAAAGTTAAAAACACTGACATTATGAAATTTCTATTAATACTTGTTTAAAACAAAACAAAGCAAACTTTTCGATGTTTTCCCTATGGATGTAACAAAGTTGATACACTGAAGATACATAAAAAGAGGAAATGAACAATATATTTTAAAAATACTCATTTTATAACACTTATCAATATCAAAATTTACCGTGCGGGCCGGACAAATTTACTTCGCTACCCGGATCTGGCCTGCAGGCCGTAGTTTGGTGACACATAATCTCTATTTTTAACATTTGATAAATTTTTAGAAAAATATGTTTAGCTTTTTGTGAAATCACGTTCGATTTGGGTTAAATTGGACTATCATTAAACTCCATTTGAGACAAAAGTGCATGAAAGGAAGAAGTATTCCTTTTACCCCTTTTATTTTTTCGCTGTCTTGATATAACCTTTTTTCCTTTTAAAAAAAAATTTAAGTTAAAGACGCAAAATGTTAAATAAACTAAGTAAAAAATAGTGAGTTCAAAATCATCTTTAAATGACTAATCAAGAAAGCACAACCTTTGAGTCTGCATTCTCATTTTCAAAATAGACAAACATTTGCAACCACTAGGATGGGGGTTATCATATCCAAATCAGTATTTGCAGACTTAAACATTTTCATATCCAAAAACCAAAAACAATCAGCTAGGATTATTTTTACTCTCATATTGTTTTCAACATTGTGAGAAAATATGGTAGGGTTGGGAAAATATTCTGGGACAAGGCCAACATATAGACTAGAGTGTCTATAAAATCGCTTAATCAAGATTTGCATGAATAAACTTGGAAAGCTGAAACATTGCAATGTCTCAGGGAAGTTGAAAATCTCAGAAAAGTGATAATTCAATTTTCAAGACATTTAAAAAGATTCAAGCCAAGAGCGCATATCTAGGATCCACCGATCGCCTAACAATTCGAGGTTTGTAAAAAAATTTAGGACTTGAGTCTTTATTTTCATTTTCTCCTTCACATCATAACAACAACTTCATCTTTGAAGACATTTGTGGAAATATTATTTATTTGACATATTTTAAAATTTAACCTTTTGGTTTGAATCGTCCAATTAGATTCTAAAATTTTACATTTTACTTATAGATAAGAATATGTATTCATATCATCTGGAGTACAAAATTGGAAGGAGAGCGACAATTCTCATTTTTAAATGCGGTATGATTAGGAGGTGGGCAGAATTTTTAAATGATAGAAAAAAGTTTGTCCCATTCAAAAATCTATGAAAAAGTTGGCTCCTCTTTGTAAAGAAAAAGTTGGAGCGGGGATTGAGTACCTTGGCCATATTACTTCAATAATACAAGAAAGAGGGTATAGTAAAATCTTTCTATATTCCCCACCAAAGGCACTTAAAAAGTTCTTCATTAAGTAGACTTGTTCATTAAAAAGCAACGACATTTGTTTCAAACTTCGGAAGTGTTTTCACTGTTTAATAAAGGTTTTCATGATAGAGGTTTTACTTTACTGTAGATTGAGTATAATGAGAAAAAATTGCATAAAATTGAAATCAACATCCGAAGTATTTATAAACGTTATGTGCAAAAATTTTGGACCCAATAAAAAGTAAATAAGTGAGCAAACGAAGTTCGAATATGATAAAATGTATTCTTACTTATTTCCCTCTTTTAAGTCTAGCAGTTTCTTTTGTTGTTTCTTCTTGTTCTTGGCAGACCTGTAAGAGCTTTTGCTGGAGCATTTGGAACTGATGGAAAGAGATGACGAAAAAGAGGATGATAACGTTGAAGTAGAAACTAAAGATGACATTGAACTATGGCAAGACTCGTTGTCGCTATTTTCTCCCCTCAGCTTTTCACGGTTTCTCTTTTCAAGAAAGACTTTTCTAAAATATTTGAAGAAAGAAAATAACGCGGGAAGATCTTGGCTCCCATTTTTCAATAAAGTCTCTAAAACTTAAACTTAAACGCGTAAAAAATTGTTTTTTACTTATTTCAATTTGTGTACTTATACGTAGGAAAAAGTTAAACAAGGTAGAATACGCACTGCTGATTTATAAAGCCGATTTCTGACTTGGGCCCTACTTACCGCGACATAAAGGATATCTACTGTATATGGATATACTTGCAAGCAAATATAGAAATAAGTCAACAAAAGTATGAAATTATTGAAGAAGCAAATCAAACAAATTGATTGGGCTTTTATATCGATCGCAATGAAATCATATCAAACATCGCAGGAGCAATTCGAATATGGCCTCTTTGGATTTCAAATTCAGCTGATCTGACAGCTCTTTCCCAAAGAATCTCAGAAGTGCTTCCACTATCAACAAGGACAATTGATTAGATTCTCGAGATCACTTTAAACGAAAACAAGAAAAGCGATTCGTTTGGATGCTACGAACGATTTTAGCTACTGGCTATTCTCTTAACGAATCCTAGAATATCATAACGATCGTCATGCTATCACACTTCTCACTGAAATATACAATGGATAAACAAAAGTATGTAATAGGGAGACAATTCTGTACACTTTTTATGAAAAAATAATCACCTATTCAAGCGGCATTAAATTTGAATGCTTAAATTTCAACGTCGTTTACATCTTAGTGTTATGGAGAAGTTGGAAAGAGTGTTTTTAACGATTTTGTATATTCAAGAACTTAACGCCATTTTAAAAATATTGAAACTTCTTCATATTGTTGGCTCATGCAAACCAAAAGAAGGAGATAATACGAATTCGATGGAGTCGCACCTTTTGAGAAGGAGTAGGAGACGGCGTCGTAATATTATTGCACCTCCTACTCTAATTTGATATATAGTTATATTCACATATGTTAGATTTAAAAATAAATTCCTTTGCACTCTTTATTGTGTGCAACGTTGTAAAAACCCAACATAAAAATGTTTATCATTTTGGTCCAAGTCTTGTATTTTTGCAACCCATAGAAAAAGACTCAAAAATTAAATAAAATTAAAAAATGAAGTTTTTTATTTTACCTTTGTAAAGGAGCAAAACTCAGTTTATGAATGGAAAGTTTTTAGGAAAATTTTTTAAACCAAAAATTACCTTTGGAAAAAAAATTGGATAAATTCAGTTTATGAATCGTAAGGTTTTGTCTAAGAAAATAAAAAGGTTATAAACAGACAATGCAAGAAAGACACTAAACTACAAATACAAACCAATAGATGAGATCAAACTTTTTGCTTGCAACACAAATTTAGAAATGTTTAAAATGAACAGGAAATCTTTTAATGCCTATCTAAAATTAACATTCACAAACAACCTTGAAATATGGTACATATTCATCACACTTTTTGGAGATTTATAATAATATTTGAAATATGATGTGGAATAATTATTAATTTTTGAAGTCAAAGTTGAAAAATTATATAAAGATGGAGTTATAAATCTCTAAAAAATTACAAATAAAAAATAAAAAAGAGTACGAAGTATTAGTAAACCTCTTATCTGCCATGACTTGAGAAAGGCGCTCAGAATATCGGCACACGTCTTTCTTCATGTCCTCCAGCTGCTTCACGTATTGACCACAGGATGTGAGTAAGGCAGAAAGAAACTGAACATAAAGACTTTGACCAACATCACACGAGAGCTTTTGTGAGTTTGTCAGCCAAAACGCCTTTTCCCAGTCCTCATCAAGGAGAAGGCATTCGAAACTGGAGGCATACTCATTCAAAAATTCATAAACTTCATTTGCCTTTTGGAAGCTTGAATAGAAAGGATTAATGACTAAAAATCTAAGAAGAATACAATTTATTAATCTTTCAAATAGTGTTCGGCGATAAGCAGGATTGGAAAACCGTGGGCTTAATTTTTTTTCATAAACATGCTTTGAAAAACTTGATAAACTAAAGAAAACATCAAAGATTTATCAGACAAAAAAGAAAAGTTCTATTTTATACTGAAAAGTTGGTGAACTTTCACAAGATTTTTAACTTTTCAATAGAAGCCTATTCCTTGAGTTTCGTCACACAGGAACAATATTTAAAAATGATCGCTCCCGATATACAATGGCTCATGGAATAAAAATGCAACTGAATGATGCCCAGTTGGCAAATCCTTTAGACTAAAATCATTTTGATTGGATCTTTTTTCGCCGTAAAGCTTCGATTTTGATGCCATTTTTACACCTACGCTTAAAGAAAAAATTTCTCTTCACATCCAACATTGTTTAAAACAGAAGCGTATACTTTGATTCCTAGCATGAATTAGACTTTTCTGTACTTCTTCATGTCTAATCTAAAGCCAGAAATAGGTTCAAACCAGAAAGCGATATATATGGAAGTTTCAGTCCCACCAAAAAAGTGGAGAAACTCCTTCCAAAATCAAAGATTTTAATAAAATACGCTGAGTTCTTCTACTTCTGCAATTATTATATCATTTTATATGCTTAGTTTTATTTAAAGTTTGATTCTGTTTTAAAAAGGCGAAAAAATGCCTAACAGGTAACTGGCAAAAAAAGGTTGGACAACTAGAGCTATTCTAAAGAAGGAGCAGTGCCCGCGCTAAGCAAAAATGGAGGGAGGGGGGAGGGGAGGGGGCTGGCAATTAGCATGGAAAACGCTTGCTCACACTCATATATAGTGGCAAATCGAATCAGAGCAATCTTTGCAGTAATAGAACCCCCCATTTCAATCGAAAAATCGCTATGAGACATTTCACAGAAAGCATGTTTTACATCTCTTCAATCATTAATAAAAACAATAAGTGTTCTTGAATTAAGAAGTCTTCTGAGGCCAGTAATCGAGATTATAAACGGGTTTTTAAAAAATTGATAGTATTTTTCAAATTTTTTAGGTTAGGAAAATAAAGAGGAATTTCTTGGCTAAGATATGCTACATTGTGTTTCATTGCCTCTAGGACATCTTCATTAATGAAAATAACATCAACTAATATGTTTATATGTGAAAATCAAACAAAATTTTCCTTGTCTAAGAATGCCATAATTCCATCTTCATTTCAAAAGCTGACATTTTTTACGACAATGGAGTACTGTGATCTCTTTTCCTTGGAGCGCAAGCTTAAGGGAATTCACAGATTCAAATATGTTCACCAAAAATGATAGGAATGAAAACGGGCACCAGAAAATTCTACATGCGTGTCTGGTTTGCTTTGCACAAATTGCTTGATTTCTTTCCACTTCGAAACTTTTCTTTTGGAAAGCGATCTCGCGTTTGAGTGCAGCAGAGTTTTTCAAATTCGCAATCATTTTCTTTTCATAACTCAGAAAACAAACAAAATAGTTAGAAGCGCTGTTTTGCGTTATTAATGCGCACAGTTTTATTTATTGTTAAGAGCACTTTCACATTTCCTTAGCAAATGATAAAATAAAGAACAAAATAATGGAATTTTAAAATGCATAATGTACCTAAATGTAGGAGAACGACTATACTTAAACACTAGCACTGATTAAAGTAAAAGACATTGCTGTTTATTATCATCAATACACGTGGTGTGTGAAAAGGTCTTGTTTTTTCACACATAGTTAAAATTCCTATAAATAGACTGCAGATGATTTGTCTTTCAACTATTCTGCTATGTTGAGATACTTTTTGACAAAAGATATTTTTTGAAACTTTTCAAACCATAAATAATAACGTTCAACCAATAATTTTGTTTACCGAAGTTGAGTGCTTCACTACCAGCGCAAGCTTCATTTGTCGGGCTTTAAAAAAGTTGATGCCAACACTTCAGAACACAAAAGTCCCATGTTCCTCTTCCCCACCAGTCGTTAATGCAGTAAAACAAAATTTCAAGTGTGAGTCGTCATATTTCATTTTTTTAAGCCATTAAGAAAAATGCACATTTACAAATTAGGCATGAAAAGCAATACAAGAAAAAAATAGTACTCTATTCAAAGACTAACTAATTTATTCTTTTTAAATGTGATTTATTGGCAAAAATGGCAAATGACCCAATATGGGTGCAATAGTTTGCGAAAAGGATTCACTCAATGTCCCCTTCTCGATCCCCATGGAACTTCTTGGCGGTACGCGGACTCCAGTTTGAAAACCACTGGGCTAGAAAATTTCTTTAATAATAAAGAATTCTTTATTATTCTTTTAATAAAAAAATTCTTTTATAATAAATTTTAAAAATTATAAAAAAAAAAAGTTTCTCTCTTATTAATTTTTGTTGAAAGGTGACACCGTATGTGACTACATTTTAGCATAAAGACTTTGACAGTCAAGCGAGGGCATGCATATCTTTGCAAAAGTTTTTCTCGTAAACGAGAAGAAACTCCATTTTCATTTTTCTCCAACTTTTTAAAACAAATTTTCATCAATATATCAGTTATATATAAGTGAATTAAAACCATCAAGGCAGAAAAAACTTTAAAACAATTTTCAAAGGAAGTAGAGCTTCAACTAATTTTTGAAAAAAAACCTACTGTTCAAAAACGATTTAAGTGGAGGCGATAAAACACCATGTTTTATCAACACACTGTTTAAGAAAAATAATAAAACAAATCATATTTTAAGAAGAAGGCGCGATCTAATCCGGCAAGAAAACTCCTAATCCGTTATCACTTTACCAACAAATTGTTTTTAAAAAAGCCCGAGATTCCTTAAAAACTATTTTGCATATTCTACTAATTACTTTAGCATAGTACTTCCCAATCTTTTTTTAGGCGACCCAAATTGTATTTCTCAAAATAGGGACGCGACCCCACAAATTTAGTTGCATATACTTTAATAAAACTACATATATGATTAGCTGGCTGTAAAAGTAAGGGACGACAATTGTGATGAATATATCTGCAAGAGAGGTACTTTAAGTTTGTGAAAGACAAAATTATCATTAAATTTTATTATATTCACAGCATTATGAATTTTAAAACTTGACATTAATTAAAACAACCACTTCTGGAATAATATTCTGTCACATTTTTTAAGAACAAGCTAAAGGTGTGAAATAGTAAATTAATTTCAATTGGAGCATCATGTTGCTAAGTTACTATATTCGTGGTTCAGTCTTGAAAAGTGCAACCCTCACATCATATTTCGAGAACTGCAAATCGTGATTCACACAAATAGGTTGTAGCGAAAGGCAATAACACTCTAACAACCTCGAATCCAAGGACTGGTTTCTTTTTTTCACAGTAGTCCAGAACACACTTAGAGTTTGTCGCTGAAAGTTAAAACGAAGAGTTTCCTCATGCTGGATCTCTATAAGCTCCTCATGAAGATTTTGGATTGAAAGATCTTTGGCTTGGATATCGAAAGGTCTTCCCAAACATTTGTATTTCTCCACCGAGAATGTGCCTGTCAAACTCCTCACTCAATTACTCCAGATTGTAGGAGAAAAGCACGAAGATAATAAATCCATCGTTATTTGACAGCTTTTTTCCTCCTCTCTTTATGTTTAAAACATATGAAAATTAAAATTGATTTATCATTTTTGTGGGTTTATCTTCTTCGTACCTTTCTTCATTTATCTTTGTTAAAAATAGATAAGAAATTATCCATTATCCCTCAACCAATCTGTGACTGTATATCCTTAAAAACTCGTAGAATTAAGAGTTGACAGTGTTTTTATTTTAAGGCTTTTGGCGACACCAAAAAATGTTTGGCGACCCGTATTAGGGGTCGCGACCGTAGGGTTGGGAACTTAACTTATTAACGGTACTTATGGGTCATCTCCCCCCCCCCCCCCCACTCTAAAAATTTTTATTTGAATTTAAATGATGAGTAAAAATAATAAATTACTTGTTTAAACATGAGTCCAATACAAACTAATAAAAAAAAGTCTAAAATATTCTACTATTTTAGTTGGCAAAATATCGTCTGCTTACTCAAAAAATATTATATAGTGTAACTAATGAAAATCATACAGCAAAAAAGTAATAATTTATTTAATTTATTTTCATAATTTAAATATATATATTTAATTATATATTTAAAATTATTAATTAATTAATATTTTTTAATTATTAAGTTGGAAAAAAAATTTTAACAAATTTTTTAGAGTGGGGAGGGGGGGGGAGATAACCCATAAGTACCTAATTAAATATTATTATATTAAAAAATGAAAAATTGATTTGGTTTAGGTAAAAAAGTATCGTGGGGTGTTTTCATTGAAATGGCACAGCTTGTATCGAACTATAAGGAAAGGAGGCTGAATGAGGGATCGAACCCAAGACCTTGAGTTAATGAAACGCAGAATCCAACCACTTTACTCACTCCCCCATATATAGGTTTTAAAATAACAAGATTAAAATCAGGTTCTTAGCCGGTTTCCAACGCTGGTTATTTTATCTCAATATTTATACACAAAATGAATTTAAATTGATTCAAGAAATAGGAAAAAATGCACATATATCAGAGTTAAATTAAAAATATCTGTCACGTTACTTTTTGTGTTGATATAGTTGCTTAGCAATTTTTTGAAGGATTGCGTTCATCTCAGTTGCAGGCATTGAGAGAGCACGACAACAATTGAGAACTCCATCAAAATCACAGAGGTTTTGGTAGCATTTGAGAGCTTTTTCAAACTGTTTGGCGCAAAAAAAATAAAAGCCAGAAAGAGAAAAATCGCTCTTTTTGCAAAGAAATTCAGCATATTCTTCCTTCAACTTCATCAACAAAAGTTTTCCTTCTTTATCATCTATGATATAATGGCAAGGTTTTAGAGACTTGGCTTCAACATTTAGGTTTGAGTTGTTTGATTATAAAATTTAACTTTAACTGATTTCGCTTGTCTGCCGCTGCACAAAAAGTACATGGATACACGTTACAAGCGCACCAGATTTTACCAACAAAACGTAAAAAACATTTTGCAATTAATATTAGTTTCCATTTTTTTTGTTAATAATAAAATAACACTACTGTTTAATCATGTAAAATTTAAGTTATGCTCTAAGTATAAATATGCAGACCTTAATTTTTAGAACCATTCTTCTTTAAATCTATGGTTCTCAACAGAATAGTGCTCACAGGAAAACGTTTTAAGGGGGCATATCTTTCATTTACTATTTCAGCGGATGCACTAAAATTTCTTCAACTGGCTGCCCCCCCCCCCCACAATCATGGTGCACATTTTTTTTAATGAATAGTGTGCTCAAGACTAAATTTTAAACGATAGCACGAATTAGTTTATACTCCCAAACACAGATTAATCCACAAGTCTAAACCTACAATTTATAATAATCGGCAATTATACGGTTGATAAATAAGCATGAAACTTCAACATATGATCATTTATTGATCATATAAAGTATTAGGGTTAAAATGTAAGAGCAGGCATAAATTTAACTCTTTTCTGGCTTCAAGAAATTTCGACATCGTCTAGTCCCAAGCCCAGAGTATACCGCAATGCAAATACCTTTACCAAACTTTTTACAACTATGGATACTAAGAACAATAATAATAATTGGTGCGGAATAGCCAAAAGTAACAGGTGGGGTTTGCTACCGCAGAAAAAATACTGATGGCTATTGCATTGAGAAGTGGCTAGTTGGATCTTTAAATGTTGGAAGTTTAGTTGGAAAGATGGTGGAGGTTGTTGAAATGTTAAAAAGGAAGAAAAGTAAATATAATTTGCAATTATAAGTTATTTTAGGTAGGCAATGACAAGTGAAGAGCAGGAGTAGGAATAATGGTAAAGATAGATATAATTAATGTGAATCGGTTGAGTGATAGAATAATTGCCGTAGATATCTGTACAAATGAGGAGGTATGGTTATTTTTCTCAGTGTACGCCCTACACCTAAGTCTTGAAAAAAAGAAAATTTTTATTTTAATTTAGACAAAATAGAAATATGTACTATCTTGACAGATTTAAATGGCCGCCTAGGGGAAAGTAGTAGCACTTACAGACAAGTGCATGGATGATATGGTAGGGTTAACGAAGAAGGTAAAAACTGGTGTGATGAGATCATTTTAAATTCAGATTCTCCTGAAGAAAAAAATAAATAAATAAAAATTAACAGTAATAAATCTAAATGAATGAAAATAAAGGACTTTAAAATTGGAAAATTTAGTTTCAAAGATATCAAGCATAGCTTATCAAAAGCAAAAATTTTAAGTGCAGTACTTATTTCACTCCTAAAATTGTAGAGATGATAAATGCAAATGTTGTAGTAGAGGGAGAAGAGGTTGATCAATTCTGTTATTAGGGGAGGCTTTAGATAAGATGGGTGATGTAGGTAATTCATTATAACATAGAATAAGGCTAGCTTGGAAGAAATTTAAATCCCTAAACAGTATTTTGTGCGATAGCACTTTTTCTTTGCACCTAAATTTGTATAAAAATTGTATCAGAACAAGCTTAGTTTATAGCCGTCATCGTTGGGCTTTGAAAGAAGCTGAGAAAAACAGACTAAATGCAACAGAAATGAGAATGCTAAGAATTATGTGAAAGTTGAGTTTAAAATCTAGGATAAGCAATAACAAAATATGAAACTTGTGTCAAGAAAATGAAATAAATAAAGTCCTGGAAAATCAAATGTCAAGACGTGGCCATGTGATTAGAAGACCAATAGAAAAGTTATTAAAAGAGTGTGTATAGAGCAAAATATCGGTAAATGTAAGGGGAAGCTAATGATAACTTGGAAAGAAGTAGGTGAAAGAGATATGAGGAAAAGACATTTAAATCCAGGATATGAGCAAAGTAGAAAAAATTGGAGACGATTAATTATATCATGTAAAACATATCTCATATTTATTACAAAAGGCAAAAGACCCGAAAAATCACCCGTAAAACTGATTATTATTATTTTCTGGCTTACTTATGTCCAAAATTTCTAATAATTCTAACAAAACCAACTTGCCTATTAATACTAGCTTCAATGCTTAGTCTTGTTAGGTTATCAAGTGGAATTTCCGACATATTGGATCGCAAATAATTTTGGATAAATTTAAGCTCACCTAAAGACTCTTCAGTAGATGCTACTGTAACTAAAATCGTCAAAAATAACCGTTGTTTTTTCTTTCTAGTTCAATTTCACACCCCAGAAAAAAATTGGCTGATGCTGATATTCCATAACATTTTACATATGACTTCTTTCAATAGTTAGATTTGATTGCCACGGGAAAGGGTAACAGAGGGAAAAAAATTTATCAAGAATTTACCCGTGAAATTAGCTTCAAAAGCATGGAGAAAAGATGGAACTTTAGTCACTTATCGAAATATACGAGAACAAGATCCATCAAGTCAAGCAAATGTTGTTTATGTCAGACTTCAAAAAGAAAATCTTATGACGCTTGTTTCAAAAGAGTTTGTAAAATCACTCCACTACAAACACAAGATCAAACACACATCCTGTTATTAAGATTGATAGAACTGCTATTTTAGAGAGTTTTCATCACCAAAGTCTACGGCAATAGATACATTATATCTTTCAGATAAAGTCAACCCTGATGTAGGGAATACTTAACGGAAGTATCAAAAGTGGATCTTTTGAAGCGGTGAAGATCGAATAAGCGCAACCAGGATTAATTGGAAAGAATTAGAACTGGTCGCTTTTAAGAGGTGCTCGTTTCACCATCCCACTGATTTTGACTATTCAAATCTTTTCAGCAATTTGCATAATAATTAGCCAGGCAATTTCAAAATGAGCTTAAATGTGTACAATTTTGGAAACATATTGTAAGAGCTAGGATTCGTCTAAAATTAGTATTAGTGTTGTTTTGTTGAGGTTAGGTTTAGTGTTAGCGCCATCGTACATACATACATTTACATATAAATTTTTTGACAATCTTGACACAAGCTTCCCTATTTATTTGTAACACATCGGAAACAAAAAATCTAGACATACATACATACACAAATAAATGCATATTACATACATATCCACATTAGACACTCATAAGCTGAAATACTCAAATACCCAAAACAGGGTCTATACCTTTTTTTTATTTCTTGGATAGCAACACCTTCCCTCTCTTTTTTAGCACGTTTGACTGAAATTTAAATGTTTGCATTTATTTAATAATTCGATACCAGAAAAATCTAAATCCTCTATTTTTACCATAGATTTAGACTTATTCAACAAAAAAACGATGGATCTATATTTGTGTCCTTCATTTCTGATGAAGAGATAGTAAAATAGTCTTTGCTAAGGGAGATTCGTTAAAATTTTTAAATAATCGCTAAAACCTTTATTAGAGAACACCTCAAAACATATTTGATTTAGGAGTATAACAGAAAAACATATTCCTAAATTCTAAAAGAAAATAAAGATGAATAATGTATACCTTGTATATTAACCATTGCATCTTTGATGTCTATTGCTTCAGAATATAAACTAAATTTTTTTACAAACTGCAAAACTTCATCCATGACTTCCTGTGATTGACAGTTAAGTAGGCAGGACAAAGCATCAATATTTCTAATAATTTGGAAAATTGAAAATGAGAAGTATGAAAGTAGTAATATTAAGGTGATGATACCGATTCAAATCTTTGTTTATGAGATAATTCCTATAAGGCAGTTTATGTTTTTGCAATTCCTTTAAATAAGGTAGATATTCATTTGGATCTCTTTGACAATGCTCAGCAACTATCATTGTCGTTTCAAAGTCACAGGTGACAAGTGCCTCAGCGTATAAGACATCTTTGCTCACAAAGTATAGTATATGCTTAATGGCGCCAGCAAGCTTTATTTCCTCATTGGATGATGACATGAGAGCCATTTTAACGTAATTTAGAGCGGAATAAACATCTCTTTTTGGTTGCACAAAAAAGGAAGTTAAATGAGAATAGAAAAATAAGAAAGGATTTGAAAAAGTATTGAAAGCAATTCTAAATTTGTTGCAAATCAAGAAAACATCTTTATCGCAAGAATCATGACTTTGACCAACAAAGTCAGAGTATACATCAGATATAGAATCTTTTGAATTAAGTTCAGATAAGAATAAATTGATATCTTTGTCATTACCAATGTCTACAAGAAATCCAGGTATATCCAATAAAAATTGAGAATAGTCATAATCTATTAGGACATTCATATCAATACGATGTCGTTTGCAAATGTTAAGAGCACGCTTAAAATTTCGCAAAGTTAAACACTCAAAAATTTTGTGGATCAAGAGAGGACGTGGATAAATAATTTCAAGATTACCACGTTTTATCTCACACAAAATTGAGATGTCTTTTTTATCACAAACGATAATTTTGCATTCTTCGTTTATATCTATATATTTTACTTTCAACTTTAATTCACCGAAACTGTGTATTCTAAACTCACCATGATTATTGTGATCGTCTTCCCTGAGAAAAGATTTGAAAGGAATGAAACTTAGCCGTTTGAAAAGATCTGTCCAAAACAAAAAATTTTCAAATTTATAAAAAGAAAGGACATCCGAGGCTATCCTTACATTATCCACATACAGATCGTTTGAAAGTGTTAACGAAAGGCTTACGAATTCATCATTACAAATGTTTAAAAATTTAACACGATCAAGTTTACTAGAACTATCTATTGAAATGGCAGAAGATTTATCTAAAGAAAAGTCAGAAAGCAAATTCTTGGGCTCAAAATTGCAAGGCGGCGAAAAGAAAGAATCTTTCAGGTTTAACTTGAAGAATTTATCATCTGCCGTATGAATCATGAAAAAGTCATTTTTTGAAAGAGAACTGTATGAACTTATCATAACTTCATGAGCTAAAAAACCGGACAGGGTTAGAGAAATCATGTCATGGTCAAAGCTTAGCGTACTTTTGAATAAAATGTAGGAGTTGGTTTTGTGGAAGTATGTGCATAGAATGAGATTTTGATGATTTAGCAAATGCAAGCTTAAAATCTTGAAAGAATCGTCAATAAAACTTTGCAAACTCTTGCCTAAAAAAATGTGATAAAAGTATTTAAAAATTGGTCTATTCTTACGCGATAAAATTTTCCCAAATTCAGACATGTACAGGGTATTTTCTTTTAAAAAGGTTTCAGAAAGAGTAAAAGAATTTCGAATATCAATGCTCTTAGTAGAAACTTGAGAATCAAAATCGTCAAACTTGTAAAATATGAGAAGGCATGCTGAATGTGCCATTAAAAAGTTTGTATCATCGACACACATACAAGCGATATTATCAACTGGAAATATAGTATTAAGACTGTAGGAAAATAGTGGATGAGGAAGTTTGCTTGCTGAAAGATCAGTCACATTGATTCGAGATCCATCAGTGATAAACAGCATAGGATTCCCCATAATCGCAAAGGACGAAGGATGTAAAGTGAAGGAATAGAAAAGACAAGAAGATGCTGATATAAAATACAATGCCAAGTAGTTGGAAAACTTATTGTCATCATACCATTGTATCTGTATGCATGCATCTTCATTTAACTCACTTGAACTGTCATTAGTATTGATTGACTTCTTAAGAGACCAATGATAATTGTTGCGAATCCATAACTCGACAAAAACATCAATTCTATTGGGTACTTCATCAAGTGATGCTTGTCGAACTATAGCCAACACATTCCCTACTGTAGGATGCCAAGATAAGCACAAGATTTTAGAACTTTTAAAAGTTTTAACATTTTCAGTACTAGTTTCTCGAAACGATAACTTGGGCAGAGAAAAGTGTCCATGTGTTAAGCCATTGGGTTCATAGAACTGTATAAAAGGAGAAGTAACATCTGTATATTGTGAACAAGCAATTATTTCACCAGAAGCTTTCCAAGAAATAGCCTAAAAATATAAGTAGTGAGTCAAAAAGCATGATATTTTTTAACTTTAAATATAGCTCTAGAAGTTTAGGAGATGAAAAATAGCAGGATTAAAATTACATACTCTTTTTTACTTTAGTGTTAATTCAAGGATATTGTCAACATTTTGAATATACCATTTTTATATTGAGTGCGCACTTTTTTAGGTTTAAGTTGGATAAATTTTTATTATATAACTTCGATTGATTGTATTGATAACACCTAAAGATAGAAGTACAATACTGAATTTCAGAAGTATTTTTTGAAAAAATGGAATCTTAAAAGATCTATACAAGATTAAAAACTATCAAAATGTTATAATTGAGTGAAATTAAACATCAAACAAAATTGTTCTAAATTTATACCTAAATCAAGAACAGTAATCATTTGGACACAAATTTATCCACATTCATAGAATTGTTAAAGTTAAAAAACTATGAAACAATAAAAGAAAGAAAAAATAAATAATTAAAAAAGTTTCTTTCATACGACCTTTCAGTTCTCAAAGGAAGCATCTTTCTTGGATAAAAAGGGGGTACACGTGTTATTGACTTTTAATTAAAAACATTTTCAATACGGTTGAAAGGGGTAGCTATGGAGTTTAAGCGTTTGTAATGGAAAATTACATCCATTACAACTCCATTAATTATATCCATAATGGCTTGAGCCCCCCCCCCCCCCGATTTTTGACATGAGCCCCCTCAACTCCTCACCCCCACTCAATTTTCCAAGCCTCTTCACTCAATTTTTCAAGCTTATATAAGTTTTAAATGAATTACATCCGATAAAGTGCGCTTGTGAAAAAGTCTTTTCTTTGTACATTGGTAGTTTCAATAAATATACTATAAAATAAACGCTGTGTAAGTGACCAATCTTTTTTCTTCCAATGTTCTTCAGTAGCTCTACTGTCCCAGTAGCATAGAAAACACGGATATTTTGTGTATCCTCCTTGCTGGCCAAGAAGAAAGTTAATCATTTTGAGATCAACACATATCAACCAACCATGAACTATTATCGATAAAAAGCCTCCAATCTTTTGAATCGTATGCCGGTAGTCCCATAGAAAGTAGTAGCCCTTTTACATCGGTACTATAAACAAGCTGGTTATCTGAAGTACATACGCAGTTCTTTTACCCTGTTGCGATAAAACTAGACACTTGTACCACGTACTAGCATTCTTTTTCTAGCAGTCTTGAAGCCGACAATTCAGCAGACTTTTTTTGACAGATATAGATCCCTAATCAGATCATTTAACTCAGAATGGGTAAATAGAGATGGTTTTTTCCGATCTGCATCATATGTTTGAAAATTATCCTTCAGTTCCTCTTCAAAAGAGGAAGTTGAACTGAGATCTGTGTCGTAAATCTTTTGAAGTTTAATGAATTTAGGCACAGGTATTTCTTCACAGTGTGGAACTGGCCGAATGGCTGAAGGAATACTTGGGTATTGCAAATGCTGTTTGTTTTTCTTATTAAAACCTTTTACTTTGACAAGGCAGAAATAACAGTTATCCAAGTGATTAGTGGGTTGCCTCCAAACCACGGGCACACCAAACTTTAGTTTAACTTTGCTTCCTTGAGATCATGACCGTAAATTTTCTAGACAAGACTTGCACACTTTATGAGGAGCCTAACTTTTGTCTTGGTCTCCAAGTGGTACTTTAAAATATGCCAGATACACACTCTTATGAAAGTTCGTGATGTTGCGCCTTTGAGTCTTCAAATTAGTTTTCACAGATATAGCAAAATATATCTCGATCATTTGAGCACTTTCCTAGCGATGTTGTAGCCATCATTAAATCATAAATTAGCAAGAATTATCAATACAATCTGTAAAAAGAAAAAACTTGTATATTTCAATATATATTCAAAATTCATATTGAAAAAAATATATATTATCATGGCTTAAATACACCATTACTTAACACATTTAGAAGTCCAAACTTTAAGATTTAAGAAAATGGGGTGCACCTATAGCACAAAAACGTGATGTGATAGATGAAATCAGATTTGGATTTAGTACCCAAATATTAGTCTAAAACAGTTCTTAAAGTCCATGCCAGAAAAAAAATTTTTTTTTGTAGACCTGTGAATAGTTAACTATACTCCTCAACCTCATCACCTTACTTTTATGACCTTCTTTAGCTCTTGTTTCCGATGTTGATCGAATTTCCTTCTAGAAAGGAAAATTTTATAGTGTGTATTTTCATTATGTATAGTTTCAGCCCCTTTGAGACCCCCCCCCTAATTTTGGTTAGCGCCGACTCTGTAAAGTATACTTAAAAATTAACCATCTTCCATTACTTATTGATTGAATATTCATCTATTTTTACTATAAAACTGAATTATAGCAAATTTAACTCCATTTGATTTGTTTGACCCCTATTACAATTTGAAGCATCTAAATTTCAGAATTTATTAAATTTAAATGTCGAACGAACAAACACATAATTAATAATATAATTTGTTATCTAACTAATTTTAAACAATTACATAAGTGAGCTAATAGACATTATAATTGTATTTATTTTTTGTTACCATAAATTTGACTTCTAGGGAATATGATTTCAAGAAATTTCACCAAGAAATAAAATATAAATATAATTCTATTTATTATATTATCAGATAATAATTTAGCTCTTTGTCTAGTTGTCTCTCTTTCAACAACAATTTTTCAAAACTTTGTTTAAACACATATAAAGTTAGAAATCTTCTATTTCATATTTAACCCTTTGAGGACCAGTGGGACACCAGTGTCCCAAGAAATGAAAATCGTCTTCAAAATTTTGGTCTTCAAAGGGTTAAGAGTGATGAAGAGGTTTTTAAAAAGTGATATTTGAATACACCCATTTTACCTGGCCAATGCATGCTTCTTCTTTAAAAAATGATTGCAACAGACCACATCTATTCCAAATACTAATTTTTCTTTCATTACCACGCGGAACATTGATGGCAAATAGTGTACTGTCCTTTTTCCAGCAAACTCTAAATAAATCCTTCTCTCCAAAAAATCCAGTAAATTCTTTCTCTCTAGATTTCTCGGACATCTTTTTTTGACAAAAATAAATACTATGATAAGAATTGAGTGACACACGAGGATTAAAATGAACAATACTTTACCAGAAGGACCAATAAACTGTGTTTCCTTTTTGCCCCATCCAACTGAGGCGTTTTCTACTTCAATTGGAATGTTGGAGTCGAAATACTCTGAGGATAAATCTAAGCGCCTTTTCACTTCAAAGAAACAGTCGAGAATAATCATTGACACCTGCTTTAAAATTAAATAACAAGTACATGTAAATAAGGCATATGCAATACTTTCAAATCGTTTTTAGCATTTTTAGGGTTTAGTTTTCGACAATTAATTTCTTTTTTTCTGCTTTCTTTACTCCTCTTTTGATTCAACCAAAAATAGTCTGCTATAAGTAATAAAGGAAATCTTTGAAAAAGATTCGTTTCAAAAATATGGTCCTTAAGGGATTACTAGACAATTTTTATTTGCAGGTTACTGGTGACCCATTGTGGCATGAAAAACCCAAGTTTTTGGAAATAAAATGACGCTTATCTTTTTCAATGATTTTTTTATATAAATAGAGAGTCTTGTTTTGGTACGCTGGTATTGCATTGGACCTTAGCAGATTTAAAGTTTTGCCTCCGCAATTATGCCGTTAGATATATCGAGATTGAGACATCAGTGTTGAATTTTTCATATATATAAAGAATAGTTGGGGTTTTCATCATGAAGAACAGGCTTGATTTAATTGAATTCGCCATACCCTGATTTGTTATAAGTAAAACGATGTTATAAATATACATGAAAAATCCAACTTCAAATCTCCTCATGCAACATTTGACAAGAAGGGAAAAAATTATCTCAATAGCGATATCTGAGCATAAGGCTTATGTGAGATATCCCTAGTCTACGTAGTAATCCATATTTAAAGGGAAGGACTTAAAGAAAAGGGCATTTCAAAAATATCATTAATAACCCTTTAAAGATGGACGCTCCTTTTTGTGAATATAGCAATTAATCGAAATTTAATGTTAAAATTTTTTTTTTATTTAAATATATTCTACCAAAATTAAATTACTTCTATTGTTTTTTATAAAATTCAACCTCATTTAAAAAGTATACATTTTTCCTTTTTGACTTTTGAATATTTAATTCAAATTTAAACACACATATAATGCTTTGTAGAATTTTTATGATAATAATTATATGTTCCCAGAAAGGAGACGTGGGTGGGTCACTTCAGTTCTTTTTTTTAGCTTCAAACTTTTTTAGAAATTTAATTTATTTTTTAATTATTTAGTTTATTGAAGATATCAAAGATGAAGATTTATCTATTATGATTGTTCCTCTTGTACTACTTGGAAAAGAAAGTGAAGAAGACTATGATGATGAAACTTTCTTGGAAGAGGGCATGCCCAAAGAAATTTATGGTTAGTTAGAAGTAGAATTGAATGAAAAAATTAAAATTAATGATAGAAGAATATTTATCTTTGCAAACTCATGATCCGTTATCAGATAAATCTGAAGATCATATGGGCAAAAAGAACCTCAAGAAAAATTTCCTCACATTGTTAAACAATCATTAGCTTATATTCAAAAAGAGATTATGAGTAGAAAGTTTCTGGAAAAAATTTTAAACCACATACTTTTAAAAAATAATTTAGGATAAATTATAATTTAGGTTATAGGCAATAAATTGAAAATATTTTCGAAGACAATGCAAGAAAGACACTAAACTACAAATACAATTCAATAAATCATGCTGAAGAAAATAGATCAAATATTTTGCGTTGCAACATAATGTAGAAGTGTGTAAGATTCAGGACAGTTGGAAACCTATAATATTTGAAGCAGAAAGTTGAATTTGCATAATTAAAATTTTTTAAAGTTTTGCATAATTATAAATAGGATGGAGTGTGATCAGTGTTAAAAAATTAAACACAAATGGAGTTGCAGTAGGGAAGTTACAAATAAGTGAAGTCAGAGGCGCAAAATGTTTTTCGGATTCCACAACTCTGCCTTTGAGAAAGAGAATTTTAATACTATTTCCCTATTTTATATTATGCTTTCACTTCTTGCGACACTGGTGTTCAACTGTTCCTCGAAGAGATAAGGAAACCTAAAAAATATCCTGAAACTTATATTAAAACTTGATAATAATCATCAGATGAGTGTAAAAACAAAGCTCAACGAACGTGCCTTCAAAGAAGATGCTAAAGATGAAATAAAATGGAGATAAGGGATCAAAGCCACCAATCCTCGACTCTGTCATATGGTGTAGGAATAGAAGAGAATGCTTAAATAAAAAATATAAATGAATACAAACCGAACTTTCATGTAAGGAATTACGGAATTTTGAAAGATTTTTAAAAATAAATATTATAATCATATGGTGTATATTTTTGGAAGAGCTGCCAATTGATTCACGCTAAAATAAGATTTGTGTTTCCAAGGTTTGCATTATGCAAGTAGATAATAATCAATATGAGTGTGTATGTGTTAGAGTAAAAGTATTGAACAACGGATTTCATGAAATCCACAAAACATTAAGGGAATATATAAAATCCCTTTTTTGATTGAAATCATAAAAGCATAAACATGTAAGTCCTAAGGATATGATGAAATAGCTAGAATTTCATTTTAGAAATTACATCAAATTCCCATGAACCCCTAGTGAATTCGTGAAACTACGATGTGAAACAGTGATTTCAAGAACTCTTTGAAACGAGAGCTTTTTATATGGTACGGAAAACATCATAAAGATAGGAAAAGTGTTCGTTTTGAAAAAAAAAACCTTTTCTATGCCTTCTTCACATTGCTGGATAAGTAAAACAAGACATTCTAAATCAGGACTGAAAGAAGCGCCCTTCACCAAAGACTTCTCAGCGTATTCGAAGCAAACTTCAAAGTTAGGAGACGTAGACAGAGGTAGTGAAGTTAGGAAGGAGAAGGATTGACTCAACACTACACATAACTGAGTCTAAAACATTAAAAAGTTACATCATTTTGCCAACATTTGAAAACTGAAAGTACGAAAAAACCATGAGCAGTTATAAAATAAGGCAGCGTTTCTCAACCTTTTTACTTTCGCGGAAGCCTTGGAATATATTAAACCTTTCACCCACCATTTTTTCTTTTTTTTAAAAGGAAGGAATTAGATTAAAGAAAAAAAAAAGTTTAAAAAAAAAAAAAAAAAAAAAGAAAAAAAAATTTAAATTTTTTTTTTAAAATTTTTTTTTTTTAAGAATATACGATAATTAAGACATAAACTACCATGATAAAATATATATAATTATTAGTGTTAGTTTGAGAAAACTTCGGTATCATATTTATTAGTAGTGCTAGATAAGATTCTTACTACTTCTTTATGATACTTGATTAAAATTTTCATTAAAAACATCTAAATTTAAATGTAAAAAATGCCTTCTACTTGTAGTTTTTGCGAAACTCTAGTGTTCCACGGAACACCGGTTGAGAAACGCGCACTAGGGTGTAATGTGACTTTTCAATTTTCCTCAACTTATTGGAGTCACGCAGCATCAGTGTTGAATCTATATATGAGATAAAAAGCTACATATTTGGGAGAGGTGGACAAATTATGGCCCTTAACGGGTATTAATGAGGATCGGAAAAAATAGTTACAAAGCTTTAAATTTACTAGCAATGATGAATAAAATTTTGATCGACTGTAAAAATTTTAATATTCATTGATCGGTTGAAAGTCTTTCCAATAAAATGGCTTTTTCCCCGTGTTTCAGTTTTTCGCAGATGACATAATTCTGCAAAATTTTAATTCTTGAAGAGTGAACCCAATTTCCTTCTATGTCTATTGTTTTAAGTGAAGAATTATATAATGAAAACTACATTAATTAAATTTCCTTTGAGAAGTTTCAATAAAGTTACTTTAAAACTTTAAACTTTGAATAATGTAAATGAAGACACTTGTGTTTTCCATGTTTTAAACATTGTTACTTTTACTATGACATGCGGCCCACCACTGACTTAGGGCCTCAGATAGAAGCAGCCTTAAGCATTATTAATTACACTATTAAGGCCCCAAAATATCAACTTTTCATATTACGCCATACTTTGTATATACCTATATCTGTCTGTCTATGCCCATGAATTTGTATTTTGTGTGTACACTTGTGAATATGTGGGAGTGTCTATAAATTAGTGAATTTTTTATAGGTGAATTTTTCAAATTGGACTATAAGACGATTCAATTTTATAAAAGAATATGGGTTTAGTCTTCACCTATATTTTTTTGTAAAAACTTCAGTTTTAAATGATCTAACAAACTAACTTGGTTCTTATGATATAAAAAATCCAATTATAAGCTACATCCAAGTGTTTTAAGATGCAACTGAATAAAGATTGTAAGTTGGTGCTTGAATATTTTGAATAATGCGTGGATAGAGGATCAGTAGCAACAGATATAAATAAGTGATGCAGAGATGCTGTATAGTTAAAAAGGTAAATAAGTTCAACGCAAAGTTCTAAAAATATTATCGTGATTGGGTTGAACAAACATTACCACTGATTGGTGGATTTAGACGGCGCCACGGGAAAACCACACGTCCCTATCTCAATTTTTAAGCAGCAGTGCATAGTTCAATCAATTTTGGTATGAAATTCTGAAAGGTGAGTTGTACTTGAGAAGATATGAGTAAATATTCCTTGTGTAATACGAGTGGTACTCTAGAAGTTTAAATCACTGGTTTCCAACCCATGTGCTGCAGCACATTCGGGCCGCCAAATATATTTTTATTACAAAACAGGTACTACCCTTTATTTGTTATTATTTTCCAACTTTAAAATTTCCCACCTACCAATTTAAATACAACTTTTTATATACAATTTTACTATTTTTATTGTAATGCTTTTATTTTGTTGCACAATTATGATATAAGCAAAGAAAAGATTCTCTTTTCGTGAGTAGGGTTGGTTAGATGCTGGATTCGATAACTCAAGGTCTTGGGTTCGATTCCGCTTCAAGCCTGCTTTCCTCATAGTTCGATACAAGCGGCGCAATTGTGCCTTCTCGATGAAAACACCCCGGGTACCTTTACCTTTACCATGGTTTGTTATTTTAGAAATTATGATTCATTTCAATAAGTGTAAGTAGTTTTCAATGTTTCCCAAAATTTTGTCAATAAAATTAAAATCTAAGAAATTGGACAAAAATCTTACTACGCCAATACAGTTATATCTTTTGTAGTTCAACGTATAAAGGTAAAAAGGTACTGTGGAGTGTTTTCATCGAGAAAGCACAATTGCACCCCTTGTATCGAACTATGAGGAAAGGAAGCTTGATGCGGAATCGAACCCAAGAACAAGTTATCGAGAGACCCGCTATCTAACCAACCTTACTCACGCCCTCTATACATTTGTATGGCCTATCTTTCTATTGTTTTATTTTCATACTATCTATGATATATTTAATAATACTATAATGTATCATGTATTTTGTATGCAATTAGTTTTTAGCGAAAATATTAGATTCTACCATATGGGTGCTGCAAAGTTTGCTAAGTTCAACAAATATGTCGCTGTGTAAAAAGTTAAGGAGTGAGTGCTCTAGACAGGACTTCATTTAAAATGATTTCGTATTTTGTATATTCAGAAAAATATGTTATATAATTGCTCAGGTGTAAATTTTCTTCTAGGTCAGCCGCTGTTTTCAGCGAGTTATATAAATATTCGTAAAAGTAGAAAACTTACATTTCCGTATATGGCTTTGAAGTCAAGCACAAAAACATCGAACGACTCTAACAAACGTGAAATTTGTGCATTTTCTTTAAAACAATAAACTCCTTTTATATTCGTAAGATTGGCTTCTAAAAACATTTTTTTTGTAAGAAGAGAACGGGAAAAAAATCGGAATAAGTTGAAACATTGTAATAAGAGAAGTTAATAATAATAATAATAATAATAATGGTAAACGTTATTAAATGCCTGGAAACAAAATTCATAATGAACAAAATGTTCAAAACGTCTAACATTGGTCTGGAATTTTTAATTATATTTGTTTTTGAATACTAAGCAATAACTATTATGAACTTTAGTAATTTTTAGTTACTACGAACTTAACTTGCTAATCAAAGCAACTAGATAACAAAAAGTAAAAATATTTTCATATCAAATGAAATATATAAAATAATTTATATCTTTTTACAAGTTTATATAAAATTTTAAAGATAATTTTTTATCAAAAAAAACAATAAAAGGTTCTTCATAAAATTGCACCCCACTTGATGCTTATATTATTATATGCCAAAATAATTAAAATTTTAAATGTAATAGACAAACAGTGCCCGCGCTAAGCAAAAATTTTAGGGGCAAATTTTTGAATTATCAGATTAATCTGCACCAAGGCGAAAGGAAAACATATGCTGTATTTGTCAAGCCATCTCTATACACATTACATTTTCATGAAAGAAATTATCATGAATGCTAGATGTTTGTCATATATTTTTAGGGTAATGAAAATTTTTTAGGGGAGCTTGAAAATTAGCTGGGGGGCTTGAGAAATAGTTGGGAGGGGGGAGGCTTGTGCCCCAAAATTTAATAGGTAGCGCATGCTCTGTAGACAAAGTGTCCGATTGGGCCTTTTGTCCATTAAGTCTTCAATCAGTAGCAGCCATTCGCCGGGAACAAAATTTTAAATGAAATCAGTAATGTACATTCATAGAGTATAAAAAAAATATTTTACCTTAAAATTAGAATTTAAATATATTTTCTTGAAGAGTTTTATTATCAATTAAAATTTTGATTGAAATATTCAAGCAAGTAGAGTTTATCAATAATAAAATCATAAATATTAGTGTGATATGTTCGAAAACGCATACTCTTTTATATTTTTAAGAGTGCAACTAATATAACAATAAGTGATAAATTATCTTGAAATAAATTTTTCAATTCAAGCCCACCTTCTTTTAAATCAAGCATAACTTTTTGGTTTTGGATCCGTTACACCGTTTAAAAATTTTCCTTATCCGAATAAAGTCCTATCATTTTTGGAATAAAAAAATAACTTTTTTATGACCGACTTTTTTATTTTAAATTGTAGGCACTGTGAAAACTCGGGAAAAGTAACATTGAAATGGTGTTTCCTAATATGAGATTTATTTTTCTGGATAGAACTTAATTCAAAGTAGTTAGAAAAATCATAATAATTATTTCAAAACAAAAATACTTTTTTTAAACAACTGAATGGGACAATTAATCCTTTCTGAATGTTCCTTGCTACCCTGAGAAAAATTAGTTTGTCAGTCAAATGTCTTTACTCATAGCTTAATAACTTGAGATAGATGAGTTTTATCTGCAATTCTTTGGCTCGATAAATAAAAATATAAAAAATATATATTAAATAAAAAAAATTTTAAATAAAAAAAATTATAAAGTAACTTCAGAAAATACGACAACAAACTTTGCAACGAATTTGCAAGAGGATATCTTTGAGTTGGCAAAGAGTGAACAGAATTGTAAAATACTATATAATGGAATTACAAAGTGTCTAACGGAATTGAAAAAGGCTGTATCGGAATTACAAAAGGATGCTATGAAACTAAAAATGGAATATAATTTGATTTTTTTTTTGGCAAAAACTGATTTTCAGCAATCAATCACATATTTAATTGAGCTCTTCAGATATTTTCACTATAATTGTAAAAATATGTGGTCCAGAAACTAAATCGCAAGAACGAATTAGTATAAAAAGTGTAATCTTAAAATGTATCATGGCATTACATTGGATATAGATTTAAAAGAAAATGTGATTCCAAATGTATGTTATGTGGTAAACGACATAATCATACCAATAATACGTTTCTCATCACTGTTCAACTCAATGGTTCACTAGAAAAAGAACTAGTTGAAGTTGAACCTTTTGAGAAGGAGGCGGAGTGCGAGTACTCCGACTTTGATTAGTTATATTCATATATGTTAGATTAAAAAATAAATTCCTAGACACACTTTTTAATGTGCACCATTGCAAAAACGCAACATAAAAATGTTTATCATTTTGTCCGAGCATTGCATTTTTGCAACCCATAGAAAAAGCTTTTTATTTTTATGTTAAAATTAGTTTGAAAAGGAGCAAAACTCAATTCATGAGTAGAAAGTTTTTAGGAAAAATAATCTAAACCACATATACATTTGGAAACATTTTTTAAGGATAAATTCATCGTATGAATCGTATTGCTTTGTCTAGGAAGATAAAAGTGTTATAGACAATAATTGGAAAATCTTTTTGAAGGCAATGCAAGAAAGACACTAAACTACAAATGCAAACCAATAGTTGAAGAAAATAGATCAAACTTTTTGCTTGCAACACAAATCAGAAATGTCTAAAATGCACAGGAAATCTTTCAGTGAATATCTAAAATTAACATCCACAAACGATCTTGAAATATGGTACATATTCATCACACTTTTTGGAGATTTATAATAATATTTGAAACAAAAGAGTTGATGTTGCATAATTATAAATTTTTAAAGTCAAAGTCGCAAAATCATATATAGGTGAAGTCATTAATGTTAGAAAAAATGCATACATAAATGGGCTTGCAGTCTCAAAAATGAGAAACAGGTGGAAGCAGAGTTGGAAAATAATAAATAAGTGGAGTTATAGTCAAAGTTGCCACCCAAATATATTTCAGACTCAGCAACCCTGCTGGTGAGAGTCATTTTAATTTAAGATATTCTGAAATACGCGCGTAAAATTAGCTAGACATTGTTATTGGCCCAATTCAATTCTTGTTGTGGCCCGCTTTTCTATCCACAATTCTAAGCAATGTTGAAATATATTTTGTTATTTTTAAAAAACCATTGAAACAAAAAATAGTAACAAATTATCTTTTTGTAATACTAATCAAATTGTCATAAAATTTCAATTATTTATAAACATAAAACGTTTGCTTTAACATTCCTACCTGCCTACCCCTACCTATCCTCTCCTTCCTTTTTCCTCAATAACAACCAAGACATCAAAAATTTGAAACTGGTTTCTTTCAATAAACGCCCAAATTAGTAATTATTTTTCGTATTTCATTAAATCATAATTGCAAATATAACATTCACAAAAGTTGTTAAAATAAATCTACTAATTGATACATCTTTAAAATAAGCTCAATTTTGAAATGAAAACGACATTAAAACCTGTAAATGTAAAATAATGTTTGTAAATGTAAGAATTCAGGAAAAATTAAACATTACCTATTTATTTAAAGCTTTTTAAATATACTAGGTTTGATTTTATTGGTTGATAATTGTTTTAGTAATTTAGTTTTTTGATTAAAATAAATTTTATTTGGGACACTAACGAAAAAGAAACTAACTCACCTTTTGGCACACTAGCGAAAAAGATTGAGCATCCCTAGTCTAGAGAGTCCTAGACAATGAAATTTTGACTATTTGTTATTGATTTAAACTCTTTTCACAAGAAACCGAAAAAATTATTTTTTTAATGTCTTTTTATAGTTCAATTTTGAATATTGAAGGTTTCAATGTTTCTTACTTTAAGTTCAAGCGATTTCTATTAAGAGCAAAATCTAAACAGGGTAGAACTAATTAAACTAATAATTTTATGAAAATCGAGTAATTTTTCGTGATGTTCATATTTTTGCGAAGAGCTAATATTTTGCGAATATATAAATCTGCAGAAGATAATTTTGAAAATATATGATTGCGAAAATAACACTACACGAACTTTTTTTAACTCGCAAACCGACAAAATTTAACTTCCACGAAAATGTCTTGATTTACTATTTATAATGGAGAAAAGTCTATGGGGAAAAAGGTGAATTATAACAAACTGACCTAATGACAGAACAAAATTGATTTTATTTGTAAAAAAATTGTCAAAAAAAATTTTTTTATTGTAAAACCACTTTTAAAATTATTATTATTATTATTGTAATAGAGCATGGAATATCATCTCTTTAAAAAGGTGTGAAGCTTTACAAAAGCTTTTTAATCACTGAAACTAATTTTAGCACCGCCGTTGTTGTTGCGTATGAGTGCTAGAAGCGATAGGATATATTCGGAGATACACATTATTTATCTTTCACGTACTAATGCTTTCGTTTTTTTTTATTCTTTTTTCTGTGCCGTTTCGCATACCACACACATCATCTTTGAATAAAATACAACTGTATGAATGAACAGCATCTTCAATAGTAAAACTTCAAGATTCCGTTTTTCAAATTATTATTTTCACAAATATTCCATAATTTCAGTTCATAAAGAAAAAATAGCCATGTGAAGATTCCTTTGTCGATGGTCATTTCTGCAATTTCTAAACCAAAAGATAAAAATTTATTTTATATTCATTTCCTTCTATAAAAATTTTCTGCAAGGAATACTTTGTCTCAATAAAATAAACTAAGTGCTTCAAAAAATATGAAGGTAAAATCTATCAAAATAGTTTCGGCAATATATTTAAATTTTATGAGCTTTTAGCAAACATGATCTTATGACGCCTTGAGTAGAAAATTGGACTATATATATAACAATTTAAACCACATTGAAATCTAGTATTCAATATTGACAAAAATAACGCAATGATGAAATAGAGAAAGTCAGATTTACTAAATGGGAAGAAAATTGTCTAAAATTAAAAAATATCTGACGACAAATTAACCATAAGTAAAGAGTAACCGCAATTTAATTCTAGAGTGGGGAAAATATTTTCACAATCAAATTGAGCATGTTCGATCCACTGTTTATGGATAAGCTTATTTAAAAAATATTTGGAAAAAATGCTTGGAGTTGAGATACATGTAAAAGCGAATTTAATGACAGGTGAAATATTTTAGGTGAATTAATTACCAAAAGTTCGTTTATTAAATAAATGAAGACAATATTAAGCAAAAAAATATGGAATTGTAACATATTTTGAAGTTTATATATTTGCCATTGATTGATTGGTTTGATAAATTTTCATGAAAAGAAATGAAACGAGCAGATTCGCAATCAATTTATTTAGTGGTTTCACAACAGAATTTTATAAAGAGGAAAAAAAGTGGGAAGCAAAAAGCCATACGCTACCACGCCCGCCTCCGTGACAGAGGAAATAAAAATAGAACTATAGAAATAGAAGAGTTAACATTCGAGACGTCTCGGTTACTCCAATCGTCTACTTGAATCTTCACTGTAAGAAATTGGCAAACAGCTAAAAATGTATCATATAGTTGTATAATTTTCCAATAAAAAGTTAACCAAATTAGGTTTAGCTATGCATTTTTCAATGTATATAGCATTTCATTCGAAAAATTAAAGATAAGATTTCAGTTTTTAAGACTTTTTTAGTTTTCGAAAACAATACTATTCTATTAGCCGCCTCCCCCTACTAATAAAACCATAAAAAGCCCTGGCTAAGAAGTGTCTAAGGAAAACGACCAAATTTAAGATTCAGGTTTAGAATTAAAATATTACATGAATACTTTTCATAAAACAGCAAATTTATTTTAAAGTATGATATTCAACCTCTTCAATTTTTTATATATAAAATATGAACAAAGTATTTTAGCTATTTTACTCTCAGTACGGTTGCGGAGTTGAAAGCAAAATATCACTTTGAAAAAACAGACTCGGACTAAAATTTACTTAAAAACTTTAAATATAGGCAAACTCTTACTTCTGACTTTGACTAAAAAAGGTCCCACTCGTTATGCTTACAAAATTAAACTTATTTTTTAACTATTCAAAATTACCTAAAAAATCCCACTCTAACCAAATAAGTGTTTCCAAAAAAACACATGCCAGTATTGATATTATTTCTAAAGTTTCAAGATTATCTTTCATAGACAAAGTATAAATATATAATATTCATTTCTTGTATATGTTGAAACTCAACATTTAACGTAGGATGCAAGTCGTCTACGTCACATAGCAATATTCCTAATAGAATTAGGAAGGAGTATGAATCAATTTTCATTCTATATGGTAAATGAGTAATTATTCAGAACTTTTATTTTTTACATAATTTATCTAATGCACACGAATAGAAATGTGTTGCTTATTATATTTAGGTCCTGATTCATATCAAAAACTCTTAGTTTAGCAGCATAGCTTGAGTTTAGAAAATTTTAAAACAAATGAAATTAAAAAGAAGTGCATTTAAGTCATAAAACAAAAAAACTGATAAAAGTATCAAGGCAAAAAGTAGATAAAAATTAAGGAAAAAATTCATTTGAAGTTAATAGAAAAATTAAAAAGAAATTGGTAAAAATAAAACAAATTTTTGGAAAAAAAATGTTAACATTGTAAAAGTTTAAAAAAGAAACCTAATTCATAGATTTTATCAGAAACTAATATAAAAATTGAATTGATATCAGGGACTTGTAAAAATGCTAATATCCTATCTTTTTCAAAAAAAAAAGGTTTAAAATTGGAAATAGATAAATTTTCCATTTTAACTGTATAACAAAAAAGATTTGGTAAAAATAAAGCCAAATACAAAAAAATATGTGAAATAATTACAAAATGAATTTCAAATAAGTTGTTGTACAATAGAACAAGCTTAATAGATTATCAAAGAGCATCTTGTCTAGAGTTGATCAAAGAGATATTTATCCGCAGATGGCCTAGTGGTAAAAGTGAGCGTATTATTTCAGATGGTCTGGGTTCGATACCCAATTGTGGCTATCATTACCATCTCTCCATCTATGGAAGATTATTCTTTTCTATGGATACGATACCAAGAACTAAAAAAAATTGAATACCACTAACAAGATGAACAATGTTAGATAATTTTCATAAATAACTTCCTGGTAAACTATTATGAATTGTAGAAAGTTGGTTGAGCAATCAAAACAATAACATATATAGTGAGGACTATACATTTATTCATTCAAGAACTTCTTAAACAAGACATCCAAACTTTGCTTTTGCACAATTCTTAATTTTAAACTTTTAATATGGGTTATATTTCGATGCAGAAAGTTAAATGTGGAAGGAACAATGTTTTGAATATCGGGACTTTAATCTTAGTAGGCAAATTCTCTTTGCATCGTTAAAGTAACTAGTAATTGCATTAAATTTCAGAAAAATTTATTAAATATGAAATGTTCAATTTAAATTTTCATTTATTATAAGTCGAAGTAAATTCATTGACATAACCAAAGAGCAATTGAGTTAAATTCAGTTTTGTTTTCCTATTGGTGAAATAAATTACCTTAGTTTTACTAGAGTTAATACACAAATTATTTGTGCTAAACCAATCATATATCATTGTAGTTGATTAACAGAAGAAACAATTTGAATATTTATTGAGATATCATCTGCATAGCCTTAGAAAGCAAAACGACAAAGAAACGGAGAACAACTCATTAATATAAAGGTTGTACAAGATAGAATTTAGGAAAGATCATTGACGTACACCACTTGACAAGAGATTCAAAAGTGAAAATCCATTATTAACTGAGACACATTGAAGTCTTTGGGAAAAATAAGAAATTATTAAATTAAATGCTGATTTAAAGTCATATTTAAAAAGGGTTTTAATGAGTGCTTTATGATGAACAGAGTGAAAGGCCTTTGTTAAGTCAAAGAAGATAGCTAGATCTATACATAAGTGTAGTGAATGTTGAACACTATGTAAAAGTAGGATTGAAAAAGTTCAGTGGATTTGGAGAAATAGCTTAACATTAACGACGTGGAAACCATCATTAATGCATGCAATGAACCACTAATCCCTGAAATAAATGAAGATGAAATTATATTCATAAACATGGAAGACATACTTAGAGAAACGTTTAGCACAAACTTTGAGCAAACTATAATGGATGATTTCTTCAAACCAGAAAATATCAAAGAAAGCCCTTTGTTTATGGATGTTGGCCCAAAGCTAACATAACGGATTTTCACCTTTGAATCTCTTGTCAAGGGGTGTACCGCAAGGCTCTGTCCTAAGTTCCATCTTGTTCAACCTTTATTCTAATGAGTAGTTCTCCTTTCATTGTCGTTTTGCTTTCTTTGGCTATGCTTCTTGAAAGGTTATAAGCCAGCAGTAGTGTCGCCAGCCGCATTTGAATCTCCCTCACGTGATCGTGGATTAACATCCAGTCAGAGTAATTTCATCAAGATAAAGATAATACCTATCTTGTTGAACAACAATATCATTTCACCTTCCTCTAAAACAAAATTTCTTCACCTACCTTTGAGATTCCGAATGGCAAGAATCAAGTAAGATACATTAAAAACTTCACTTTTAGAACAGAGTTGTTCTGTATCGAGCCGTGCAATCTTACATAATCACTAAAGCTAGTAAACCTTTAAGAAAAATGGAAGTACATGCTTAAATATCACATCTCATCTGCCATCTATGTGATACAAGTACACGAAGGTGACAGGATGCCCAATAGGGGCATCTTTCGCGAAGGAGTCTTAGAATTCGTATTGAAGAAAATCCTGGCTAACTTCCAAAACATTCTTGAAGTGGAATGAAAGTTTCTTTGTTACATTGACGACATTCTATTTCTCTTTAAATCGTAAGAAGACGCTTACACTGCAAATAAAAATTCCTACTCTTCACAGCAAGATACACCATTACGCTAAATATGAGAAAGTCGATAACAACACTAAGTAAAGAACTAAAGTATTTGGGCGTGATCATTGGAACAAAGATCGATCACAGTTGAAGAAGACACCATAATAAAAGTGAAGACTGCTCTACTGCTACTTCTCAGTTACAAATGGTATGGGGCAGAAAACATCAAAATCCTACAAAGATTATTGGGTTATATCCACTACTACATATACACCTAAGAGTAAACTACGAAAAATTCACCCTCTCTACAAATGCTTCGAAAGTGTAAAGATCCAATTTCTTCTAAAATTGTAGGAGACATATATGGGTTTCGACATTATTTATCTGTTTTTTTTCAAAACAAGTGTAAAAGTGTTGTTATGTATCAATTCAGAAAACTTAGTGATAAACGATTGAAATAAAGCATTATAATTGTTTATAAGATTTATTAATAACTTACTCGAATCAAAATTAGAAGCCTAAGATATAAATCAATTCCTTAAATTTTTCTTCAAACACTTGGTATTTGAAAGTGTAAAATCTATAAGCAGTATTGGATAAGGACCAGATAAACTAAAATTGAAGGCAAAACTTTAAGATTTAATTGAGATCTTTTTGAAAAATAAATCATCTATGAATTTACTAAACTGAGGTCTAGTCACACTAGACACTAGATACGTAGGAAAAAATAAAAAAAATAACAATAGATTAAAAAAGTTCTTCATATTTAAACATACATCTATTTTTAGGAATTCAAATTAAAATTTCCTAATATTATGTGCAATGAGGCTGAATCAATTAATGGCAATAATTTCATAAAGTCCCAAAAAAACCAATGTGAGATGAAAGAGTATTGAGGGGTTTCTTGTTTTGTAATTTCAAATATTTACTACTCTATGGAAAATACTTCAATGAAATCAGATTTTATAGCTAACATCTTTAGAAATATAAAAGCCTTGTCCTGAATAAGTTTAAAGCATTCCTAGTTGCATATTTTAAACTTAATTTCAAAATAAATATTTTTTTGATCACACAAATATTAAAATGGCGGTTTTATGTAATCATTAAATTGTTTTTTAAATTTGTGTAATTTGTAACAAGATCTCATTTATAAAGCTAAAAGGAGAATATTGCAAATTACTGAATATTCAGTTTAATCTGTGTCAAATATTCAAGAATTATTTAAAGCATGCATTTCATCAAAAATTTAAAATTTACATAAAAGTAACAAAAATATTACCGAGATTAGTTTTAAAATATTGGATTAATAATTTGATGTTCCCCATTGTATAACAATGTCCAAGATCTACATAAATTAATTGTATCTTCAAAAGCAAAAGATATACATTTGTCCAAAAGTATGTGTTTTTGGCTTGCAAAATATCTTATATGTGCTTTTTTGATTTTATTTAGAAAATCAAATGTAAATTAAAAAAAATTTATAAAACTAATACTACAAATATAAAAATTATTCCCCTGATATTCATATAAATGAAAAACTTGGATTAACATTATTTTGAATTGGCAAATTATACCATAAACTCTCAGACTAATTGTTTATCTAAAGAGAATCGATTTTGAGAAACCAATAAATTTTTAATAGGAAATAAACGTTCACCTTCATTTTGAGAAGTAGAAAATTCGATTATTAAACTAAAATATATTTGATTTGAATCTCTTTTCGTTTATATGGTCAATCAGGAAATTAAGTCTCTTAATAATGTTATGTAGTTTTTGTAATTTTCAAAATTAATGGTCTGGAAATACCACAGGAGACCAAATATTTAAGCAATCCTTTAAAATAGAGTGTATACAGAGCATTCGTGAATTTATAAGACTACTTTATATTTTTTTTACAAAATTGATGAAATTGAAAACTATACTTCGATCGAAAATATTTTAATTTTACATTAGGCATATACACTAGTTTAAAAAATCCAAAATTGGGGGGAGGGGGCGAATATGCTCCCCCCCGCCGGATGTGCGCCTCTGATTCATTTCTAAAATACTATTCCCATTTCACTGTAAAAATCATACGCACTGTCGGATTTAAATGGGGCGGAACGGGCATACGCCCCGCCTAAAATTGCATTGCCAATTGCTTGAAAATTTTTCTTGATCTAATTCTTTTCATCGAACTCAAATATTATGATGATTTCTGCAACTCGTTTTTTAGATTCAATCTTTCTCTAAAGTGATAAGCCCTAAAAAGTTTGTTATGTTTCAATCATAGTTAAGTGTGACACTTATTACTTTTATATTATCCAATTTAAACACATCAAGTTTCAATCATACACTAAGACTCTTATTTTTTGTACAAATCTATAACTTCCTACTCCTTTCTTTAATTTTTGAAATAAATTGTAAATTTCTTCATCTTTTCTCAACATTTTGATAAAATATAAATAAATCCAAATCAATTATTTTGACTAATAGATTTTATTTAATATTATTCATTATTCAGTAAAAAAATTATATAGTTAAAAAATTAAAAGATATTCTATAGTAAAAAAGATCTTTGTAAATTTCTTCATCTTTTCTCAACATTTTATAAAATATAAATAAATCCAAATCAATTTTTTGACTAATAGATTTTATTATTTTTTTTTTTGTAAAAAAAAAATTATATAGTTAAAAAATTAAAAGATATTCTATAGTAAAAAAGATCTTTTTTACTATAGAATATCTTTTAATTTTTTAACTATATAATTTATGATTTTATATGTTTTGCAGGAAATAAATATTTTTAAAAATATTATTAGCATATTTTATATTTTTGATCAATTTGAAATTAATCAATAATAGATGAAGTGACGCTGTGTCGTTGAAAATCGTGTAATGTATAAAAGGCAATAAAAAATCGTAAAAAATCTTAATTGAAAATTTGTCTAAGATAAATTTTCCATCACTATGCTCAATAGATCTTGATTACCAACTGGAAGGGAAGGGTGACGAGTTGCTGGGCTCTAAATTTTACTGTAACTTTTTTCCTCAAACATTTTACTGCAATTCAAGCAATGCATTACCCTTCCCATCCAGTTGGTACGCAAGATCTGTTGATGAGTATGGTTGTAGGAAATTTATCTTTGACCAATTTATAAATATACACTGAACAATTTTTCCATGACATTTTATGTAAATAAAGCATTTACTAACAAGAGTTTAAAAAAGAATAAAAATAATCTTATGTAATTACTAAGAAAAAATGAATATTCTTTTTGCTTAAAGTCTAATATGGGATCATACATAAATGATATCTCCCAAAATTTATAAATTTTTGAACCCCGTCCTCTTTCGTTATTTTACCCCTCCTGGTCTATTTTTTAATGCGCATCTAGAATTAGCCCTCCCTGGTAAGGGATGTAATATATATGTATGAGTACAGGTATTTCCAAACCACACTCCAACCTATCATTTCATTCGGTCCATCTATCATTCACGTTTTGAAAATCAAATAAAGTGATTATTCACATCCTTGTTGAAATAATGTTTTTTTTACATATGTGTCACATGAGTACATAGGGATTCATAATATTAGTTTAGAAAACAGTTGAACTTCCACTACACATATTTGTCGTTTGTGATAAGACAGGTTGAATGTGCTCTTATTTGCTGGAATAGTTTTAATATCTGTATATACTATTGATATAAAAAGTCTTTCCCATCATAACTTTCTACATCACTGGAGTCAGCTAACAAACATTCCTCAATGCAATCTTCTTTAGCGAAAAAATTTCTGATACTAGGCTTTATAAAATTAATACGATTTCAGAAGAAAAGAAGGCAATTTAAAACACTCTTTAAAATTGTACAACGCTACCTCTAAAGCTAAAAAATTGAAAAAAGGCAGAAACACTTAAAACATAAATTGATTGAATATGAAATTTTCCGAGAATTTTTTGTTTCCCTGGAAATTTTTTCCATATATTTAATTTTCGTTCTCAAACTTAATAGTGGAAAATAAAAAAATTTTATTAGAAAAAAAATCAATCTTTATTACTGTAATACTTTTTCAAAAAAAATAAACAATTAATACTCTCCGATGATAGTCGTGTTCTGATTTTTGTGAAAAAAAGTGTGGCCGACGAAAAAGCTCTTTCAGCCTCAACGGATGTTGATGGGACTGTTTTTAAAGCTATTTCCAATTTTATTATAGTAGTAATAATAAAATAGTTTAAGCCAGAAGAGTTATTTTTATTTTATGTAAACTTTTTCAGGAAATGAGGTTCTAATATCGTTCCCGGGGGAGCTCGAAATTTTCTCGAGCTAAAAAATTGAACGGGATCCTCGGAAAAAAACACTAGCATGAAGCATACTAAATGATATTGATCAAGTGCATGAGAAAACAAAACCAATTGTTTGATTTATCAGTTGCACATGCACACTATCACTTGACAAGTAATGATTGAGAGTCACAGCAATACTCTACAATATCAAAGCATGGGGAAAGGCTGAAAAATAACTTTGAGATTTTACTACACATTCCTCATGAGCAATTATGTATTTACTTGTTCATTAGATTTAAAATCAGAAATCGTGATTCCCAACCTATTTCTGATTAACGCCGAATTGACTGTTAATTTTTTTCATCGCCCATCCACCATTAATGTTTTGAAAAGGGGAACAAATAAAATAAATTACAAAAGAGATGAACAAAAAATTTTATTGGAGAAAGTAATTCTTATTTTGACAAGATAGTAAGTATTCTAAAGCAAGAATTAAAATTAAATGAAGTTCAACAATTCATACTAAAAAATATTCATCAAAAATATGTGAAATTTAGGAGAAATTTTTTTTTTCTAAAGTCCTCATTATAGCCCATTTGATATTAAACGATTGAAATTAAAAAGCCCGCTAACGGGCGATGACACCCACGTTGGGAACCCCTACTCAAGAGGATGGACCTTTGAAAATATTCTTCTAATTTTTATTACAAACAAAATCATAGCTTTTCCAAAATGAATGCTCAAAATATGTTTCAAAAGTTACATAGTAAGTTTATTGGTTTTTATCATATTTGTGGTTTACAGAAAAAAATGTTCCTTTGAGGCCTATATTGGACACATATGTCCCAAGATGTTTACATGAAATTTTAGCAAGCGAGCCTTTCTTTTTTTACTTATAAGTCACTCTCATTTATAAGTAAGACCATTTCACATAATTAGGGATAAGAAATATCTGTAAAAACGTGTTCTGTTTTGAGAACAAATGTTTTTAAAGTTTAAATACCAAATTTTGTTTCTAACTAGGTCAACAAAAACTGTCAAAAAACTAATAAATTGATAGTTATACCTTTATAAATCTAATTAATAGAATAACATTTTAAGAAAAACTGTTTCCATTTCAGAGGTGAGAAAATTTTATTGACTTTAAATTTTGCGACACATGTGTCCTATCGGCCTTTAAAAATAAATTAAAGCATGCAATATCAATAAATTATATGTAATCTATATAAAATCTTAACTAAAAGTAGATAGATCTTATTTAAATTAAAAATAAATTTGTACTAAATATAATGAAATCTATTAATACTTAAAAATTAAAATTTGACATGGGATTTGTCTACTTGACATCTGAAACGACTTATGGGAATATTTCCTAAGAGTAATGATGCAATTATCAAAAAAATGGTGCTCACATATTCAAAATTACTTTAAACATAGTACGCTATGGGTCTTTTCTTTTTTGCTGTCAGCTGTCCCTAAAGATTTGTGCGTGTGTATAGTTGATTGAAATATTATCGTGATAGTTCCTTTGCGGTAACTTCATCGTGGAAATTTTTGGTATACATCATGATACAAAACATTGTAAGTATTTTCATGGTATAGTAGTTACATCGGGGTGGCATGGCAGATTGGCTGAGATGATGGACTCCGCACAGAAGGTTCTGGGTTCGATTCCTCGTCGATGCTAATTTGTTCATAGTATGACATAAGCGGTACATCAGTGCCTTGTCAATGAAAACACACCCACGGTACCTTTACCTTTACATCGTCATGTGAAAATGTGAGATTAACTTGTGACACCACATGAAGTAAAAGTAGATCCATCAACATAAAAATGTAATTACTACACAATTAAAGAAACTTAAATATGAAAATACTAACGATGTTTTGTATCACGATGCATCAACATTACGATGAAGTAACCTAAATAAAGTTGCTACGATGAATTTACCAGATACCCCAAAAATAAATGGGGACTTATCAAGAAAAATACCAACACCCTCCACAAAAATTGAACACATAGCAAAGTTAGTTTTTATTAAAATACTTTTCAATATTGCTTTGTTTCAAAAAAATTTGGTTTCTTTCAAAAATTAAATTTTTCATAAATTCTAAATTTTTAAGAACTTTTTTATTTTCAGAAGTTTCTTTCTCGAGACCATTTTGCTGTTCAAAGAAACAATATTAGCGTGTTTATTGATGATAGAGCATCTTTTTTATCTATAGTTTCTATCTTTTCTCCGTTTTCTGATTCATCTTTACTTTCATCATTAATAATATTCAAAATATCATCATCATCATATGTGTAGGCAGTAGGTTCTTCGTTTTCTACTTCAACGTATTCAAGAGGTTCTTGTAAATTTCGGGAGCTTTCAATATCATTGCTTGATGTAACTCGGTTAAAGATTCTTCATGATTATCTCGGTATTGAGAGTCCTCTGAATCTAAATCTGCTACAATGTTTGCGTGCCTGAAAGATGCCATTATTGTTGTTTTAGAAACGTTTTCCCATACATGTTTGACCATTCTTATGCACTCTCTTAACCCTATTAGTGACGGCCTATTTAAATCCCCCTTCTGCGTTTTTCTTGAATGATTGCTAATTTTTACAAAATTTTTGCGTGAACCTACTAAATGATTGATTGCGAATCTGATCGTGACATTTATTTTTTTTTATAAAAATCAATCAAAGCTAAACTAAAAAAAGAAACTTTTAGTTTAAATGGTTATACAAAGTTTTTTTACACATATATGCCCATTTTCAAGTGTGCTGAAAACGATGGTTACGTTTATTTATTTTTAAAATCAACCAAACCTGTCAAAAAATTGATTGATATATAACAGCTCAACTGAAAAAAGAAACGTTTAGTTTAAATGGTTATCCAAATTTTTTTATTTATATACACCCGTTTTTTTATTTTTTTATAAAATCAACCAAACCTGTCAAAAAATTGATTGATATATGACAGCTCAACTAAAAACAAACTTTTATTTTTTTACAAATAAAATAAATAATTAATAATTTGGGTATCATAAAATTTGCCAAAACATCTTGGTCGTTTGTACTTTCCGATAATGTAGGGTTTTAGTTTGTCATTTCCAGAAGCATTACAACATCCTAACGCGATTGTAATTCTTTCTTTTGGTTTTTTAAGCCTGACACAGGAGCAGACGCTAAAGTATACTTTGGACTTAATTTATAAAAAAGACTGGTCTCATCAATACTGTATATATTGTCTAAAGTGTAATCTTGTAAAACTTTACGAATGGTTGTTCTATGAAAATCCACTTCATCTAAATTGACTTCATTAGCTTCTCCGTGGATTAAATATTTTTGAAGATTATTTCTTTTTTTAAAACGATATAGCCGCCATCCATTGGAATAAGAAAAGTTTTCAATTTTCATTAATTCACCTAAATTGTGAGCTTTTTCTAATGTTATAGCATCGTTAATCCTGGCATTTCTAGCGGTCATATCATTTATCCATAAAATCAAAGCGTTTTCCAATTTTTAATGTGAAGCTTTAGTTATTCTTGTAACATTATTATTTTCTGTATTTAGCCATTTATTTTTTTCTTTTAAAATATCACAAATAGTGGACTTTCCAATCGTAATACTGAACAACTTGAGAGCAAATTTTTGTACCTCACAAATTGTAGATTTGGGGCTGGCATTTTTTTAAGCATATTTCCTTTTTGACTTTCAAAGGTATTTCAACTCTTGGTCTTTTTTTGCTTTTATCCATGATTTTAAAATTCCAAATTAAAACTCTAAATAAAATATCAATGTAAAAAAGTGCAAAAGGTATTAGTTGTTTTGAAATTTTTTTATTACTTCACAATGTGACACTGTACTGAGCGTAAAAATACAATTAAACTCAAAACTAGAAAAAAATTCAAAAATTAAAAGGTATTCAGATCTAAATAAAAATGTTTGAATACTTTCTGAAAAAATTTAAACTATTTTAAAAATTTCTTTAACTTAAGAACGCAACACTCTACTTAGCGTAAAGGCAAAATTTGAACTCGAAATTCGAGAATAGAACTTTTAATCTAACTTTTATTTTTAATCTAGCTTAAAAATAAATTTAAAAATGAGAAATTGATAAGGTCTAAATAAAAATTTATGAATAATTAAAAAAAAAAATCAACTCAAAAAATTTAAAATAAATTTTTTTAAAGAAACACAAAAACCTTTTTAGAACTTGTTAAAACTAAATTCAGAAACAAAAGTTTGAAAGAGCACAAATCGATAAAAAAAAATTTCAAACATAAAATTTCGCCATTTTTGTATTAACCCATTTAAGACCAAGCAAAGCAGACGATAACTAAAAAAACGCAGACGATTTATATTCAAAGTCATTGAAAAAAGCAGACGAAGATGAAATTACTTATGTTCCAAAATAGAAACATTGGTCGTAAATGGGTTAAAGTAAATAAGTTATATGCAAAAAAAATTTCCGGTTACTGAAGTTTCGGAATAAAAAAATTCCTTTTAAAAAAGGGGGTCCCTTTTTTTTTTTTCGGAAAAGGAGGGTTTCCAAATTATTGAGGATTGACAAGAATGTAAAATGTTTTTAAGTCAAAAGAATTTTTTGATTGGTAAATAAACCAACAAAAAAAAAAAAAAAACCCCCCTGCTTTTTTTATTTTATTTTTTAAAATAGAGCGAAAAATTTTTACCCCACCCCCCAAACTCAACCCAGCCCCCAAAAAGGGAGGGACCGACAACCAAAAACAACCCAAAAAGTTGCCCTCCAAGGGAGAAAATCAAAAAGGATATCGGAGCCGGGGGGTTCCGAAATAAGAAAAGAAATGGTTTTCTGAAAAGTCAAAAGCTTCTGAATGAACATGACGTTCATCTCTGAATTATATTTTTGGAGTGATTGTAAGCATCGAGTTTAGAGTAGCATCAAATATCCCGAGAGTCAGGTGGCTCCTGAGGAAATGATTAGTGTATTGGCAGGTAGGCGTTGTCGAGAAGTTGGCAACGCTGTCCAGTACCCTAAAAGTCCTTATCTATCCAAATGAAATTTGTCGAAGTAGGTAGCGAGTGATACAGTTCGAATGCCACTATATGTGAGTATGAAGTTGCAATCACGATAAACACTTCAGGGTCGTACAACACAATTTTTGAATTTCCAGTAGAATATCTATTCTCGCGTGATTTCGAGTGACTGACACCTGTCAAAGAAGGTAGA
This sequence comes from Nectonema munidae, assembly GCA_030549495.1. Taxonomy (NCBI): domain Eukaryota; kingdom Metazoa; phylum Nematomorpha; class Nectonematoida; family Nectonematidae; genus Nectonema; species Nectonema munidae. The sequence continues at coordinate 111,535 of JAUIRK010000312.1, read as the reverse complement.
AGACATTCACAACTTTCTGACAGGAAAACAGATTTGTTCTAACATGAGGAAATGTTGTCCCAATTTTATGTCTTTATGTGAAACAGTAATTCGCTGTCCAGCGGAAGTCTCTTGAGAATCGAAGGATTACCGTAGAAGACACAAATTGTTTGGAGTTCAGCAAGATTTGGAACGTTCATGCAATAGCTTAAATAGGAGTACGGGTTGGATAAAAAGCTATATAAGAGGTGTGATTTATCAGATCCGATCTTTCTAAAGAAGGAGTTTTGCTTTGTAGTGAAGGGAATGACGCGTAACGGGTGAGACATGTGAGTAATATGCTAAGCTTGTCTCTATACCAAGGTTGTGAGATGAGAGTACACAAATCGTTCTTGGTTATCATCACATCATAGTTTCGATCGATATACATCTTGAAAATCAGATACTTGAGTAGTATGGCGAAAGAGCGATGTTTGAATGTTCTAACGTCCACGAAGGTGGGTTTTTTTGGTAAACTCCTCATCCTCTGTGGACATAGCTTCTACAAACGAACTTTTATTGCGACAAAAATTATGCCACTTGTAAGCGTAATACGCATTGATTAAATGTGCCGGGTTCGATTCTTATGAGAAAGCAGTGCCACTAACTTTGAACGTATAATTCGTTGATTTTTGGAAAAGTCTCTATAGGTTTGTAAGTTGGGTGAGTAGGGGTGTCGACGATGGGAGTACAGTGTACACAAGTAAATTCTAGAACTGGTTTGATTTTCAGATTTGGTGTGATCGAATAAATAGTCTCTGAGCTTTTGAGGGAATTCAGCATTGTGCTCTAAAAACAGATAGCAAAGTTTGCTCCTCCTTTTGAGTAGGCAAGCAAGCTATCTGTTGTCACAGCACAATGCGAATTAAAATTCGTGAGTCCATTAATGGCGCAAGTAAACATACTTAACGGGTCATTGAGTCTATACGTCAATGAACCCACTATAATACGCCCGGTTAGTAGCACTAATTTGTTCAGACTGGTATATGTTTTCTCAGATATCAAAACTTCCAGGAGACGGGTAATGTTCGGAATATCCGGATTGGACTGTATAAGCAGATTTTGATTTTTGACCCATAAAGTTAACAGATCCTGAAGGTTATGGATACTGCGATCTGTGGAGATTAACTCCAAGGCCCCTGACTTATACTTCAGGTTTGTGCGTGACCCGACATATGGGACGAAAGGTCCTTGAGTTACGAGTTTTTGATGATGAGATGAGATATCAATCAAAATGCATTTAGTGCAGTCGAAATCTGCAGGAGGTTTAAGATGAAGCTTTGTTTGATTGGGGAATGCAGCCATGGTGACGCCGTTGATGCGTTTGCTTCACGACGCTTTCCTCATATTGTCGGCCACAAGATAACTACATTTGACTCTATCATAATCTAAGAAAGGCTTCAACTTGTTGAGTTTTTCTTGGTTGGATAATTCTTTTGAATCCGATATTGACATAATATCATATTCCGCTATCTATTTTATAAATGAAGAAACGTTCATTTGATTACTGCTCGTCGACAACAGCACCCTGACCGAGGAAGATGAGTTAAATTCGAGAGCATATTCTCGATCAGGGCGCAGTTTGGGAGCGTAAAGATCTTGTTTGTTAATCTCGCATTATACGGTGACTCCAAGAGAAGTTCCTCTGACCGATATACCTCTTCGGAAAAGAGGTTGAGGAGCATTTCATTCTGAACTGTTTCGGCACAGTGCATAGGTTACGAATGGTTTCGTAGTCTCTGTCAACGGAGAGTCGTGTGATAAGACTAAGGAAAAGAGATTTTACTCTAATGGCACTCCCATTAGAGTGTATTGAGCCTACGATATTATTAATCGTTGAAAACAAATCATTTGGCAAGGAAAGACCCCGCCCTGCCCTCTTTAGAGCATTTGAGAATTGCGCGCCTTGATAATAGAACGATTTGCCATACTCAGAGAGGAATGAGCTGTTCCAGGTTTCGTTGGGTTTCAACTTTAACCCAACTTGTGAACATAAAATGTGAAGCTTGTCTATAAATTCAGATAAAATTTCTTGATGTCCGAGGGAACATTCTTCAATCTAGCTTGAGCCAGAGGGAGCACAACCACCTGGTTGTCTCCCTGACCCAGGATCTGCCCGTTGAAGCTTTCTTGATAGAGGAGAAGATCCAGAAAGGCGATGTTAGCAACGTCCACCCCTTTTAGCGCATGCCTTCAAACCATGATGGTGAAGAGCGATGGCCAAAAGGGTAAAGAACAAGATCCTGGTCAGAAAGACTCCGAGGAGGGAAAAACTTATTTACTATTGTCATCTTTGAAATGATTGGAAGTACATGACTTGACGTGTAAACTCTCTCGAGTGCGAAAAGGTTGTCGAATTCTTGGAAGGTAGGATTTGTGATTTCTGGAGAAATGGATAAACACCAGTTTGACCAGTCAAAGGATATAAAATAGCTTTGACTGATCGAACTGGGTGTAAAGGCAGCGTTCAATCTAGTGAGGTTCTTTAACGTGGTCAGGAAATCCGTCGTCATGGATTGATTCATGAAGAGTGGAAGAATGCTTGATGATAGGTTTAGCTCGGTGGACACCTGGAAGAGACGGTGTTTATACGTTGTCTTACAAAACCCCTTGCATTCAAGCGCTTGAGCTCTCGCTCTTTGAACACGAGGGCGTAGATGCAATCGTTGACCAATCGAATTTTCCGTAATAGATTCGAGAATTCTTTTCACAGATTTTGGAGTTATTTGTAAAACCTCTAACAACACTCTCTTTGAAGGACGACTCTGATGAATGTTTCTAAATTCACGCTTGTCGAATTCATTTATCCAATTAACTGAAGATGGGATTATAGCTTTGTCTAAAAGAGGCTCAGCCTGGTCGACTGAGTAGTCGTACAAGAAATTTTGTTCGAGTGAGATAGTGTCAAAGAAAGAAGGGAATCTGTGAGAATGAGGCTTCGTTGATTTTGCCTCTAGTGATCCAAGAGTGATGTACGGTGTGAGTGTTTTGTCCATAATGCATTTTTGGGAGGTGTTTAAAATGGGAGTAGAAAGATGCAATGAATGTTTTTATAAATTGGTTGCTAATATCTTGAGCTAATTGGAGATTCAAATTATCTGGAAGCTTAATTAGATCCAGTAGGTTCAACGCTAATACCGGAAAATCTACCACAGGGAAAGTAATTATTTTACTCAGTCCTGAGAGTTCTAACAAGATATCGCTTGTTCCGTGTTATCAAATACTTCAATACAGCTGACTGACATATCAAAGGATTGGAAAAAGTCTGTGTGATAAAGGTTGATTGAATAAGCTTGTCTTTTTTCTGAAACACCTGGGCTATGCATACTGGAAGAATGCATTTTAAAATATCACTAACTTTATAACGAAATAAATAAATCTTCATCTTGATCGACAAAAAGAATTCGCGCAGTGTATAATAAAGAGGTGGGTAATTAGTCCAATAGACGCTTTTCGCCTTTTTTCTTAAAAATTTGAACTTATTTTAAACAAGATCAAAAAGATCATGGCTTTCATTTTGGCAACCAATTCAGACCGTGTTCCAGCATTCAACTTAGCGTTGATCGCGATCAACGAATTCATATAGTTTTTCAACAACAGTGAGTTGTCGTTGATGGCATCCTTTAACTTTTTTATCGCCTCCCCCACCCTCTCCATCATCTCGATCTTGGTGCATAAGATCTCATTTTTTCACCGTTACATGTTTAAATATTAGGTATATTTTATGAACATGTAAAATAAATTGAAAAAAATATATGTAAATATTCACTTTACAAACTAAAATATCGTGAAAAATAGGAAAATTCTGCATATTGTTCAAAGACTTGAAAAAAATTATTTTTATATTTTTTCAAAAAAGTTATAACTTGTAAAATGTAGGTAAAAGGATGTTCCTTAAGATGGGCTTAGTTTGAAAATGAAAAATATTTTGAAAAAAATGTTAAAAATTTATTTCAAGTTAATTTTTGCTTAAATGTGGGCATGGCTTATGTATATTAAAATAAAAAAAGTGAGTTTAAAATCTTTAAATGTAAATTATATAGCATGATTTAGTAATAAAATGATGCAAAAAAGTTATTTATTTTTGTAAAAATTGGATATCATTATCAGTTTTAAGTTAAAAATGTTTGTCTACTCTCTACGACTAACTCCCTGCAGGAAAATTGATTAATAAAAATGTAAATTATTTCAACTAAATTGTAGAGAAAAGAAAGCTTTATAAATATCTAAAAAAAAATTTAAATATTTTCTTAAAAAGAAATAAAACATCTATTTTCGGCCAATTTTTAATGCCAAAAAGATGAAATTGAAAATAAAAAAACAAAAAAATATTTTTTAAAAAATTTAAGGTTTTATGTTAAAAATTCATATTATATACTTTTTAATGTAAAAATTAATATATTATTTTATATAATATAATATTATATATTAATTATATAATATTAGCCAATCAAAAATGTCTAAATTTAAATTTAATAGGACCTATCCTAAAAATTTCTGCATTTTATATTTTCATATATTTAGCACACGATTATGTAATTTTTTTTATATTTTTAATCAAATTTTAAAAAATCGAAAAATTTGTCAAAGTTACCTTATTTGAGTTTTTTTTGCCAAAAATTTAATGTACAAATATAGATTTTTTTACATCAACTTGTAGAGAAAGAGTTGTGCAAAAAATAAATTAGAAAGTCGTTTTTATTTTAAAGCTCCAATTTTTGGCAAAATTCGATCAAAATTTTAATGTGGTAAAATTGACGTCATTTTTTAACGCCAAAATTTGGAAATTGAAAAAAAAACATATATGCTAGTTAAAACTAGTGTATTTAAAAAAACTTTTAAATACACTTGTTTTTAGTTTTTTATACACTAGTTTAAAAAATCCAAAATTGTTGGGGGAGGGGCGAATAGGTTTTTCAATTGAAAATGAAGTAGGCTATCAGGCACACTACATGAATTGATGTAAGAATATTTGATTGATAGAGGAAACAACTAGAATGTAGTCTGAAGGAAAAGAGTCTACTAGACACCCTGTGATGTTTATATAAAAAAAATGTGATTGATTCAGGGGCGCACATCCTTGAAATTATCGGAGGGGCGGACTTTTAAGCGTCTTCCAAAAAAGACAACAAATTTTTCTGAATTCTTACTGCTCTCTTGTCTATTCTATTTAATTCTTAATTAAGCTTAATGTAAACTTTAACCCCCGTCCTATTAAGCTTAACGTCAACAATGAATGAGGACTTATATATCAGGGGCGAACATCCGGGAGGCGAGGGGGGGGGCGAAAATGACCTTCGCACCCCCCCCCCCCCCCCTCTTAAAAAAGTGATTTGATTATGTACAGTGTTAGTTATAAAATTTAACAATCGAACATTATAAAAAATATCTCTGCTCAAATATTAAACAAATAGAGTATTTTTGCTTTTAAACTGAATAGCTAGTCAAAATATTCATTCCCAAATAGCTATTGAAAAAAATTTCTTGACTTGAAAAAATTAAAGTATTCAAATGTTACAAAATGTACGATTGAAAACTATTTTTTTCTCAACACAAATTTTCATTTTTGAAAAATGTTTGGTGTATTGATGGAACTAAATTTTTACCAAAAATCTATATATAGGGTTAATATAGTAAGCTGAAATATATTGGGTATTTGCAATAATAATAATAATGGTTTATTATGTCTTGTTTTTTAGTTACTCTTTTTACATATTTTATTTCAATTACTTTAGATCCGATGCAGGGCCGTATCAAGGGATCGTGGCGCCCCAGGACATAGGTCGTGAATGGAGCCCCTCATCTCTTGCTCCTTCTTTTCTCACTCATCCCCACCCCATTCTGGCTTAAAAAGTGATTTAGAAAAAAATGGGTAATGTTGCACTATCCGTGCATTGATGAAAAGCAATTTTAATTGGAAAGAAGTTGTTCAATGATATAATGCTTTCATATGTCAATCTTTTCTTGATTGCGATTATAGTTTGAGTATCGCACTATACGTGTATTGTAGCAAATACAGTCTATGCCTGCCTCCATAATACGAGTATATCTATCTACATCAGTGGTTCCCAACCGGGGGTCCATGGACCCCTATGGGGTAACCGGAAAAAAAAGGCTTTTTCTTCATCATACCACTTTGCAGCAAAAGATAATTAGAGAAGCGTTATGCTGACATCGCTAAGCTGATAATTGCAGTATATGCAAATGTCGTGTTAGTAGCTACTACTACACCACTACTAACACATGCATTAGAACTTCTAATGCAGGAAACAAGGAAGAACTGAATTCAATTAGGGTAGTTTCTAAGGATTGTAAAAAGTATAATAACAAATTGAAAAAGTTGCAGATATTGGGATTAGCTATAATTTTCCGGTGTATGAGTAAGTATATACAAATCCTGTTTAATCCTGTTTTCACTACTTCATTTGTTTGGTTCTGTTTTGTTTATTTTTCATTGTTAATCTTATTTTTCTGTGTGAAATGGTACAAATAATTGGAGGTTTCACATATTATAAAAAAAAAGAAAGTAAGATTTTTTCATTTTATTTTTTAATTAATTAATTTATGAATTGTTACAGCTAAAACAACAAAAACTAAATACTGTAAGAATGAAACTTTTCGATTTACAGTAAGACTTATTTTGTTTCTTGCGTTTCTTCCTCCAAATCAAGTAAAAGTTAAAATTTTATTTGGACTTTTATTGATCATTAATAATTTATGTGTTTAGGTTGATATTATTTATAGAAGAATTAAAGTTTTGACAATAAAAAATTTTTTTGAAAGATTTTTTTAAGTATTTTGAAAAAACATCGTTATAGTGCTTTCCTCCAAATATATGGAATGTTTTTGATAGAAAAGTTAGAACTAATAATCACTTCGAGGGTTGGCATAATGGGTAAAAAAAAGTTATGCATTTTTTCTTATATTTAAGCTTACGAAGTTCATTACCCGTTGAGCACCCAAATATTTGGGAAGTTCTTTAATTTTTTAAAAAAGAAGAAACAAAAATAAGAAAAGAAATCGACCAAATTGAATGTGGAAAAAGATTAGCTGCTTCAAGAGAAGATGAAGAAAAGTTTTTAAAAGAAGCCAAAGAAGATTTTTTGCAACAAAAGATGTTCTTTCATATTTAAAAAAAGTTTCTTCATTAATAATGAAGTCTAAAAGTCTTCAAATAGAAGGAAATGAGTTTGATGAAATTAATTTTTTAAAAATTAACGACAATCATATTCCTTTTTCTTAGATTCTTTGTTAAAATAATTTCAAAATTAATAAAGTTTTATTTTAACTTATTTTTATTTCATCTTTTAGATATAGTTGAAAATTTTATAGTGGTAAAAAATATGTTAGAATTTATTATAAAGTTATACTAATTTACCCTATTTAATTAATTAGGTAAAAATTTGATATTATGTATATATTTCATTTTTTTAATAAATATTTTATAAAATAACATTTGAAAAGGTATATAATGGAATTTTTTTATTTTGATGTGTAAGAAAAATTGAAATAATTTTTTTAGATATATGAAGATATGTTATATGTAAATTTGATATTTATGTAAATTTGTTTGTTTTATTTTTTAAAACTCTGATTTGTATTGATGTTGCATGCGGGCAAAAAGTCTGTTTATTGCTGCAGAGAGGTTTTGCATGCCTTAGGAGCGATGTAGCAGTAGTATGCCACTGCAATATGATTTGCAACAACTTTGAAATTGCCAGCTTAGCGATGTCAGCGTGACGTCACTGTAATTATCTTTTGCTGCAAAGTGGTATGATGTAGTAAAGGCCTTTTTTTTCAACATGCCTTTTTTTTCCTAGAACCCCCCTAGGGGTCCATGGAAGAATTTGAAGGGGTCCATGGAAATTCAACTTCAAACTACTTATGCTGAATCTCCTTTAATATACTTCTATTTTCCAAATCAATATAAATATATATATTTAGAGCTTTTTTAAATAAATATTTTCTTTCCTTTTCTAAAGTTTTATATTTAGAATGTTTATATATGCTTTTTATTAGTTACAATATTTTTGAAAAATTTATATTTTAATTGAAAAAAATTTTATTCACATTTTATGTCAGGCTTTACGATTTCTCTGATTTCATATGAATAAGCATACGATTTAATCAGAGGACTAGAATCATCTTTGAATAAAATCTTTGATTAATTTTGTTGGCTCAAACTATTCAGTTGTAGGGGTCCACAGGTAAAAAAGTGAATAAAAAAGGGGGAACGGGATAAAAAATGTTGGGAACCACTGATCTACATGATACACATATAGTGCGATGTGTGTTTCTCTCTCTTCACTACTATACACATACACACACATACAAATTGAAGACCAGTATTATGGATAATACAGGCATAGTGCAACATCAACATGGACGAGATATTTAAAAAGAGGAAGACAATATTAAATTTGTGCTGAAATCAAGAGTTATTGAATTTTCAAGACGCAATAACATTTGTGAAATACCCTCTCCTTCACTGTTGTTATAACTCAAGTGTGTATGATGAATCTAAAAAGATTTGTGTTGGTAACCCATATAGTATAAGAGAGCGTCCCTTGTCTCATACATCTCATCATCTCTTCATCACAGCATTATGCATAGACACGTTACATCGCACTATATATGTATCATGTAGATATACTCGTATTATGGAGGCAGACATAGACTGTATTTGCTACAATGCACGTATAGTGCGATACTCAAACTATAATCGCATTCAAGAAAAGATTGACATATGAAAGCATTATATCATTGGACAACTTCTTTCCAATTAAAATTGCTTTTCATCAATGCACGGATAGTGCAACATTACCAAAAAATCCTCACATTTTTATTAACCCATTTAGCCCCAATGTTCCCAATTGGGAACACTTTTTACAAACAAAATTTATTGAGGTTTTAAAAAAAAAATTTAAGCAATATATATAAAATAATATCTTAAATGCTTTATTTTTTATAAAATAACAAAAAACTTTTTTTTTATACTTTTCTAAAGCGCAATTTTATACTAAAAATAAACTCGGTTTTAAAAATTTTTTAGTTGTTATTACAATTTAGTTTAAAAACTATTAAATTTATAAAATCAAAAAAAAAATTTTCTATAGAATGTAAGAAATATGTCTAGAGATAATAAGAATATGGACTATTTTTGAAAATCAATGAGCTAAGTATTCTAGATCTCTTTATTTACAATTTGTTCCACAATGGTACTATCAGTGATACAAATTTATAAACTATGTTGAATGAAAAAAATATAAACTAGTATATTTCAAATTTTATAAGATATTTTTATTAATATATGTTGGCTTTTTTAATTTTCAGTTTTTTTAGAGATAAAATTGTATAAATTTTAAAATGGAGAATAAAGAAAATTTTTTATATCTTGATGAAGCGTTTGATAAAATAGCTATTCTTTCTGAAAAAGTTGAAGGTGATTTAGACTTAGTTTTGTTACCCCCCGAAGATGCCGATAAAATTATCACTGATGATGAAGCAGATGACGATCAAGAATTTCCTAAAAAAATTTTTATTTCTTCTGAAGTGTCAGGAAGAGTGGAAGTTCATTCTTTAGGAGATGATTTTTCACATGATTCCAAAATAAAGCCTAACTGGTTTCAAGCTTCTAATACACCTTTTGATGAATTTTTGTAAAACTGCGTTTAATTTTGCTGATAAATTTTCAGAATTCATAAATAAAGAGCCAATCGAAATTTTCAGAAAAAAACCTTCAATACAATTTGAAAAACCTGATTTTGAAAGAAACTAAAAGGTATGCTATGCAAAACAATGATCAAAATTTTGATATAGAAAGTGAAGAGTTGGATATTTTTTTAGGTATAATAATTTTATCAGGCTATCATCATGTTCCTCGACAAAAATTGTATTGGTCGAAACAACAAGATCTTGAAGTTCCGCTTGTTTCTAACTCTATTTCTAGAAATAGATTTGAACAAATTAAAAAATATTTTCATTTGAAAAACAACTGTTGCATAGAAGCTGGAAATAAAATTGCGCCTTTGTATTCTCATATAAATAGTGTTTTAAGTTTTTTTGGAAGTATGGAAAGAGAGATATCAATTGACGAACAGATGATTCCTTATTTTGGGCGTCACTCTTGCAAGATGTTTATAAGAGGAAAACCTATAAGATTTGGATTTAAAAATTGGGTTATGGCAACATCATCGGGTTTTCCAATTAGAGTTGATATAGTGGCGCTGATGGTAAGAAAAAAACCGGTGGTTTGGGGGTGAGTGTTATTACCGACTTGATAAAAAAAAGTAACATTGATCCATCAAAACATTGTTTTTACTTTGATAATTTTTTTACTTCTTACTCTTTATTGAAATATTTGAAAAGTAAAAACATAAGAGCAACTGGCACAATAAGAGAGAATAGAATGAATAATTGCAACTTTAGTGAAAATACTTTGCGAAAATCAAAAAGAGGGGATTTTATAGCATCTTACGATGCCGATGTGTTGATAGTAAAATGGTAAGGACAATAAAGATGTGAATTTGGCAACGAACTTTGAAAATATTGAGCCTTTGTGCAATGTGTTGAGATGGTCTAAAGAAGACAAAAAGAAAGTATACAGCCATACTTGATCAATTCTTATAATCGCCATATGGGAGGTGTAGATCTCTTAGATCAAGCGGTAGGATGCTACCGTCCAAATATATCTTGGAAAATATGGTGTGGATCGTTGATCATAAATTGCTTTTCGATAATGAGAATAGCTTCATGGAAAGTTCATCGAGCAACTGGTGGCAAAATGGATCAATTAGAGTTTACAAGATCAATTGTTTTAAGTCTGATCAAAAACCCAAGATCAGTAGAAAGAAGTGGACCTCTTGGTAAAAGAGTAAAAATAGTAGCACACTCTCATTATCTGCAAAAAAGCAAAAATCAGGGAAGGTGTAGAGTCTGTAAAAAAATGCAAGATTGGAATGTGCCGTGTGCAAAGAACGTTTGCATAATCTTTGTTCTTCTGTTTATCATTCAAATCAATAGAGCTACCGATTTTCATATGAAAGAAAATATATGCTTAACCCCATTGTTCCCAAATGGGGACAGTCAAGTTTGATAAGATGGCATATTATTTTTTGAATTTTTTTTTATTTTAATAAATAAAATAAATATATATTTTTGTCAAATATTTTGAAATATAAAGGGTTGGGGTTTAATGGGTTAAGCCACATAATTCAAATATATACTGACTGAGTCGAAGATAGTCTCCATTAGATGTTCATTTTTCGTGTTTTAGCAGCTGCAAAATTATCGGTGACTTCGTCAAAATGGTCTTATGACATTTCATCACACGACACTTCATCACACGAAAGTTCATCACACCACATTTCATCATAACGACACTTCATCACACGACACTTCATCATATGCATGGGTTGTTTGTTGTAAAGGATTAAAAGTTTATTATACAATATTAATCCATATAGGAAGTATTAGAGCATATACTAATACTTTTTTACCTGGGTATGATGTAGTAATCTTCTTAAATTTTTATGCCCCTTCTGTTCACCAACACTTCCTTGTTAGTTCTTTTCTTTTTAAAAATAACTTAACTTTATTTTCGTTTTCCTTTCTGTTTATTCTCTGTTGCTTAAATCATAAAGTTTTTGCACTTGAAAAATAATTATAATGGAAAACAATACAATAGAATATTTCTGTAATTTTGGAACAACTTCTAAAAGAAAAGAAACCGTGATATTCAAAAATTGCGAATATTATAAACATCGAGAAAACAAAGATACCTCTATTCGTTGGCGATGTGCATAGTATCAAAAAAAAGATGTAACACGTTTATTACAACTTTAGGGAAGCGTGTGATTTCTTTCCCAAAACCAACATTTTCAACAATAAAATGTTTTATTTTTCGTTATTATTTTTCTTATTGTTTTTTGAGGTAAATAAAATGATGATACTCTCATTCTTGAAATTTCATGTTTAAATGTAATTAAATAAATGAAATAAAAGAGAAAGAGTTCATGTGTTATTCATCATTTTTCATTACTGGAGTAAGGTTTTTTTAGGGATCTACCGATTCCAAATATTACAAACAACTTCAGTTTTGTCAAAGCATTTGACAAAACTAAATTAACATTTTGTTTATTTAATATAAATTTTAGAGAAAAATATTGTTTTAGATTCAAATAAATAAATATTAATATTTTTTAAGCTAATACAAAAATAGAATTTTTATTTTTAATGAAAAATACTGTTCGTTTTTTTTTTATAAAATTAACAGTTTTATGTCATGAAATGTTGTATGATGAAGCGTTGTTGTAATGAAATGGAGTTGTGTGTGATGAAATGTCGCGTGATGAAGTGTCGTGTAGTGTGTCCACTTTAAGGTCTTTTTTTCATTCCCCGGGGAACGAGGACCTCGTAATTTTTGAAAATTTCCCAGGGGAAGAAAAAGCGATTTTTTACAGTAAAAGCTGTTCAGAAAAGAAAATTTAAAAGTCTCATATAAGATTTTTATTGAAAAAAATTTTAATGCATAAAAGATATATATTTTAAAAAAATATCTAAGAAAAATTAGAGCGTTCAAAGTTTCATCATTCAACTGGTTTCTTATTTTTGTAGAAAAATAACCCATTGACGAAAACACTCTTTCGGCATCCACAGAAGTTGGTTTTATGCTCTTTAAATTTTTGAATAAAGTTTCTAAAACTTCGGGCCTCCTATTTGTTTCTAAATAAAGGTCAAATGTTTTTTTCATTATTTCCTCTATGCTTGAAATCTTGCTTTTAGTTTCACGTTCTTCATTTTCATTAATCTTCAGAAATTCGTCCAATTCCTCCTTCACGCTTTTCTTCTCTGTTTTTTGGTTGCTAACGATTAATCTTTCATCTTTCTTCTCCGTTACTTCGATATTTTTGTCGTCGGATTCGACAAAAAAAATTTTTCAAAAATTCCCCCAGGAAATTTAAAAATTTTTTTCGAGGACGAGGATTTTGAAATTTCACGATTCCCCGGGGACTCGAGGACGAGGAATCCCTGGGTGGACACCCTAGTGTCGTGTGATGAAATGTCGTTGTGATGAAATGTCGCGTGATGAAATGTCGTAGCACCATCAAAATCAACACAATCGAGAACTTCTTTCTTAATGCTCATAAGAGCCAGAGTTTGGAGGCGGGCCTGCCCCATAGTGCATAGAGTACTTTTAGAAAATTATTGGAATTGATCCAATAATCGTCCCTGCTGCTAGGGCAACATACAACCTGGGAGTTTATCCCAGCTACATTACTCTTCTTGAAGTTTCCTCAGTTGTCTTGGTGGAAACCTTAAAAGGAAAATTTTTTAACCTCTCCAAGTCCCACCCCCTAAGGTTGTTGACTGGGCAATAAAATGGCGCCCCCTAGTTGTGTCGCCCCGGGAAATTGCCCCCCCCCGCTCCCTTCCTCCTTAATACAGCCCTGATCAGGGGTCTTCAAACTTTATAACATGTCGACCCCTTCATACATTATTTGCTTTGTGTACGACCCCTAGGTTTAATAAAAATATGAAATCATTTTTTGCATTTCTAATGATGAGATATTTACCTTTAAAATAATATTTCATTTGTTTATATACTAATGTAAAACACAACTTTCATGCCTATATCGCTTTTTCCTGCCTAGAAATTTTTATTGATTCTCCTTAACATAACCAATCCCCTTTCAATCTCTATGTAATAATCGATCCCTAAAAAACTTTCATTTTCGCACACATCCCCTGAAAACACTGGATGTGCGCCCCGTGGTTGATATCTCTTTCACTGTTTCTCATTGGTTAGAACAAGCACGTGCCACAAAACTACATCTCTGTGATTTCCTTTAATTCTCACATCCTCTACGACCCTTCGAGAAACTTCAAACAACGCCTTATGGAGCGTTAAACTCTTTTTTGGGAACTAACAACTCTTGGTTTTCTTTTCATTTGTTGATGTATTTAGAAATGCGTATACCAATTTGATTTCATCTCACATATACACTTGCATGCAACACAATCTCACCTGGTTAAGGATCAATCATGTCTCTCAGCAAAGTGTTTGTAAATGGCATCATGAGGTATATTATTGCAGGAAACACTTTCTAATAATAACAATGCAATAAAATAATTTTCAATTGGTGTATATTTCATTTTTTCTCAGATCTCCCTCCTGAACAACACATCCACGCATACACATGCACCTAGTTGCTACAACACAAGCAATGCAAACAACAACTGCTACGCGCCAAACAAATTGAAGATCAACTTGATTTGGGGATTCAAGTGAAGCAGCTCTATTTTTGCTAATCTCTCCTCATCCGATGTTGAGCTCATCCTCCATCTTCTTTAGAATCATTTTCGGTATGTATAACATCCTTTTTTACATTAGATTAATTACAGAACAGGTATATGTATGTTAAATAAGATAGGGTTGATGATATTCGCTAAATCTTTCTACTGTTCCATCCCCGAAAAGTCAGCCTTTTCATGCTACTAATAATAATAATAATATGAGATTTAAGAAAAAGAAAAAAATGCTCAATTTTTTTTTATAAAACTCCCTTTAAAATATGAAGACGTTCCCATATGTGAACATTACAAGTCTTGATGTAAAAAAAGTATATAAAATTAGTTTTTTTAATTTGTGATGTAATAATCCAATTTACAATATATTTTCCCTATTTGACGATAAATTTTTTAGGGAATTAGATCATTTGAACAGTTATTTGGAATTTATTTGGTTGTATTTAAAGTAGATATTGATTTAACTTAACCCATTTGGTCCAATGTTCCCAAAGGAAACACAGACAAACTTTTGTTAGCTTAGTGAAGTCGTCGAGTTCCTCGTCTTGGGAACATTGGTACTAAGTAGGCCAATAATATTTTAAATACTTTTCCAAGTCTCTCCATTCAATTTTTCAAGCTTAAAAAAGTTTTGAATGAATTACATGCGATAAAGTGCGCTTGTGAAGAAGTCTTTTCTTTGTACATTGCTAGTTTCAATAAATATAATATAAAATTGTCTAGAGTATTTTTTGAGTATATGAATATTTATTCAAGCTGCTCTAACAACAGGAATCAGCACTGCATCCTGTGAGTGAAGTTTTTCGACCCTTAAAGTTTTCGAGTTTTTGAACTATTTCAACGAAAAGTCAACAAGGCTGAATGTTTGACATGTAAATTGCTTTATTACTCTAAAAATGATATATTGTTAATAAAATGATTTTCTTCTTTCACTTCTGTTTTATAATAGTTTTAATTATACTCCTCAATTCTCATCACCTTACTTGTATGATCTTCTTAGCTCTTGTTTCCGATGTTGATCGAATTTGCTTCTAGAAAAGAAAATTTTATAGTGTGTATTTTCATAATGTATAGTTTCAGCAAACCAGCTCTGAATAAATAACAATACTCAAAGTTTTGAAGTATTCTTATATTCTGTTTGAGCGTAATTTATTACTACTATGCTTTAAAATATGATGCCTCAGTTAATGTATCTGAACGACTTTATATTTCTTTGTATATTCTGATTTTTATTTTTAGTTTAACAAACTTCTTAATTTTATTTTTTAGTCTTATTAATCAGAGTCCTTGTAGTCGTCTCAAAGTCAAAGCTTCACTCTCCTTCTAACCCAAGTAATTTCAGATTAAACAGTTTTTTTAAATTCTTTGCATTATTTTTTTAAATCTTCCATTTAATCAATTACTCGTATTTTTTCTTTTTAAATCATCAATTCCCTAAAATCTTAACTTCCAAAACCTCAAGAAGTAGGACACTTTTTATTTATTTTTTAAATTTTATTTAAAAAAAAATTTTTTTTATCCGTTTGTATTTTTTCTTATAATCTTCAGAAACTGAAAAGGTGCTACGCCGTGTTAAAATTTTATTCATTGCAATCTTTTACATTTTAATTGATACATTATTCCTAGATTTCCAGCGTATTAAATGCTGATATTTCTTTATAATAATAAAATTTGCCCCGTGCTTGATTCGAAATATTCTACATTGGGAGACAAGAGGTCAAAGTTGTGTTTTTGAACATTCTTTCAACTACGTCTTTCTTACCTGGATTTTGGTTTGCTTTTATTTGATACTTTTGTATAATTGCTCAATGTTTGTTTGATTTGAAATAATAAAATTTTTGGAGGAAAGCTTGATAAAATTTATTGTATTTTTGAAAAGGGATAGAAATAACAAAATAATCAGGGTATATTTTTCAAACTAACCCTGTTAAGAATAAGATATTTTGGGCTTATGGTTGCTAGGGTTAGATAATGTCATTTTTAAAATATATTTTCAAAAAGTGAAATTTTTTACTTTGTTAACTTTGCCAATTTTGTGAAAACAAAAAGGCGCTTTATTCGATTATACTAAATTTTGATTTATTGCAAGTAATGTCGTAAATGCCGGAGCCAACAAAATTAAAAAGTTTCAGTTTTTGCAAATATATTTTAAAAATGACATTGTGTTAACCTAAACATAAATCTTTGTAAAAAGAACTGAAAAAACTAAATTAAAGTTTTTGCTATTTTCTACAATTCCAATATTCTTTATAAAAAATTGTAACTATTTATTGAACGTTTTCTGTAAATAGTAAAAAAAATTCAGATAAAGTTTTTAATATGTGCTCAAATAAAAAAAGCATTTTATTAAAAAAAATATGTAAAGATGTGTTGTCCAAAAATAGTATTTTAACGTTCAAATCGAGTGCTAAAAAATGTAAACATCACTTGCTTGTGATAACTGAGAACAAATTTAAAAAATAATTTTGAAATTAAAAAGACAAATTAGACTTAAAATGGTTTACGTTCGCAATATTTGGTGTCATTTTGACCCCGAAGAAAACACTGCCCTATTTTGAGCTGTTTTGCAAGCAAGAAAACGTCTATTGAGATTTAAGATAAATAAAAACAATTATAAAATATACTCAAATTTTTGATCTTGGCAGTTGAGTTGTGAACATTAAAAGATAAAGAATTTGTGATTTTAAAAAAAGTTGAAATATTATTTTGAGAAAATTTTTCTCTATTAAATAGCACTAATTTGTGTACTCATCTCTTATCAAGCAAGAACAAAAATTAAAGGTATAAACAAAAGTTTAAATTATTTGTGTGTTTTTATGATGTAAATCAAATTAAAAACAAAACCAAGAACAATTAATATAATTTTACTTCATTGTTTTATCATTATAGAAGAGTGGTTCTTAAACGCAGCCCTGAGGGGTGCATCTGCCCCTCTACCTCTTGTTTTGCAGCCCAAATGGCAAAGTTGCAGGAAAAATTTCGAAAAACAGTCAAAATTTCACAAATTTCTTGATTTATTATTATTTATGGATAATATGATATGATATATATATATATATGCAGCAATTTGGATTCAGTGTAAGGGGTCGTTCACAATTGACGTCAACCATTTTTGATAAATTTCAACCCCCCCCCCCCCCTCATGTCAACTTTTAGATATATCATCACTTAACAAAATCGACTTATGTCAACTTTGGATACCCCCCCCCCCCCCACTTTTAGTTGACGTCAATTGTGAACGACCCCTAACTAGAATTTGGGATTTTGTTAAAAACAAAAGCTGAGAACCATTGTTATAGATACGCAATTGAATTTTAAAACAAAAACAAGAAATAAACTTTATTTATTGCTTTTAAATTTTTAAATGATTGCTTTTTATGTTAATTTCATGCTTATTTAATCAAATTATGTTTTATTGATAAAAAAAAATAAACAAGTTATAATACTGTCAGGTTCATAGTCAAAACGTCCGAAACAAAAACGTCCGAAACAAAAACCTCTAGAAATCATAACCTCACAAAACGAAATTTTTTAGTTTAATCCTTCATGCCTGTTTGATTTCTTATGTTTTCAAGTATTTCATGTCGAACTTATCTATCTGATCGCGAACTAGAGCTTTGCATAATTTCAACACGCTTGATTATATTTCATTTTTCATTTAAATCTAAAATGAAGAAAAATGTTTTTTAGGGTTCAGATACTGTTAATCTAATTTTCGGACCTTTTGGTTTCGGACTTTTTCGTTTTCGGATGTTTCGGTTTCGGACATTTTGACCAGGCACCATACTGTCATGACATTATGAAAAGTAGAATTTTTGAATTAGTGATTTGATAAATACAACTTTCTAAATGCGGCTGGATGACCCGTCGTATCTGAGAGCGTTTATTGCATATCAGAGGCGCACATCATCAAAATTATTGGGACTTTGTTTTTATAATTTTTAAAATTTAATATAAATGAATTTGTCTCCAAGACTTAATCGTTGAACAAGAAAAGTAGTATGGAAAGTGTATCACTCACAAGCCAAAAAAATCTTTAATATAAAAAAGATATAAACTTGAGAAAATTCACAATCATTGGTGGAGCTAAAGGCCTTTTGTTGATGTTGTTCTTGTTGTTAGCCCCTAGATCATACTATCTTTATATGGGTATAATCTATCAGTTCAAAACAAGGCATTGTTTAAACTGAGAGAGTATTACCATAAAAGCAAGTACTCTCAGGGAAAAGTGTAGAATTTTGTTACACTTTCGCAGCAGCAGCGATAAACCAGTGTGATTTCAGCCAATCCGCAAAAATCCACCATAAGGTACTGCTGGCTTTTTGAAGGCTTCTACATATGGCTAGAAATAATATATATCTATTTATAATAATAATAATATGATATATAATACATGTGAATGAGTTAGATCCAAGCTTCTGCTAAACGGTTTCCCCACAAGGTAAGTAAGTTAACTATTTTGCATGTCTTTAACCATAAGTGAATGGGTTTGAGTGTTGTGTGGGTGTTGATTACTAAAGGCCTTTTAGAGCCCCTTAAAGTCGCATGGGGGGGAGGGGGGGGGGCGTCTCCCATGGATGTACCCCTGTTATATAAGAAGGACAATTCCGAAGGTCAGCCATCTTTAGTTTGAAATAATAATAAAGTCGTAATTATATAAAGACGACAGAACTTTATTCAATGGGATATTTCGGCTCTCCTGAGCCTTTTTCAGCCAATATCAAGTGTAAAGCGTTTATCCACCACTTGAAGAAAAGAGAACACTGGATTACGCGTTATTAATAACCTAAGAGAAGTGAATAATAAAGATGTATATTAGCTTCTTCTTTTTTTTCAGAAACCACCTTTTGTAATAAATATATAAATGCTTCATCGAATGTTTGGATCAATACCAAGGTTGATAAGAAATTTTTGGCGCAATTTCCGAGCTGCACATACCGATTTATTTGTGGGAAAAAGCCGCAGCCTTTTTTGCTTTGGTTCAAAAACTTTGTTGCAAATAATGGCAGTTTTTTGATGGTTTACGAAAAGGGAAACCAGATTCCACTTATACTCAACGAAACCAAAAGTAACATTTTTTTGACTTATATATTTAAGATTTATAATTATTTAAAAGTAATCAACATATTTACCATGTTCGTTTGTTATGCCATTCTTCGTATGATGTGATCTTTAAATTTTTATCTCAAAACCTGATTTTTTAGTTTTCTGTATCGCATCCAATGAAAAAATTTTCCTCCATACCTAGACAGATGATAAGGATGTCACCGACCTTATAGTTTATCTATTTCTAATATTTCTATTTTTACTTTAGCTTCTTTTTCAAATAAAAAGGATAGACTTATAGTAAAAAATTCACTGAAATCTCATAAAAGTTATCTCAATTGATAGTTTAAAACATATAAAAATAAATTAAATTTTATAACATTTTTCTTTTGATTTTTCTAAATCTGGTATTTTCAAAATTTTTACTTCAATAAATTAATTTTTCTTGAAATTTATAAATTTACATTGTAATTTATCTTTTGAAATCCTTGAATTTTAAAAACGCTATCATATTTTTACTTTTAATCTCGTGAAATATTTTAGGATGAAAAAATATATTTTGAATTTCCAAAATTAAGAAATTTTTTGGGAAATTTTGGGTTCGATTTCAAAAGAAAAAAATTAAAAAAAAATTTCATCAGTTTAGTGAACGTTTTAATAAGTACTACAAGATAAAGTAAGTTTTATTTAAAGACACATTATATTTAGAAAGGATCTTTGTGGGCAGATTGCCTAGTGGTGGGAGCTTAGGCTCTCAATCCAGAAGATGGTCTAGGTTCGATTCTCTATCGTGATTATCCTTACCATCTGTCGAGTTTTAGACGATTATTCTTCCTTTTTTTAAATATATTACTTTATGCTAGCTTTATTTTTGGACCTTTTATACCAGAATTTCTCAGCCGGGGTTCACATGAGCTCTAGGGGTTCATATAATAATTCAGGGGATTCACAGGGCAAATATTATAAATTGGGGTCCACGATGATATTTTGGTGGTCCATGAAGAAAACCATCTCATAACGGTTTTTATTATTAAAAGTTCGCAATAGACTTGACATCGTAAAAAAGGTGCTTTACGACTAGCATTATCTTCAATGCAACCAGATATAAAGAAACTCTTTGAGCAGCATCAACCACGCGTATCCCTTTAAATGTCTTTTTAAGATTTGCTTTCATTTCAAAATGAATTCTAATTATATACTATTTTCTTTATCATAACCTCAAAAATTTTATAAGAAGTTCAAGATTTTTTCAACTAAATATTCTTATTATTTCTTACTAGAGACCATATGTAATCTCCCATCATAGGCGTGTTCCAGCATCCTTGATACCTTCTTTGTCCTGATGAAATCTTTCGCCATGCTCATCGCTGACATCACTTAAATTTTCAGGAAAAAATTCAAGTGTGAGTCCAAAAAATAAATCTTCAAGGACAGCCTAGCTTATGGAATGTATGAATGAGGTTTGATACAAATCCTTTGTATTTGAGATCTTTTTTATTTCTGAGAAATCCATGGACTACATCACGAAATGCCCACCATGCTTCTTTTTCAATTTTTGTCATTACTTCTATTTTTGATTTTAACATTGCATTTATATCGAGTCCAATCAATACGTCATTTTTAATTTTAGAAGCTTTGGAATTTCTTGTAATGTTTTACTTTCACAATCAAGAGCCTTTACAAACTGGTTAACCAAACCCAACTTTATATGAAGTGGAGGCAATAGAACTTTTCTAGAATCTACCAAAGTTTGTCTGCGACATTAAACATTCCTGGCTGAAGTCCTTCTCGCAGTGTTGAACCAACTTTATTATAATGATCACTCTCAGCTCACAGAAATGTTTTGTGTAACCTCCTTGCTATCCAAGCAAAGATTTTAAAATCTCCACAAACCTTCCGTTGAAATTGAGAGTATTTTATACTTTCAAGGACTTTTCTAACTTTATCATAATTTTCTTTTTTCTGAACGGAATATGCATGTTTTAAAACTCCTAAATGAGCTATCTATGAACAAACGTCATTCTTTAGAATTATGTTTGTGTCCAATTGAATTGAACAATCCAATCACATCTTCACAATAACAAAGATTATTACATACGTAATAAAACATTTCAAATGTTTCATGTTTTTTTCGGTAAACAGATATTCTGCAGTTTTCACTTAGTAAATTCCATTCTTTAAGTCTTGAAGAAAGAAGTTCAGCTCCTGACTTAGTAAGTCTCAAATCCATGATTAAATAATCCAGTTCGTTTTGATTTTGAAAGTGAGGTTCTGAAATGAATCCACGTTCAAAATTATGCTCCGTCTCTTCGGTTCTGTTTGATAAAGTGTCAGATAAGTCATATACATTTTTCATCTTGAAAAAGTTAAACTGCTATCATGTAAAACAGGTGCTCTTGATGATGGTATGTCTTGGTGCTGGAGCGCTTTTTCAACTTACTTTTCTAAACTTGGATATATCAATCATACAGAAGTAGCAATCTTGATGATTTTAGGTTCTCTCCATATTCTTAGAATTCCAAAAGACATTGCTTTTCTTGTTCCTCTCAACTATCCTTCTAAGGTTGAACGATACATACTACATGTGGATCCCATGATTTTACTTGGTCACCCATATAGGCATTCCAAAATATAGTTCATATGCAATCCACAGTTTTGATCATTTAATAAATTTGTGTACTACCTGTTTTTTCCAGTATAACAAAAAATTGATAAACTAAATAAAAAATTAAAAGTAAGTATAGTATTAAAAAATATACCGATTTCAAATGTATGAAAAATATTATGAATTAGAAATATCGATGATACCAAAAAATAACGACATTTTTGAAATCAGGAGAAAAAATTGATCAAAAAAACATTTGAAAAATTTAATAAACAATTTTTTTTTAATTTTGTTGCATTGTGAAAATTTTTAATTTAACTTATAAACTCTTATTTTGTTTAAAAGTTTTTATTATAAAATTTTAGACTAAACTTTTCACTAATAATAATTTTTCATATTTTTTCTTCGAAAAACTTTAGTTTTTGGAAACAAAATCAATGCCAGAATATTGATCGTCAACTTCATTCTTAACCAATTTCTTTCAAAAGGATGCGCTTTCTTGTTCAATAAATCTAGGTTTCAGACAAATTGTAATCAATTAAATATGTAAAATGATGATCAATCTTAAAAGTAAATATGCCGAAAAATAGAGAGGATTGATTTTACAAAGTGTAAAAGCATAAGAATCAATTCTCCAACCACCGATTGTAATCCCACCAAATTTATTCCGTGACTGCCAGCAACTTGATCAGTAGGTGAGCACGAAGATCTGGAATAAGAAGACTTGAAAGCGCTTCTGATCATTGAATGCATTGGATGAGTTTCATTGCGCTTTCGCACCGGTTGCACTACTGTCTCCACTAAAAGGCTTCAACGTATGGCTAAAAGCTACATTAGGTAGCTTTGTATCCTCAGTTTGAAGGCCGTTTAGTTTTCTTCTTTTGAGTAAGTTTTTAAGTAAAATTTAAAAAAGTTTCACTGAATTATATTTATATAAATTTGAATCTCGTCTATAGTGCAACCTTGAAAAATTAGATTTAGTCATTGTAACATAATATATGTTGATTCTATCTTAATTGTTTTTATTATATTTTATGCAAATAAATGTTAAATCTATTTTATTTATATCATGCTAATTTACACCATCACAATGCTATACTTTTATCCGATCTAAGCCACACTTCTTTTTACAATAAAACCTTGCAACTTTACATCGTATCCATACCACACATCTATATACACACACAGAGGAATGATTACAAGTAGCACAAAATAATCAATAGATTTTTTCATTCGATACATTCTACAAAATGTTTTAGGTAGAGTAATGTATGCTTACTTGTATGTAAGTAAATAAAAATGAACCATCATTGACGAGGTTTTGTTTAGGTAACATAATCCTCTTTCCATGAGATATCAAAAAGAAAAAGAATTCTAGATGCTCTTTTTCGTATTTTTTCTTCAGTGAATCAACACAATTTTATGTTTCTTCTAATGCATTTTTTGGGTTTGTTTTTGACTCATTTTCTGCATTCTTTCTAACTCACTTTCCCTCTTCATCCATCTTTCTAGTAAGCTTTTTTCCCTCCAAGGACTTTAACAACAGATTCTCATAACGTTTTTAAACGTCTCTAAAAGAGACGATTTACCACCTGACAGTTTCAAGCAATATACATGGGAAAAACTTCTTGGAAGCAATGTTTCTAAAGTAAGGCTAGACAAAGAGCCAGAAGAAACCTGGAAACGTCATCCAAGATTTCTGCATTTTCTTTTTTTGTTTAATAAATTCATAACTACGCTACAATTCGCGTAACAGTCATGATAGATAAAAAATTATATCATAAAAATTATTTTCGCTTTTGTTCTTGAATTTTTAAAAATTTGTCACATCACTAAAGTGTCCAATTTTTAAGTGGGGGGGGGGGGGGGGATTTTTGAGATTGACTACATTTTCATGCTGTACAATGGAGAATGAAATTTTTTTTTGACATTTGATTTATTGGAGAAATACTTTTTTATGATAAAAGATGTCCAAGTAAAATAATATTGCAATTAATTAGGGAAGTATTTTGTATATGAACAGATATTTGTATGGGAGTAAGAAATGTATGAAGTCAGCAAAAGAAATATTTGAAAGTTATTGTTGGTTTACGCAAAAGAAAAGAGCCATGAAGTTCCATTGAATCGCTAATTTTTTTCAAAAGCTTTTTTTAGTAACAAAAATAATTTCAAGACACAATTTTTTCAGACAATAAATGTTTTGTGTATTATTTAATAAATTTTGGGGAATTAGTTCAATTTTTGATGGTCGTCACGGTTTTTAAAAAATTCCTGAGATAAAGTCTGAAAAACAAAGCTTGATTTTAAAGGGACAGGAGTTGGAATTGGTAAAAGGTTTACTTTTTGTCATCTATATTTCCAACAATCTTTCACTATACATATGTTAACGGACTATAATCTTTAATTAAATTTAAATTATCTTAACAATCTTACAAATGACATTCATTTCAAAATATAGCAGAACTATTTAAAAACAATCTTACTTTATTTCTTGATAAAAATAGTTCTCAACTAATTTATACCCTGGGAACTTACTGATATTTTTTACGCATACTCTGTGGTAATATTAAAGACGTCCCAACTCCCAAACCTGATTAACAAGTAATGTCTAACAAATTTAAAAATTTAGCTAGAAGTCATCCTCTTGAAGATGAGTTCTATTTGCTATATCAGTGCATACGTTTTGAGGGTTCTTATTTTAATTAATCGTTCGCTTGTTTTTTTTTACTTTGTGTTTCCACATCTGGATTACCATGTGTTGAAAATAGCTCGCTCTCCCCTTTGAAGACATTTTTCAAAGAACTGCCCCTTCGACGACATTATTTCAAAGAAACGGCTCCTTAATTATAAAATACATTTTCTTTTTGAATGAAAGAGTGCTCTAGACTTCTAATTTGACCCTTAAGTTTAGTACTTATCTTACAAATTTAAATGTTTTCTTTGGTAATACTGAACTTAATTCCAACATCACCACTATGACATTTTATTTACGGCACTAAATCAATGTTCAGCCATGCAATCTGGAAAAGAATAAAGGTATTTTAGTCACTTCGCAATAGTGGAAAGAAAATTCTGACTTTTTTTGATATCCAAATTTTTTATCTTCTAATATAAGTTGCTCTCCTTTCCTTATTGAATTGAGATTAGTTCTACGCAGCTCTTCCCCTTTCTCTAACGTGCATTTATGATTCAATATATGCTTTACATTTTTTGATGATTAGTGTTTTTATCACGTCTAAAAAGAAACAATTTGCAACGAGAAGGAATTAAACAAAATTCTGAAGTCTTAATAAGAAAGTTTTATGCTCTCTTTTTTTAATTACTTCTACAATGTGTTTTATAACCATTTTGTAATTTTATATTTATGTAATACTTTTTAAGGTTCATTCTTGTTATCCATGAATGATTGTAAATCGGCCATACTTAAACTAGACTCACACAATGATCCTTTCAGCCACGCTTCTTTTGGCTTCTCAATTTTATACAAAGAAGGTAGACATTTTAACTTAGTTATTTAATGAACTCGTACATGTGATTTAAAGCGTTCAAGATTAACAATTTCAAGGTTAACAATTCTACCGAGTCGAGAAAAATCCACCAATAATAAAACTTGTCTTTTTCTCATCAATTTATTTAACCCAAGTCTTTATCTTTTTACCCGCATTTAAAAGATTGTTTTCATTTAAGATAAAAAGTAAAAAAAGTTAAAAAAAAATTTTTATTTTATTGGATTTACTAAATGTCAAAAAAATCATATTGAATTTCGCTTAAAGGATAATGTACGCTTTCAGTTTGATGTCTATTCTATCATTGTGTAGAACTTGATCCAAGTTTTTCAAATTTTGTTCACATATGTGGAGCAAAACGAATAGGATTTATATTGAAAAAGCTATCAAACTTCGGAAATAAAAAATTTAAGTTTAATAAAATTTGGAAAAAACTTGAATATAAAATAAAGTGTATATTTTGTTTTTCATAAATATTTATGGTAAAGTTTTGATCCAACAACTCTACCTGTTTGATAGCATTGATGGACAGCAGACCATGTCCAGTTTTTAAGTGAAATTAATAGAAATTCTATAATGTCTTCCGATTAACCCTGTTCTTAACGGGTTTATCAATTAAATGAAATGATTTACAAATTTGAAATGTTTTTTTCATGTTGTATCACTTTCTTAAAAAAATTCTTCAGAAAAACTCGGGTTTGTTAAAACTGGACCTACACAATGAAAATTTTAGAAGAGGTGCGAAACAATTTTGTTTTGACTATTTATAGACATTTAAAAATTCGAGGCATTATGATTGAAATAATAAAAACAGGCGCTACATTTGTGTTCTACTACTTTTCAATGAAAATACTCATAAAGCTTTTTTCACCTTTATTGTTCTTGAATGTGTTGCTTTTCAGTTTTCTTATAGTTTTATCAAAAACGCCCCAATGCTTCAATTAACACATAATGAAGAATTGATTTGAATATTATTGGAAAAATAAATAAGATACCAAAGAGAAGATTTTATAATCAATTATTTTGAAAATGGATGATAAAAATTTGATATAAAATTTATGAAAAAAAATCACGAAGGCAATTGTTGTATAAAAATATTATTGTAACTCTGAAGGTGTTAGCATTGAATCTTGTAAAACAATGGAATTAAAAGACCGATGATTTTAAAATGACTTAAATTATAGTGATCACATATGTTCTAGTGTTAAGATGTGTAGTGCATTAATATTTCCATAATCTATAATTTACTAAACGAAATAAAAAAGTAGAGACTTTTTTCTCTTTTTTAGTATGTCATGTGTCGTTTAAAGTCAACACCGAAATTACGCTTCCGATAGTGAACAAAAAGAGTGGAAAACAATCTTGTCATCCTTTTTCTTGCTCCTACCTCATGAATGTTAAAGAAAATGAGCTCAACTTTTTTTCTCTTTTGGAGTTTTCCTATGTTTCGAACAAATTCAGAGATCATTTTTCTTTTAAAGAAGTTGAATCTTTTTCAATCGGTAAGCTTCTTTTATTAATTTTATGAATTATTTTATTTTGACATTTTCATTTTTTGATCTCCATTCTGCCAAATATACAGTAGGCTTCCAAAGTAAGAGAGGAGATGAAAAATTTTGAAGTAGGTTAAACTCACATGTTTAGGGTTATTAGATCTAAAAAGTACACGAAACTAAACGGTAAACGAAATATGGAGAAAATGCTGTTGGGTGTTTTCAATAAGCCTATCATAATTGCCTGTAACGAATCATAAAAAGATAACTAAAGATTCCGATTCTACCCAATTATCCCGATTTTCGATACGATTCCGATTATATTATATTGCATCTAATCATAATTATATTGTAAACACATTTTCTTTAGTGAAAATGTTATAAG
Source organism: Nectonema munidae (assembly GCA_030549495.1). NCBI lineage: Eukaryota > Metazoa > Nematomorpha > Nectonematoida > Nectonematidae > Nectonema > Nectonema munidae. Next base: position 84,175 of record JAUIRK010000312.1, on the reverse strand, counting down.
AATTTTTTTATAAAGATGTTTGATTTTCTGATTTGGCATATATAAGAAAAAATCTTTATAAAATAAAGCATTTTTAAAGAAATGTGTTTGAAAAAACGTAGAATAGTCATTAAAATGTTTGAATTCACGTGGTACACTTAAAAAATATTTAATAAAAGTAGAATTTTCATAACATACCAGACCGCTTAGCAAGTTTTTGAAAAACAAAAATTGATCAGCACATTTCAATAATTTTGAAAAATCTTTATTGTACTTTTCATTGTTTCAATATCGATACCTATATTTTAGCACCTAACTTTTATTTTTGAACTGTTGCTAGCACAATTCAAAAATATGATAAATTTATTTCAAAAAGTAATTCATGATATTAATTACAAAGAGTTAGAATTAACTTAAATTTGGTAAAATTAAAAAATAGAAGAGAAAACGCGAGAAAATGTCAGGGAGATAGAAGCACTAGTATTAGTTAGTACCAGAGAGTATTTTCATCAAAATAGCATATTAAATCTGCTTGTATCAATATAATCTATGGGAAATTTGCCTCGAGAAGACTGAACTAAAACCCAAGACATTGGTGTAACAAGTTTAGCATTCTAACAACCAACACTCCCTTTAAATACGATACGTAAACCCCCACAGAATACAATCTTATGTTATAACTATTTATACAACATTCTGTATATTTAAGAATCGTTTGGGTATCGGAATCGGGTTTAAATAATTCATCTCTGATGCCGATTTCCGATACTTTAAAAAACTCCCGATATTCCGATATGATTCCAATTAATCGTCCCATCACTATTATAGAGTAGCAAGTTTAGAACACTAATCAAACTACCCGCGACCCAATAATGAGGTTACTGTGAGATTATTTCATCAAGGTGAGGATAAACTTGGACTAACATATTTGAGCAATAATAAATAAAATAAAATTGAACTTACAAGAAGTTGGATTTCATTTTAGTCATTGTCATTTCATATATATATATGCGTGATCAAGGAAACATCAAAAAAGAGCTTGGATATGAGGGACATGTCTTCGCTGTCTTTAATTGGTCCTTAGGGTGAGGTTGAAGCCCCTTTGTCATTCAAATAAGCTTACCTTTTTTTCTTAGTAAAAACACATGTATTACTAATACTGGGCGGAGTTATAACTAAATTGAGTTATAACTGAATATCACATAATGCTGTATTATTTTTTCATGAAATTTTTTTTTTTACTTCATTAAATATTTATTTTTATCACAAAAGTTATTTTAAAATTTTTAAAACAATTATAACAATAACATGTAAACAACAAAATAATACAATTATAAAGAAAACAATAACAATTAAAACAATTAAAGAATAACATATTTATTATTAGCAAGCAAATTATGAGACTGATGCATAAATTTAGAACACAAAGTAAAAATCATTAATTATTATTTATTGATATTTGATAGTCTGCACTACAGATGCAAAAGCCAGGTTTTATTTTCAGGTTCAACATGTCGTTTGCGTTGATTTGGCACACGCTTTCTGTCATTCTCTGCCACCTGTAGCACGTTTTGATAGCGTTTTTCTATCTTAGCAGCAGAGAGGAAATAACTCCCAAGTTTCACTCCACGCTAAGCACTATCATTAACGACTCTTAGATTCTCATTGGTTGATTTGGCATTTTGATATCTTCTGTCTAAAGGTCAAGGTCCACTGTAATTTCATCGCCGCAATTTCATCGTGGTAATTTCATCGCATAGTAAATTCATCGTGATGCAATTCATCGTCGGTATCTTCATCGTCAAGTATTTTCATCGTGCAGTAATTACATCGTCTTACTAATTTTATGCTTGACGCTCAATGTTTTTTTGTAAATATCCCTTTAAAAATTTTTTAAGTTTATTACGAACTTTTGTAAATGTTCTTAAAACATTAAAAAACTAATTCTTAAATATAAGGTTTTCATATTATCAGGCTATAAAACAATATCTCTTTCTGAATTAAATAGCCTTGAAATATGTTTAAATTTCTTAATATTTAAGGAAAATTAAAAAAAAGTATCAATTTAATTTAAAAAAATAATATGTAAGTTTTTTTAGTTTCATAAAAATCCCCCTAACCTATTTTAACTTTCGACTTTTCAGTCATTATTTGGTATATTATATCTAAAAATAATCATTTGTTTTTTTAATAAAAAACTTTATTTTTAAGAAAAAAATACCAATTTATATATGTAATAAATTATTCCATATTTCAAAAAAATTATTGAAATAACTAATTCATTACAAATTGGAAAAATAGAAACAATTTAAAAAAATAGCTTTAAGGTAATCATTTAGGTCACGATTTTCAAAATCATTGACAATGGGCCGTATTATGCTGTTACTCCATAAATCTCGCGATGTAATCACTATACGATGAAAATACCAACGATGTATTGCATCACGATGAATTTACTATACGATGAAGTTACCCCGATGAAATTACCGGATACCAAAGGCCAAAGATCTGGAGAAAGCTTCAAAAATCCAGGGTCCATGTGGAGAGTTTTGAAGAAAACCTAACTCTCACTTCCCACGAGATGCTCCAGTAAAGTTGATTTTTCAATCTTTTTTGGGAACATTGGTTTTCCGTGCCCTGTACCTGATCGCTTCTTGAAAGTCATATCGCCAGCGTCATCTTTGCAAGCAAGAAGAGCATCAGCTATTTTGCACTTTTCTTGAGCCTCTAATTGATTGGAAAACAAAGCTAATGGAATAAGTTCCTCATTTAGGTACCACAGATGTTTGGAAAACGCTTTACTTGCTGTTTTTGCTACAAGAGTATCATCATAAGTTTGAAGCTTTTTAAAAAAGTGGAGATCAATGATTGGAGCATCTGCTGTGAGTGGACACTTCATCCACCAAGGAATGTACAAAAGTAGAACAAAATCGAACAAACCTTGTAAGCTTGGAAAGTTGATTTATAGTAAACACAGCGTCTTTTGGTAGCTTTTGCAGAATCTGATCAGAATGTAGTAACATTTTCATCGAATACAACAATTTAGCCATCCATCGAGCACGGTGAAGTGACCCTGGGGTTTGTATCCTCAAGCCATCAGCATTCTTGGTTAACAAAACAAGTGCTAAAATCAGCATCTCTTTATAGTCTCCCCGATAACAGGTGTCGCCTCTTTTAGAGAGCATTGAGTTGATTTCTGCTACCACAGAAACTGCTTCGGAAAAGTCTGGAAAAGTAAGTTGCGTCGAGTTCAGGTATTTAAATTTTTTTCTGAAAAAATTCAGGTGGGCAATTTTTTAGAAAATTATTTGGCATCATATAAACCCGGGATGTTTACATTTTGTTTTGCGTCCCGCGTAGCAAAGTTGCAGAAAAATTACGTTAACAATATCATATCAAATCTGTCAGTCTTTTGCAAAAATATGTTGTAAAGTAGTTTTAATTATATGTTCTTCTCTTAAATTTTGTCTTCACGCCATATGTTCATGGCAGTGGCAGATTTAGACAGGGTTCAATCGCCTGTCCCCTATTTTTGAGTATATTAACTTATACCATTATTTTGGTGCGGCCTTCTAGTGCAATGTTGGTTCCTAATTTGGACCTTTGTTAAAAAAAGGTTGAGAACGACTGCTATAAACAAATATTCAAATTTGCCCCAAAATAGAAGAATCGATGATAATTCTTTTTCTTGTAAAATGGAATCTGCATTAGGAATTTTTTAGAAAAAGTTTAGAGAATTCAAATTAAAGTTTGAAAAAAGGTGAAAGTTTTTCGAATTTTTTTTACTTTAAAAATGGCCGATTTTATTTTTTTCGAATCTCAATTTCGATTTAAACAAAAACGTATTTTGACTTTATTCTAAATTTTAGCGCCATCTAGCAAATTAGAAAAATTTTGGCTGGACGTAATTTTTTTTAAATTTTAGTTTAACAATCTTGAAACATCCTCATTTTTTATATAAGCTTAAAATGGTCCTAAAATGATTTGAAGATAAATTTATTGTCATGTTGACTGCGTTAATGCTACGATAGTGAATTAGAAAAGCAAAACAAACAATTATAAGCTTAAATTCTGTGCTAGGCTCAAATTAATAGGATGGCGAAAAGTCTACCTTGTAATGATATTAAAGGGCAGTCGAGGCTTGGATGTTTGTCCATGCATTGGACGAAGGTTTCCCAACGAAAACGAAAACCCAACGATTCCAACGGTCCATTGGGAATTTAAGGCGGTCCGTGGACAAAAATATGAATATTGGAGGTCCTTTTAACACAGTAAGGGACCCATGAAGTCTTTGCCAAAATAAAGAATATGTAAACAAATAACAAATGAGTTATCAGCATCCACTACTTTTAGCGTCTAATTGACAAGCTATTTATGCAATATATTCTAAAATGTTTATAGCAAAAAGTGTATAATAGTAAAATAAAAATCGGATGTAAGCATATTTTATATGGTTTGGACATCTAATGACCATATTATTCATTTTTATCTGATCACCATGTAAGTAACGATAACGATTTCCTAAAATGTTAAATTACTACTGACTGACCTACGGATACCACAATATATTTATATTTATTCTTTTTGTATAATAAGAGTTACAAGTCAATTTTACAATACAATATTAGCGAATAGTATCTATGATTCCATGTTTAGCTTGAATGAAGTTGATTACAGTAATCTCTAGCTACTTGGCGCTTATCGAGGCCTGGATGTTTATCGGATTTTATTTGAAAGTCATTATCGTATATTTTTTGTTTATCTTGTTCAAGGAAGCCTTTAGATGTGAAATTATGAATATAATATATATTCGTATTTTTTAATTTACTATTAAAATTGAAATGTTTTCCCCATTTGAATATACATATTTATACATGTCTCTTATAGATCATTGTGGTCAACAGTTAAGGTTATCGCTCAAAGGGTCCACAAGCAAAAAAATGTTGGGAACTTATGATTGGACGCTGTATATTGGAGTTGTCTTCTCGTTATAATTGTGCGGTGGCAATCTTTTTCATTTTGTTTCACCATAACCTATGTAAACACGTTTCTAGAGAAGTTCTACGCGCTTTTTAATTTGCCTTTTGGCTCCATGGGTTGGGCACGCCTGCCGAAAGCACAACTCATAAACCCTTTACAGTTTACAAAAATAAAATAGCCTGTGTTTATTAAACTTTTTAATGCATATCATTTGTTCGTCGGATTATTGTGTTGCGTGTTTCTGTATTGCTAGGTGGCATTTAAAGTTTATACAAGGTCGCTTTTTGATTTTGCGTTCATACTCCCTCATTTCATTTTTAGATGAAGGTGAAGCCGTTTTAAGTAAAAGTTCTCTTTTGACGCTGGTTATTAAGGATGTCAAGTTAAACTTAATAAAAGCGTTCAAAGCTGTATACTTCGCAGTCAATAGAGGTAAGTTTTTTAACTAGATTATTTATTTCTTGATCGTCTTGTAACATTCTCATATCTCCAAGATTTAGGATTCTCTTTCTCCTTTTCTTCTTATCAACTTACATAAAATATTACTCTAAAATACCCTGAAGAGTTAACAACTGATTGGATGAACTTTTTTCTTGACTTAGTTATTTTGTTCACTTCATCTCTCTTTAACTGACCATTTTAAATATTTCTACTAGTGTTGAAACCCAGTTAAAAAATTTGGATCCCAAATTAGCAAACATTTTATTTCAAGTGATTTTTATTTGAAAAATTGGCTATCGTAGATTTGAACATGAAACCAAAAATTTTTGAAGCTACATATCAGAGATCAAAAAAATTAGATATGCTGAAACGTGCTTCCTGCTCAATAAAATGATGAATTCTTGAAAGAGAACGAACTTTTTCTCCCGCATCATTTTTTCGATTCTTCATTCAAGTGTTTCTGAAAGAACAATGATTTATGCTTTCTAAAAATCTAAGGTGTTCAAGATTAAAAAAAATGTCAACGGGGTGTAAAAATGATAAATGCTGAAAAGTAATGAAAATAGCTTCGATTTCATAAAATGAAACATTTTTGAAGTTTTTCTTTGTCTATGCTACAAATATTATTTATAAATGTTTGGGATATGAAAAATGGCATGACAAAGCAGAGGAATTGTAAGCATACATAATTTGCAATAAGTGATGAAGTATTTTGGGAGAATTAATGAAAATTTTGACCGATTTGAAATAAACATTTTCGCGTTGATGGAAATGGTTCGAATTTCACCTGCGCCAAAGTATATTGCAATAATTGATTGACGGGTAATGAAAGTGTGGATTTCGATGACAAAGAAAAAGTCTGTAAAAGGTTGGTAAATACTTAAATAACTGAAGGTAATTAACGATTTCAATATTTGCACAACTAATGAAAATTTTTGAATTTTGATTTGTAGAAATATTTCGAAAAATCTTTCACTAACCTTTTTGAATTACCTTTTCTTCGTTCGCGATGTATTCTGCTACAGTCTTTTTGTTAAATTGGAAAAATCAAAGAAGAAAAACATGAGTCAAAACGTATAAGGACACATTTAATAAGGCATCGGCATTGCCTTCAGCATCTTATTTAGAAGCATAAGCAATTAGACAAGTTTTTCACAGAGTAATTCTTTTGGGCCTTCCATTTGTCGTAGGAGGATAAAAACAATGTACCATCGATAGCACAACATCATTGACTACTTCACAACTTATCAATTATATAGAAGTACAAGAATATGCGGAAGATACTTCTTGATATTGTGATCTTTTCATTAAAGTCTAACAGAAATAAACGAAATGAGAGATTATCATGGATTTTTCTCGTGGGACTCAATTTACCATTTAAATTTCTTTGCCTTTTGTCATCGAAGGTGATAAAAACGTGTATGAGTGCTAACATGTCTCTTCCATCAAAAGAATTCAAATATGGCAAAATATCTTTCGTGCCTTTCTTTATCGCCCCTTTTTAAGTCCAGGTATCTGATTATTTTTCTTATAATTATTCATTAAGTATGTCCTTTAAGAGTACAATTTTGAATCCAAAAAAAGACAATTTTATCAGAAGCAATCAAATTTTCCTCAAACTTGTCACACAGCAAAGTAAGATAAAGATATAGAGCTGGATGAATAGGAACTAAGTTCTGTTTCGGTTTCACAGCTATAATCCATAACATCATCATTTGTCGGCCATAATTAGTTCCAGCTAGCTGGAGTGAGCCGGGTCACCAATGTATAACAAATTTAACAAGCTATAATCCATACAGGAGTCAGAAATCATTTTAAATTGAAACGAAAAAATAAGAATAAATTAGAACTTATAACACGTTATGAGAATCTGTTGTTAAAGTCCTTGGAGAGAAAAAAGCTTACTAGAAAGATGGATGAAGAGGGAAAGTGAGTTAGAAAGAATGCAGAAAATGAGTAAAAACAAACCCAAAAAATGCATTAGAAGAAACATAAAATTGTGTTGATTCACTGAAGAAAAAATGCGAAAAAGAGCATCTAGAATTCTTTTTCTTTTTGATATCTCATGGAAAGAGGATTATTTTACCTAAACAAAACCTCGTCAATGATGATTCATTTTTATTTACTTACATACAAGTAAGCATACATTACTCTGCCTAAAACATTTTGTAGAATGTATCGAATGAAAAAATCTATTGATTATTTTGTGCTACTTGTAATCATTCCTCTTATCCTTTTATTAGGTCGTCTTGCTTACTTCATTTAATGCCACTAATGCGAATAAAAAATTCAATGTTCATTTGTGATGAATTATTAAAAAATAGATGGTGTTAAGTTTTTTACTCCAAATAAATCATATCTGAAATAAATGTAGCGTGGGTAAGCTTAATTAAACGTTACAATCATGCCCAACGTTTATAATGGAATTAAATTCGATATTTTAAACATTTAGAGGTATTTTTGTTCTAAAAGTTGATATAACCCTATTACTCTTAATTGTATTGCATAAAGATGCTCGAAATGTGGTATATAAAGCGTATTGAAAAAGATGAGCAGGTGATTTGTTTTCCAAAACCTTGACCGTTTTATGTACAAATTTTTGTAAATAATTTCTTTTCTTTTTCAACAAATCTTTTTACATCCTAAAACAGACACCGGAAAAGGTTCAAACCCGTAACTAGGATCTAAACTGGGTTTTTTGGGGCAGACCAAAAGCAAATTTAGAGAGGGATGGGAGGTGATTTGATCTTTGTGTACATTTTTTCCTTTCCCAACACCTGTACAGAACTGGAGTCATCAAATTAACAGTTGTTTTTTCATCAAAGTTTGTGTACTTTATCAGTTGATACCCTGTATATTCCACACATTGTGCTTTCCTTGCACAAATTTATTTATTGTTAAAAAAACAAGACTAATCATTCATATAAGATATTTTGAAGAATAATTTTTCTAGGAGCAAATTGTTCGATAATAATCTGTTTAGGGTGAATTGGAATGTCCTTTTAACTCGAATTGTACTATATTGCATACAATAGATGATATAACTCAAAAATTCCACTTGTGGTTTGCCAGAGCCGGTGTTGCCATGAGGAAGAATGGGATTCTTTGCTTTTAGCGTAGATGCTTTGATTTAACAACTGCATAACACATTTTTTCTGAACTGTATTTCAGATTGCTTCTCCGAGTATACGATCAGCGAGGAAAGAGTGTTAGATTTGGACTTTTCAAAGCACCTGTCTCAACCAAGATGTATCATTTCAATCAACAAAAGCGAGACTTCTTCAAAAATAATAAACCTTCAGTAAGTCGTTCATCATTTGAATGATATCACTATCAACATAATATAAATATATATATACATATTAAAAAGAAAGGATTGTGTTTCAATTAGACATATGGGCAAAAAATGCGAAATGGTTTGCAAAAACTCTATTTTAAAATACCATGATCCTCATATTCATTAAACCAATTGGCAGATAAAAAATATTTATAGAATATCTGCTAGATAGAGTTTTAGAATTGTTTTCATATGAAATCTAAATTTATTTTTTCTTCTCATTATTTATTGTCTATGTATACTATTATATTACACATATTCAAAAGAGTGTCTCCCTCCCATGCTCTCACTTTTCAGTCACATCCTACCAAGATCAACACAAGCCTCTTTATATTGATATCAGTCAAACCTCGTTTATCTGACACAATATTCGTCCTAACCAATTTCCCCAATGTTTTTCTCCCCTATTATTCTGACATTTGCACTTCAAAACCGACCAACCATTTTAACATCCCAAATGCTCTCATTCCTTGCTGTATTACTTGTCACTCCGTATTTTTTTATATGACAGTGGAATGAACAGTAACTGAAACAATAGGGGCAGCAAGAAATTATGCAAATATCAACACAGTCATCGATAGAGGGAAAAAGGAAGAAATCATCTCTCTAGTCTAAGAGAACCATTAGAAGGCAGTGATACTCCAAATATGATGAAACCACACATCTCATTTATTCAGCAACAGCTAGAGAGGGACTTTCAGCGCCCTGCAGTTCATTAAGAACGACACGCAGTCAAATGCTCGTCACTACAACAGCATATCCGTGCTCAAAGATTCACTGCAGACATCACTCGCAACAAAATTAAAAGATAAATAAAAATATTTTAGCTTTATTGATTTTTTGAAACTTCAAACTCAATTCTATCATCTATTTACTAATTCGTAAAATGACTTTAAAGACTGATGATAATAAAAAAAACGATAATAAAACTATATAGCTACGATAATAAATGAAAACATGAGGAAAAATTATAAAGAGATAAACTAGTCAAATATGTCCATCAAAATGTTTAGTTCTTCATAAAAACGCAATTAACGATAATAAAAAAAATAGATACATGGGGAACGATAGCGTTTTTGCCACATTTTATTGGACCCATTCATAATGAACTTGCCGAACTAGAAACTCTTTCTAGTGTTATACAACTTGGCAGTGCACTTAAATATAATTCTCTTTTATTTTCTTTTGATGCGTTCATAAGTGAGATGGTTTTGGTGTAGAATTTGTGCTTTTTTCTGTTGAGTAAATAATTTTCGAATCCACTCCAAAACATTTTCATGAATCTAAGCTGCAAAGATTTATGTTTTTATGCACTAATTTAGATTTGTTGGGAATTTTCTTTTTCAACGCATTCACCTTCTTACAACCGTGACCACTTGCTATTCTTTGTTTAGATATCGCGAGACGAGCAATATTTTTAATGGGCTCCAGTTCCATGTATGCCTCCGTCTTTGAAGTCCTGTTTCATTGTTTCATATTTATGTGTTGTGTATGTCTGAATATCTGACACTATGTGTACGTGCCTTTTTATCTATCTTTTTTTTTTATCACAATATTTTTACTTTTATATTCAAAACATTTTTTAGGAATACTTTTTGTGCCCTCCAAGATCCTAAAATATTTTTTGAATTCTTTATTATTCGAAAAGTTGAGAACCCTCGCTAGACTAAATTAAAAAATAAATAAAAAAATATTTAAATTCCAAAAGTTTTTATAAAAGGTTTGATTTTCTATACTATCAGTTTGCCATTTTTCAGTATTTGAGGTAGGATATCTCTCATGTTAAATAAAACTGTGGAAACGATATATCCAGTGGGAAAAAATTGAAAGGTGGGTTTTCGGGTGGAAGGATTTCTTTTCGGAATATTTTTTATTGTCTTTTATGTTGGCATATGGTGATTATTGTGCTCTTTTATGATGATCTTATCCATTTCAAATTACACATGATTTCGCTCAGTATCTTCTTCCTTTTAAATGATAATAATTCCATCTTTTTCCTTTTTCCGTGTGTTTCAGCTTTTCCAAAAACACAACACTATAAAGTACATATACTTTTACTTATTGATTTTTAAAACTTCAATTTAGAGTTTACAAATCTAATATCAGATCTCACACCATAATTGAAATAAGGAGTGAATTGAAAATCTCCAAAGATCCACTTCTTCAAATCACATCTCGTAAATTCTTCTTTTATTTAATTCTTCCTCCAGTTGCCTTTATAACCCCATTATTGACTGGACACGAGATCTTGAGATTCCCTGGCATTTCATTCAAAATGAAAAGTCTATATTTATCCGTATATAACAGGACTGGGTGCAACATATGTTAATGAGCATATGTTATTGATTAGTACGAGCCGCATGCTGGTCATATCCAACTGCACAAAGTTAATACATTTCTTCAAATTAAGGTTGATTACTATGCTATCCATTTTTGAAATCAAATATCAAATGATTTTTCTTAGATGCAATAAATATATTTTTCTAAAATTAACTAAACGCAAAATTAATGAATTAATAAAAGTACTTACACTTCTGATGAAAGAAATCTTGTTTTACGAGCTAAAACAACTCCTATACAACTTAGTCTATATTAGCCACACTCTTAAAAATTCATAATGGTATGTACTTTTATATCTATAGTTTTGGCATAAACATGACAACTTTGTAGAAAATAGCAATCAAAGTATTGATTCCTTGGAGAGCTACATAAGTTAAAGAAGGAGTAGGAAAATCGACTGTGCTTTCCAATGACTTCTTCAAAAATTGACTCATAGTTTTTAAATTATTGACATAACAAAAAATCTACTTTAAACTAATTTTGAAGTTTTGGATATTAGAAATTAAGAAATGTAAATATTTATTATATCGATAAATAAATGATTCTTAGAACCTAAGTTTTCATTGGTAAACTTAAACCTGTCAAATAGAGTTCACCATAAGGCTTAGTACTTAGAAATGAACTTAATATTCTTATGGACCAATTTTTCAATTATTATACAAAATAAAAAGTATACAAAAAATTAGCACTTGGAGCCAGGGCCCTGCATCTAAGTTATGGGCCCACCATCAAAAAAATTTAAATTACAAATTAAAATGAAATAATGAATTCATTTTTGAAAATGGGCTTATACGAACAATATAAAGCAAATAAAATCAAAATAACGAAAAATTATTGATACCATTGACAGTAACGATCAAACTGTTAATTTTGTAAGATGCACAAAATCTAACTGTAATAAGAAAGCAAATTTACAATAAAAAATTTCTCTTATCCTTTGAAGACCCAAATTTTGAAGACGATTCGTCTGCTTTCTTTTTCAATGGAATTTTATATATTCAAAGCAGACGATTTTCATTTCCTGGGACACTGGTGTCGCACTGGTTCTCAAAGGGTTAATAAAGTAATAAGTAAAAAATTATTAATATTCTAATTTTTTTTCCATAGACCTTGATCATATGGATCTGAAATTCAATAATATTTAAAATTAGAAGAATAAAATTTTTATAAAAATTGGTTACATAATCACCTTAACCCGTTAACGCCCACAGTCGACTTTACAAAAATAAAATCGTCTGCGTTTATCAAAGCTCTTTAATACAAATCTTCTGCTTTACATTAGATATCGTCTGATTATTTTGGTCGTTAACGGGTTTAACCCATTTACGACCAATGTTCCTATTTTGGAACATAAGTAATTTCATCTTCGTCTGCTTTTTTCAATGACTTTGAATATAAATCGTCTGCGTTTTTTTAGTTATCGTCTGCTTTGCTTGGTCTTAAATGGGTTAAACAAAAATAAAAAAAGTATAGTATATTTTTTAACTAGCAAAATTAATTTTTATTTATGGGAAAATTATTGGAAAATGTCAAAGTTATGATTTTTTCTACATAACTTCAGCATTTGATTGAATTATATACTAACCGTGGGTGCACAACATCTGCCCCCATTTTTTTATTAAAGATAAGAAATATTGACTATGATAAAATCTAAACAAAGAATAGGACACAAGTAGAGAAAGCTTATAAACACAAAGAAGAGTTGTTATAAGCAACATTTGATGCTTTAATTTTAGACAAAGCCGGTAGGTAAAAATGCATATTGCTACAGGCCCCGCGCTTAGTCGGAAAATTTTTTTTTTTGACTTTTTGTAATATCTTTTAGTTTTCTTCAATTCTTCTTTTAAATTTCCTCCTTAAAATCAATTTTTACTCTTGAATTTAGTGGTTTTTTTTATCTTTTTTGTAGAATCTAGATCAATTTTTATAAAAAAAAAATTTACTTTACCTGACTATCATTTGATAATTTAATCGATCTGCTACAGGCCCCGCACTTGGTAGACCCGGCACTGCCTCCAAATATAAATTTCTTGCTACGTTACTATATATATATCAGGGGCGCACATCCTCGAAATTATTGGGGGCGAAATTTTTTTGTTGCAATTTTCAAAATTAGTTGTCTGGAAATACCACGGGAGACCAAATATTCAAGCAATCCTTTAAAATAAAGTGTATTCAACGTATACCTAAAGTCCTAAATTTATAAGACTACTTTATATTTTTTTACAAAATTGGTTAATTTAAATACTATACTTTCAGCGAAAATATTTTAGTTAAATTTGCAGAATATACACTAGTTTAAAAAAATCCAAAATTGTTGGGGGGGGGGGGGGGGTGGAATAGGCTTTTCATTTGAAAATGAAGTAGTCTACCAGGCACATTACAGGAATTGATGAAAGGATATTTGATTCATAGAGAAAACAACTGAAAACAAATAACTGAAGGTTGGATAGTATTATATGAGTGAATGTAGTCTAAAGGCAAAGAGTCTACTAGACACCATGCGATGTTTATATGAAAAAATGTGCTTGATTCAGGGGCAAGGGTATAAAATGAAGTTATAATTGTGCAAACAAAAATAAAACAAAAATTAAGATCGCATTATTTCATTTTTCTCAGCATCATTCAAAAATAGTTTAAAAGCTAAATTGATACAAGCTACAAAAATCTACAAAAGGTAAAATAACTTTTAACATTTTGCAATGATTTGCCTTTTATAATAACTTTTAAGGAAAAAAAGCCCATCAGAAAAAGTTATAGAGCTTCAATAAAAACTAAAAAATTTTACAGCATAACTTAATTTTCTGAAAATTAATTTGACGTATCCATTACAACGTACTCTATGGGTGGCATGGCAGGTTGGTTGAGATGATAGAATTAGCACGGAAGCCTCTGGGCTCGATTCAACACAGCGTCATATGAATAACCATTAATTTGAACTACCAATAGCACATCCTCAAAATTATTGGGGGACGAATTTTTTTTGTTGCAATTTTCAAAATTACTCGTCTGGAAATACCACGGGAGACTAAATATTCAAGCAATCCTTAAAAATAGAGGATATTCAGCGCATACCTAAATTTATAAGACTAGTTTATATTTTTTTTTACAAAATTGATGAAATTTAAAAACTATACTTCCAGCGAAAATATTTTAATTACATAACGCATATACACTAGTTTAAAAAAATCAAAAAAATTTTGGGGGGTTAGCCAATATGTGAGAATTTAGTCACTATCAAGATAATTTTAGATTAAAATTGAGTTTGTCCATCTTTTTTCTTTTTGGTTAAAGAGAGACCAGAGAGAGATTTAGCAGAAAGAGAAGGAGAGATTTAGCAGGCGTAACTTAAGTTTTCAATAAATTTAAATAGGCTTTTCGCCCCCACCGCGCGGGTGCGCCCCTGATGTAAATTAACACTGATATAAGGTATAAGTTGCTTGTTTAGAATAGTGGACACTTAAAAATATGCATGAAACTAGAGATGCACCGATAAGAACTTAAGTCGAACACCGACCAGTCGGTAATTATTATTAACAAATTATTATTTATATTTGCAAGTTGGAACATCGTGGATTAGAGTTGAGCATAAATATCTTTCAAATTTTTTTTAATTTTAGAATTATTTTAATTAGTTTTTCGGAAATTTGTTTTTAGAATTTTTTAATAGGCTAATTCACAACTTTTTTAAATTTACTTTTTTGCTTGATTCATTTTCTTCAAATTTTATAAAATTTTTGACTTATATTTTTTTTAATTTATTTTACTTATTTTGATTTTAGGCCATCTAAAATTTTATTTTATATTTGTACATTCTACTTAATTTTTTTCGCAACAAAAAATTTCAAACAAATTAATTAAATTAATTGATTTTTATATCTTAAAAGAAACCGTTGATGTCATCGTTTAAAAAATAATTTAAAAAAAATAATGTTGAGCTAACAAAATTTAATGTCAATGTGATGTCTTTTAATATCTTAATTAAGTCATTCTTGACGTAATCCCGGACAATATGAGAAATTTAAAGATAGCGCATAATTATTTGGTATTCAAAAATTCGAAAAATATGTTGAAAATTTTAATGGTATTTGGCTTAAATGAAAAAAAGCTTTCAATATAAAAAGATCTCTTTTTTTATATTAAATTTATAAAAGAATTAAAAATCTTATCAAGAACTGTTTCAAAATTTCAAGGGATTGATAAAAACATGGTAAGGTGAAAAAAAGACTGTTTGAAAATGTATGGAAAGCATGTATCATTCACAACAGAGGCAGGCAAATCAAACAACGATTTGTTAACTTGTTTTTAAAATAATTAGTTTTTTTAAATAACAACTTTTAATCTATTGCAATGATTTTTAATCTTTTGCATTTTTTCCGGGGCATTTTTACCTACAACCATCGAATATACACTAGTTTAAAAAAATCCAAAATTGTTAGGGGTGGAATAGGCTTTTCATTTGAAAAATGAGGTAGTCTACCAGGCACATTACAGGAATTGATGAAAGGATATTTGATTCATAGAGAAAACAAATAACTGAAGGTTGTATAGTTTTATATTAGTGAATGTAGTCTAAAGGCAAAGAGTCTACTAGACAACCTGTGATGTTTATATGAAAAAATGTGATTGATTTAAGGGCAATGGTATAAAACGAAGTTATAATTGTGCAAACAAAAATAAAACAAAAAATTAAGATCGCATTATTTCATTATACAAGCTACAAAAATCTACAAAAAGTATAATAACTGTTAACATTTTGCAATGATTTGCCTTTTATAATAACTTTTAAGGAAAAAAAGTCTATCAGAAAAAGTTATAGAGCTTCAACAAAAACTGACGTGTCCCCTACAGCAGGGGCCGGGAACCTTTTTGACTAAAAGAGCCCAAAAAGACATATTTTAAAATCTAATCCTCTGAGAGCCATGTATATTTTTAAATACTGATTACAACTAAATGGAAAAGGAAGACCAACAATTTTATAGTATAAAAACACTCTGAATTTATTTTAAACAACATTGTTTTATCGAAGTTATTTATTAATTAACAAAGTCTGCATCATCATTAGCTTTATTTGTGTCGTTGTGATTCGTAATGATGACGAAATTAAGAGAGTGTAGAATTGGCAAGAAGGATATGCATTATCGCATCCTGAAGGCCACCTAATTTATCGGAGAGCCAGATGCAGTCATCAAAAGAGCCATGCCCGGCTCGCGAGCCATAGATTCCCGACCCCTGCCCTACAGCATACTCTATGGGTGGCATGGCAGATTGGTTGAGATGATGGACTCAGCACGGAAGCCTCTGAATTCGATTTCTCATCGATACCATTTTGTTCATAGTTTGACATAAGCGGTATATCAGTGCCTTGTCAATGAAAATACACCCGCTGCACCATACCTTTTACTCAAAATTAATAAGAGAGAAAGGAGTCAGAATAAACTAATAAAGCAATTTTCACTATTTTAAAATGGAACCGTCTGTTCTCAGAATAATTTCAAAATAATAGGAGGCATAAAGAATGAGAGTTTATTTGATACTGCATCTGATTTCTATTTCATGAAATATGTATTCGTTTCTAACACTTTGAGGAACAGTGTGGCTACACCAGTCTTCCAATAAATGATAATCGTCCACTTTGGATGTAGAAAATTCCATTGAAAAAGCAGGCACGTCTAGTGCGTACTAATAGTATTGAAACTAAATATACATTTAAAAATTTATTTAATGAAAAATGAATAAAAATATTTGCTTTTCAATAATTTCTAGCTTTTAAATTCTTTAAAAAAAATTAATTTGGAAAAATAAGATATTGTATGACTTTCAATCACTCCAATGTTTCTTAGAGAAAAAGAACAAAGTTTCCTTTCAAAACTTTAAACAGTTATTTTGTGAATAAAAAAATTCAATTTTGTTTCAATACACTTTTTGGAAGAAAAAAACTACGTACTCGGTTTTATAGCCTTTTGTATACACAATTTTTCTTCAAGATTACGCTTTGTGGGGTGAGGAGTTTTTATTAGAGATGTAAAAAAGCGAAAAACGCAAACCCGGTTTCAGTGGATGAAAAAACACGTTCAGATTCTATAGTAGTTGCTTTAAGAACAAGAGGTGCCTTATATAGCATATCCAGTCTTTTTGTTCTTGTCACTGTTGCTTCAAAAAGCTTTTGCATAATTTAGTTTGAATTTGAGGCATATTTCGGTACGCATCGCTCCGTTTCGCTGACTTTACTCGTGTATTCTCGCACAAGTTCATCATATAGACAGACCAGCGATGCCCACACCTTATTAAAAGAAGAACAATTTTTTGTAAAAAATAATAAACGACAAAAATTTTAATATTTTTAAGTTTGTTTTGCAAATTAGTAGCTAAATTTTCAAAATTAGATTTGATATTACTTTGTGCTATTAAGCACCTATTTAAATGTAGGTCGGTTAAGGTATTTATTTTTCATCATCAGAAAAGCTGATTCACATTGGCGAGACGTTAAAAATATGGTACATTTTTTCAGAAGTGAATATTTTCCAGACAAAAGGAACCAAGAACTTGAGCCAAAAAACGTTGCCTTCATTTCTAAAGTGCTTTTGATTTTTAATACTTCAAGCTCAAAAGAAAGTTTTAAAAAAATTAATAGCCAAATGACAAACTTCTTCATCAATTGATCATTTTTGAAGAAAATTTTTAATTGTTCTTTGCCTTTTCAAAGATGAATTATCATCATTTTTAGCATTGTTATGTGCGGATTTTATAAGCTTATGCAAGCTTGAACATTTTTTTTTCTTCAAATTCTACATTCTGATTTCTCTTTATTTTTTTTAACAAAATGATTCCAAATTATCGATTTACTATGAGATGAGATATTTAAAAAATAAATCGTAGCACAAAAAATTGAATAAAAAACTTAAGTAAATTAAAAAAATATAAAATATACTTTGAAGAAAAAAATCAATTTATTAAAAAAAAATTGACTAAAATAAAAACCGGTTCCAGTTCCACGGAACTGGCTTTACATCTTCAGTTTTTAATGCAAGTTCTCATGTTTCATTAATATTTTTTGAAGAGCATAATTACGAAATGACTGAAGTTTTTGCAAAGAAGTTTTACGTTTTTATCGAAAATAGAATGACGGTTAATTTTGCCTCCACCAATTTTGTCAAGTTTAAAGTGAAGTTAGTCGGTAAGATTTTTCTTTATTTTTCCTTCAGTACTAAATTTGAATACAATCTATTATATATATCCACCTACTATATCATCATCATCATCATCCATTTTGCCTTCTAGGCCTGGTTATTGTTCCCAGAGAGTCGGGTTCAACCAGTTTCCTGCAACAACTACGCCATTTCATTTAATAATATTTATATATTTATCATATTATAATATAAATATATTATACATATTCAAAATACACGGTTAATTTGATTTTTTCTTTATTTTATGTTTTATGCTTATCTATCAACTAAAAAGCTTTATATGTTTTCCGATTTGATTTGAAATGCAATGTTATATTTTCGAGAATCTTCAAAAATTTTCTAAACTCTGCTATATTTATAAATTAAAGTTGAAAATTATAATTTTGAAGCTATGCGGGTAAAAGAATTAATTTCCGGTACGCGCCAGTACCACATAATTTATTTTGTCGATTCCATAATTTTCATGTGGACTAACTCCGAATTCCAATTAGATTCTTCCGTAACACACGCTAACTCCTTGGATAACAATATTAAATTCTCCTTAGAGGAAAAATACAAACCCTTCTCTTATTGAACATCCTTCTCAACACTAATAAAGGTAACTTCATCACGCACTTTCTCTTCACCAAATCAAACAAATAACTCAGAGTTATCGATGATAAATTCTTCTGTGACATTACAACCAAAAATGCCAACATTTTAGAACATATTTGCACCAATTTCCATTCTTAACCCTTTGAAGACCAAAATTTTGAAGAAGATTCGTCAGCTTTCTTTTTCAATGGAATTTTATCTATTCAAAGCAGACGATTTTCATTTCTTGGACACTGGTGTCCCACTGTTCCTCAAAGAGTTAAAAACTTTTGAAGACCTTGACTCCAATAATAATAAACCTGAAAATTACGTCAAATATTTTTCTTCTTAAGATGAGAACAAAGTCCTTCTTTTCCTCTCTCCGATCCACAACCCCATAGAGAAAACTCTAACATAGAGAACTCTCCCTACATATCACAATCAAAACAAAAACTCTTCTCTCTAGAAAACCTCTTCCCTTACCACTGCATCACCAGTCTGACCATTATGAACCCATTTCAAAACAATGCTGACGTTATTTATAAGCTATGTGAAGTGGAGATCACGTTGTCGTGTGTCATACTTTTTTTTTCATACATACCATTTTCGGTTCTATTTCTTCTTTTTTCTAAAAATGGAACTTTACAAATTGAACACTTATTTTGCCGTTATTCCATTTTTCTAATCTATTTGATCTTTTAATTTCACACAATTTTTCAAACAAGGATTTATAGGGGCTTATTTTTATTATAACGCGAATGATGGCGTCCCAGCTACAAACCCGTGAACATATTTTATATCAATCGGGTAAGATTAAATATAATTATAGGGAACATATGTTATATGACGGAAGCGAAGATCACTCACGCGTTATAATCGATCTCTATTGTGATATCAAAAAGATTTTGAAAAATACCGATAAATCCCATCTTCTTTTTCCAACTTTTGTTGAATAAATGACCCTTCACTTCTTGATTGGCCGTATCAACAATAAACAATTTTCTTTATTGTTAAAAAAAGAGCTTCCATCAAAGCATTTTAAGGATGGAGGGATAATGGAATATTTGACATATTACAGAATTAAATTAAAAAAAACTTCAAAAATTGTTTTCTATGTATAGATCATTTGATTTCTGAGATTTCTACGTCTAATATGCATCCAAAATTTTAATTGCAAAATTCATTTCTTATCCAACTTCAAGACAAAGAGATTTCAGTGTATTTATCAATAATAATTTTAAAAAAGTTAGGTATCCTGTCAATTGACATATCTCATCACCTTTGCACTTAAGCCTTAAAACAACGCAGACATAGACGTGATGCACTTTATTCAAAGATCATCCTAACTTTTGCATGAATATAATGAAAGATGGCTGTCATTTTAGGGAATTGAGATTAAGTAGTGTAAAATTTTGTGTTAGTGCGAGAAAGAATATAGAAAATTACAAATTACAGTAGTAAACTTTTCATTGCATTCATATATGTTTTATCATTTTCACTTTTATTTCCTTTAAAATAGAAGAAAAAAGAGCGAAAATAATATATTCAAAACAGACCATTTGGATTTGAGGACAGTAATGTCACAATTGTCCTCAACGAGGGACTCTTTTCATCATTTTTAATATTTCTTCTTTTAAGACTGCTCAGATTTATGTGTCAAGAACGAAAAGAAAGAGGCTGTTAATCTATCTTCAGCGTGTAGTGCCACCATTAAAAAATGTCATAGATCCTTTCACTCCAAAATGAGTTCACTCGCTATGAAGTATTACTTGCTTGTTGGTAAGCTTGGATTTTATCGTCTTTTAATGTTTTTTCTTTTTGCGTTCTACTTATTGCTAATCTGTGTATTTCTTGGATTTACTGGACAAAAAAACGTTGAACTTGGCTCACGAATCTCTCACAACGCCATTAATATTTTTAACGTAGGCAGGTCAATTTGGCCTCTGAGCAATTCGTCTCTGAATATATTGATATTGCCTTGAGAACAAATTGTTCATGAACGTTTTCAATGACGTAGCTAGTTTACTGGAAGCAAATTTTTATTTGTTCAGCCTTTCAAAAAAATCTTTTTTTACGAGGAATGCATAAATCTGTCTTTATACGTTAATACTGTAAATCTTTTTGCGATATCCTTATTTTGGGAAAAGATGATATTCCGCGGAAATATAGCTCGTGAATATAGAAAAAAGAGTATAACATATGGAGATAATTTTGAAAACATATGATGGCTCACGAAAATAACACCACGCAAACTTTTTTACTCTTAAATCACGAAAATTTAACTTCGTTTGATTTACAGTATTCGCAACTGCTGCTTGTAGAGTGAGGAATAATTTGGGAAATGAAACGTAAAACATGATGATATTAATAAGATTAAAAATTTCAAATTTGAAAAGAACTTTCGAAACTTTTTTGAAGATATGCTTTTTGTGATAATGAAACGAAAATATAGAGCCATGAGTGCCAATCAAATGGTTTAGTTTTGTTAAGAGGATGCTTCTACTCGTTTTAACAAATTTGAAATTTTATAACTTTATCAACCAAGATGGCGCAAGATTAGAGAGAAGGTGTTTGAGAAACAAAACATTGAAAATTTAAAATCACCAGTGGAAACAGAAAAAAGAAGAAATAAACAAATAAAGGAGCTCGTATTCAAAACGAGTAGGGTTGTTATGTACAAAAATAAAATAAGTGCTCGTGAAAAAGTTTGTTTTCTTAAGTTTGAACAAAATTCACTAATAATAATTTAGGATAAGAGTTCAATAATAATCAAAATTAAAATTGAAGATAGAAAAAGAAAATAAGAAATTTGGGTAACAAAACTGTAATATAAAAGATATGATATATCGTTTTTTCTATTATAAATTGGTTTATATGTAAAGTTCTTATTCTATCATATAAATCTGATTTAATTGAATCTAGTATATAAATTACTGCATTAAAAACAAAATTAAATACTAAATCACTAAAATATAAAAAAATTCAAATAAACTAAAAATTGATACATCCCCCAAAGTAAGCATTTTCCCTGGAGCAAATATTATCAAGAATTAATGCAGGATCCCGGAAATAAGCACTACTTGGTATACGTTCATTTGGAGGATGAAGAGAGTTTCCATTACTCTCCCGTTTTTTCGATTAAGAACGAATTATTTTTCATCTAAATTTCGTAAGCAAAACCTTTTACCTTGCTCATTCACCCGGTAATATGTGTGTGTGTGTATACGTCTTGAATCCTATTTAAAAACGCCTCCTTGACGATTAACACGTGGTAGTAATGAATAATAACACGATTGTTTATTCTAATTATAATGAATATTTCAATCAAAATTTCTCGATTTAACACCACAAACCCTCTTATTCACCCAACCACTGATTTCATTGCAATCCAGACTATTTAGGAAGATGTCACTGACTTAAAACAAAGATACTTAAAAAAAACTCTTTCTTGCTAAAACTTTTGAAATTGTATTATTGGTTAAGTAACTTAGTTAGTTTACTTTTAGTAAAGGTACCGAGGGGTGTTTTCATCGAGAAGGCACAATCGCGCCGCTTGTATCGAACTATGAGAAAGTTGGCTTGATGCGGGATCGAACCCAAGACCTTGAGATATCGAAACCCAGTACCTACCCAACCTTACTCCGCGTAGTAAGGTTAGTAAAAATCTCAAAATCGTTATTATTTTGAACACGAGATTAGCAAAATTGGTGCAAAATACGGCGGACTCTCAAGTACTCAAAAAAATTCAAAAGTTGGAACATGAGAAAATATTTTTTAAATAAAAAAAAGTCTGAAATATATGAATTATTATAGGCTAAATGTGTGCGAAGATTCCGACAATCTTGATATACAGTGTTTCAACCAATAAGAATATTTCAAAATTCTTGGTATTTTTGATGTTTCATTTCAATCGGTTATTCCCCCCCCCCCACCCGACTCAACAGCTTGACCACATAAGTCTGCTTTTCATAGATGCAAATAAAGTTAATACCGCGTAATAATTAATGAAAAGGAATGAAAGGGTAAGCAATTAAAATTACTCAATATTTTAACTTTGAGGCTAGGAGATGACGTTTATCCCCTGACTTCTCGTTTTCACGAGATTCAGACTCCTTGAATATCTGCGATTCTGCAAGCGTGTAAACAATCAATAAAATAAATCGCTGTTGTGTACGGCTTCTTTACCTTTTTTCTCTATTTCATCTTTTCATGAAGTTGATATACCTTGATATAATAAATCTTTCAAATTTTAGGCGTTGCCATAATTATATCTATCGCGTTAACCATCTACAAAAAACGAAACACAATCAAAAAACGAAGCAAAGTTCCTTCTTCTGTTTTGGTGCAAGATTTGGATTGATTGATTAAAGCATAATATATTTTCAACATAATTTTTGATATTTTTATATGCGTAAAATGTGTAGCAAAAAGAATTTTCTTTACTGTAGCTAACTTAACAGTATTAATAAATAAATTGTTTTTTTCGTGCAATTTGTGTTCTCCGCCTGGAGACAAATGGATGATGATGTAGAATGTGTAGCAATAAACATTTCCTATTTTTCATGAAATTTTTGTTGGAACGAACTTCTCGTCATTGGAAAAGAGTATGCCTATGTTAGATCCCAAGAGTTATGAATTTGCCAATGTTATTTTTGTGAAAACTGGAATAAAATATGAGCATATGTGAAATTTAGGTAGTTTTATCTCTGTGGTTCAAAGTTGAAGTCTGTGTTCATCAGGGATCTGTGCTTAGCCCGATACTTTTTGCAATTGTTATGGATGTACTTTTTGATGATGTTGAAAAGTGTACGATTTCTCTATACAGATAATTTGCTGATTGTTGGAAGCAGTTGAGACGACGTATATTAGTATAGCCTTTGTGATTTCAAACCTCAATGCGCAAAGTTAATTTTACAATAAATAAGAGAAATATTTGAAGTGTATTCGAAAAGTATTGCTTTTGTTTCAAATACCTAGTTTGGTAAGTATTTCAGATACCAATATTCCTAATTTTCAAAACTAAAATACAAATACATATTTTAAAAGTAAATGCAAATATATTTGACCTCAAGTCTGCCTTGAAGTGAATGAAAGGATGTATATAATTATATTTAAAACAGAATTTACTCTACATGTTATCAGCTATAGAACTTTGGTTAAATCAATAAACTTCGTATATGGAACAATTTTAAGTTAGATTAGTAAGGATGCTCTTTACTCATTGGAGAGTGCAAATATTGCAATTTTAAATAGTAAATAAAGCCTTTACTCACGAAACAGTAAATTAACTCTGAAATAAAAAATAACGTTTTCAATTCTACTACTGTTCAAACCAAAATGATTCCTACGCTTCGAGCTAATCTACAAACGAATGGGAGGGCGGAAAACAATCATCTCTACGCTTCTAAAGAAGCGAGGAAAAACCATGGGCATGATATAAGCTATCTCTCATATTTACTTATAATGAATTGGCCTCCTTTGTGTTATGTCGTAGCATTTGAATTTTATTTTAAATAAGTATCAAAATAAAGGGAATCAATTTCTAAGAGCTTGCCACACGTCTTCATCCTTTTACATGTTAACTTTTTAAAAGCATGTACACAAATCTCTTTTTGTTTGTTTATTTTCAAACCAATATCTTATCTCATTTTTTTCATGTAATTTAACTGATTTCATCCGATCATTTGTTTAAAATAATGCACACGATTTCTTGATTTTTATAATCAATAAAAAAAATTGATAAATTCAATAAAAATTATTATTTCGATTTATTTTTTTGTAAGTAATTGGTATCAAATTACTCAATGCCCTTTGTTTTTCTTAGGATAAAATCGCAAAAGAATATCAAGTGGGAAAAACAGATGTAGCCAAAGATATTAATTTGACTTTTTTTCGTTTTGGAAACTAAAATCTTATAAAAATGGTGCTGAACTCTTTATAAAATACTTAAGTAAACGGACTAACCTAAGGAAGGACAGATGATCTTTTATGGCGTGTGCGTCTGTCAAATATTTTATTTTCTAACGATGATGTGATATAAAAAATTCCAGTCTAACTCAAATTCAAATCTTAAAATCATTATGGATAATCATCTTCGTATAAGCAAAAATGATTTAGATTGATAATTAAAAAAATCGAAAAATATTTACCCATTAAAGACTTCATGATTTCCAAATATATTCATGATTTTTTAGTAACTTCATGATTTCCAAATAAATTTTTTTTTATTGGTATCACATTACTGAAATTATTAAAGTACATGTCCTTTAACTACACGTGCTACATTCTTTTTTGGTAAAAATGCCTGCCTCTCCAACTTCTATTTTCTCGCCACGCCACTGATTCAAGGTGCATAATAGTTATGATTGTAGATGCTTCAGAACTAAAACAAAAAATCTAAATCGACTAAACGTGAGAGATGACATGCGAATTGGCGTTTCCAACATTATTCCACAATTTTATCTTCTTATTCAAGACAAAGAACAGTACATTAATTATTTTAATTTTTCTAAATCTTACCAGCTATGGAAGAACTTGAAGAAAAAAGTTCAAAGCCAAGAAATGAAAAAAGTTTAAAAGAGAAGAAAAATTTAGTGAATAGGTTTTTTATAGTTGCAGTACTTAGTCAGACTTTACCTTTCTAAAAAAAATTACCTTAAAATTGATTGATTAATTGTGCTAAAAGTTTATTGATGAGTTTTATAATAGGGGTTCAAAATTTAAAAGGAATTTTAAAGGAATCCATTACTTGAAAAGTTTGAGAATCACTGATTTAGCTGATATGAATCATTGAGGTGATTTTTTGTCTTTCACTGAGTAATGTTGGTTAGATCACGGGTTTCGATAACTCAAGGTCTTGGGTTCGATCCCGCATCAAGCCTACTTTCCCATAGTTCGATACAAGCAGCGCAATTGTGCCTTCTCGATGAAAACACCCCACGGCACCTTTACTTTACCTTATAATAGAGTAGTATGGATTACGAAGAGTAAAAGCCTATTTTTTTAAGAAGAATTTATTTATATATCATAGCGTTTGCATACATTAAAAGTTTGGAGACGAATAAAAAAAAAAGACATGAAGAATTCATTATATATGTGCTGGAAATTTTAAAAGGCCAAAGCCACAAAAAAACTTATAAAATACAAAAAAGAAATTGAGGAAATAGTTAGCGGCGTTGTTCAAAAAAAATTTTTCCATATACGAAGTTTATTGATTTAACCAAAGTTCTATAACAGATACTTACCAAAGGTATTTGAAACAAAAGCAATACTTTTCGAATACACTTCAAATATTTCTCTTAATTTCTTGAAAAATTAACTTTGCTCAGGTTTGAAATCACAAAGGCTATACTAATATATGTAGACATTCATAGCAGATTAACATTGACTAATAGTAGTGACGTCTATTCTTTTGTTTTAATAAGAGTAACAATAGTCAACATCATAACCAGTGCATAACCATGCATGCGCCTGGTCAATGATTGACTGGTGATAAACACTGAACAAAATTGAAAGTATTCAAGCATTGTGCGCATATAGTATTTTGTGTTGTATTACCTGAGAAAAAAAAAGTATTTTAAATACTTATTTGTATAATTGAAATACTCCTTAAAAATATTTGTATTTGAAAGAGCTCCATACCCAGATGAATTTGACACCAAGTCTGATTCAAGGTATCCATTTGCTTTATGAGAATGCCTTTAATCAAATTTGCTTTAGATTTATGCTACTCACATATTCTCTCAATTTAGTTAGATGTTTATTTAAGAGTTAGACTTCGGTTAAATAATCCAATTATTTTTTGTCTCTGCGATTCCACGGTAGGGGAAATGTAATATAGCAAGTTCTTCATGAAGGAGTAATCTAGAAAATCACATTCTTGTCAGACTTTTTATTTTATTCAAAAATAGTAAACAAAGTTTAGTAGAAAATAAAAGGACAAAGTTAAAAGAAATCTTTTTATTTGGCATAAAAATATTGAACACAAAAAGTATGCTTATTTAAAGGTTACTATTTTCTTGATGTAGCCACAGTTTAAGCATTTGATATTGATATGAGCAGAGTACTTTTCTATTCAAAAAAGATTGTAATTTTAATAAAAAAAGATTTTTTCAATATTACTTGTCTTGGGTTTTAGTCTAACTTTCGTGTTAATTCCAGCAACCAAGATAGTAGAACATTTTTTGCAAATCGTTCTCTTCATGTCAAGAGACCTAAGATAAAAAAATCAGTAATGAGAGTATGTGATTGAAAAAAATATTTCAAGCAGACGATATCTAAAAAAACGCAGACGATTTATATTCAAAGTCATTGAAAAAAGCAGACGAAGATGAAATTACTTATGTTCCAAAATAGGAACATTGGTCGTAAATGGGTTAAATTGACATACAACACGAAAATCCTAGCCTGGATCACACATGGTCACACCGTGTACGACGTGAGGGACTATGGCAGCTAAAGAGGACTACTACAGTGAAGTTGGATGATCATCCCTGAAGTTGAGCTGTTTTCATAATAAAGTCTTAAATAACAAATATCAGTGTATGTGTATTATTTATCAATTATACTCAACATAGTCTGCAAGACAACCAGCATTAACTGAAAGACAATAATTTATTAACCTTTATAAACTTTTACATAAAATCACAAAAAACTTGCCAAATATATAAACTTCAAAATATGTGTTAATTTTGATTTTTTTTGCTTATTTTGCATTCTCTTAATTTTATTTAATTAACTAGCCTTCAACTAACTAATTAATAACTGATTGCAATTCAACCCACAAACCAGGGGCGCACATCCTCAAAATTATTGGGGGCGAAATTTTTTTCTTGCAATTTTCAAAATTAGTGGTCTGGAAATATCACGGGAGACCAAATATTCAAGCAATCCTTTAAAATAAAGTGTATTAAGCGCATACTTAAAGTCAAATTTATAAGACAACTTTATATTTTTTTTGTACAAATTTGGTGAAATAAAAATACTATACTTCCAGCGAAAATATTTTAATTAAATTTGCATATTGAATATATTGCGCAGAAAAAATGCCCCCAATTAAAAAGTAGGAAAAAAATGCCCCCAATTAAAAAGTAGGAAAAAATGCCCCAACACAAAAAATTATTAATTAAAATTAAAAAAAAAGATAAGTTAAATAAGGATTTTTTGTAAAAAAAAAGTTAACTTTTCATCTAAAACATTTAAAATTTAATTAAAGTAAACTAAAAAACTCAGCATACGACAATTTTTTAAATACAAAATTTTTTTTTATAAAACAGCAAATATTTTTGGACTTTGTGTGTATCAGAACACTTTCTAAATATAATTTGTATTTTAACTGATTTTAGGAATACATTCCCACAAATCTGCACCTTTGCTATTGTTTTCAATAACTTTATAAAGAAAAAACCCTATAGATTAAGAAATTTAGCTTTTCAAAACGGTACCAAATAAAAATATTTATATAATTAAAAAAAATCCTAAAAATCAAAAATTAGGGGGCATTTTTTCCTACTTTTTAATTGGGGGCATTTTTACCTACAACCATCGAATATACACTAGTTTAAAAAAGTCCAAAAATGTTAGGGGGTGGAATAGGCTTTTCATTTGAAAAATGAAGTAGTCTACCAGGCACATTACAGGAATTGATGAAAGGATATTTAATTCATAGAGAAAACAAATAACTGAAGGTTGGATAGTTTTATATGAGTGAATGTAGTCTAAAGGCAAAGAGTCTACTAGACATTGGAAAAAATTTTATTCACATTTTATGTCAGGCTTTACGATTTCTCTGATTTCATATGAATAAGCATACGATTTAATCAGATGACTACAATCATTTTTTGCATAAAAATATTTTAATTTTGTTGGCTCAAACTATTCACTTGTAGGGGTTCACAGGTAAAAAAAAAGTGACTGAAAAAGGGGGAACGGGATAAAAAAAAGGTTGGGAACCACTGATCTAGTGGATCATCAACATGTGTTTGCTCAAAAATACTATAAAGAGGAGACACTGTGATAAACATTGGTTACTTATTGTGTGCATATTGAAGCAATGGATTATTATTATTATATAGCTCTCACGCATCGTCTGTAAAATATGTTCGATAGGAAAAATGTGATCATCATACATGTTTTATAAACAAGCAGCAACTCTTACTTATAGAAAATTATTGGAAGGCGATCGCCCCCCTTAAACACACATTGGGGAGGAGGGGAAGCACCTAATCATTCAATCATGTATTAAACTCCATCTATAAAATGTCGTTGATCGACTCATAAAGTAAATTCGATGTTATCATACATGAAGCACAGCTCAGTAACTTTTATGCCTATAATGCAAGCACCGAATCATGTATTAACTAGCTTTTCGTGATTAATTCACCCAAAATATTTAGCCAGTCAGTAAATTAGCTTTCACAGGAAACTTAACGATAAAAATTTAAGACGTTATATTCAAACCATGAAAAAAATATAGGTTAGAGTTGACTGCTTTAAAAATTATAGTCCCATACATATAATGATGTCATATAATAATTTTCTGCAAAAAAAAATATTGACATAATACACTTACAATTTTTGTAGAGATTTTTGACAAATCACTTTGGCACTTTTTCCGAAACTTTTCAGATAATTGAAGGCTATAGATTTGTCCAAAAGAATTGAAGCCTAAATTGTAAGAATAATTTTAAAATATTTTTTAAAAATAAGTATTTACCTTAAAAATAAAATTTATGCGTTCAATCGCATCCTTTTTAGACTTTTTATTTTTTAGTCCTGACATTATTGAAAGTATTTTATTTTGTGTTCATAAAAGATGGATCTGTATAATAAAAATTTGCAATTGTGGTCTGTCTTTTAAGTACATTCAAATTTTTTCTGGCTAAACTTATTTGTACCATAATATCGTCTTGGCTGCTTAACAATATATTACTTTTAAATGTATCTTTAATTTTTCTTAAAGCATAAGACCGAAAATTATAGTCATTGAATTGCTTAGCTGTTTTAAGTAATATTTTATAAAGGGATAAGACTTCCTGTCTTGAGTTTTGCATTTAAAAAATTAATCATAAAAGCCTGGAAACACCATTTTTAAATTGACATAAAAATAAAATATGAAAAAATAAATTTCATATGACTATCATTTACTTAAACTTAGTTTATTAGCAATCTATGCTCATTTCTAAAGCATCAAGTCAAGAGAAAAGAAGGAAATTTATTGAAGTGAGAATGAACAACATTTGGAATAAGGTTTTAAAATATGTAGATAGTTCCAAGGGCAAACTAAAGGCTAATATAAGCCGCTAATTATGTCACTCTATGATTTCATAGTTAAAAATAATAACTAATTATCTCATATATATATATATATATAAAGATATAAGACAATGTTTATAAGAAGAATTGTTAAAAAAAATAAGTAAATCTTGCAAGTATAAAGGTTATATAACCATACTAGAACTTCTTTGCCAAATAAGGTTGTGACAAGTTATGATTGAAAGAAATAAGGCCAATAAAAGCCGCTAATTGTATCGTACGGTCATTTGATAATATTTATGTTATATATAAACATAAAGAAAAGATTAGTATTATGTTATAAAAATAATATATGTATTCACATGCATATATGAATATATGTACATTGTACATATTATATGTGTATGAATATTTGGCAATATTTTTACGTATATTAAGTTTTATCAAGCATAAAAATAGAGAATAGAAGAATGTTAAAAAGCATATTATAAGTGTGTTGTGTGTCTCTTGATTGCAAACATAACAAGTGTTAGATGTACTGCTCAATGTAGATTCTTCAACTTTCCGAATAATTAAAAAAAAACTCTTGTTGATCAATAAATTTAGTTATAATCTGATTAAATGAATTCCAACAGTAAGGTACTTTAAAAATCAAACTTTGTTTGGATAATTTGTTTTTTGTACCATAAACATGAAGCTTGTTGGTTGGAGATATCAAAGCACTTTCAGCCGTAAGGCTATATGCTCGCATTATGCTTAAGATGGTTAATCACAATTTTTATGAATTTGTTTTTAGAGATTAACATGAAGCTTGTAAGGAAATCTTTTTTTTTCTTTTTTTTTAATTTTTTTTTCTTCCATATTTATCAAAATTTGCTCATATTGTTTGATTGACTAGAGAAATATTTGATTGCAAATTAAATTAAATTTATTTTATACATGCCTTAAAAATTTACCAATGAAAAGAATATTACAGGTAAAACAAGTGATAGGTAAGTAGCTGTTATTATGAAATATTGAAAGCAAGCTGTTAAGTTTTGTTACTAAGGAGTCAATTTGAAACTTCCAAGAAAGTTTTTGATTAATAATTATTCCGAGAAACTTTATTGATTCTGATAACATAAGTGTATGTCCACCTATATTAAAACTAAAATCATTCAAATTAAAGTTACGTATAGAAGGAAAAATATAGCTTTAGTTTTATCACTGCTGATGGATAAGTTCATTTTGTTTAATTTATTGTAAGTAAAGTATAGCCTTTCATTTGTTTCGATAATATTACGATTCGAAAAATTAATGAGTATAGAAATATCATCTGCGTAAGCATAACAATGTATGTTTTTGCTCTTAATCTCATTTAGAACCGAGTTAATATATATTATGAACAGTAAAGGCCCTAATTGATCTTGAGTTACCCCAATATTAGATAAACATTTGACGCACGAATTAAAATTGTTGATAAAAGCCATAAAAGATTCAATTAATTTGCAAGTAAAGCTGAATTTGTATGTTATAAGATTATAGCATAGCAATGAGAATCGAAAGCATTTTTTAAATCTATAAAAATACCTAAGCAGTCTTACTTCTTTTCCCAGAAGATAATGACATCGTTGATAAAAATTGATTGAAGTTTTTCTATCGAATGGAACTTACTGAAGCCAAACTGAGATAATGAAAACAAATTATTATATTCAAAATAATTGTACATATTATCATAAATAATTCCCTCTAATATTTTCGATAAAATCGGAAGGATGGAAATTGCTCTATAATTTTCCATGTTGTACATGTTACCCTTCTTAAATATGGAGATAACATAACTGACTTTGAATATTTCAGGAAAAAACACCTTCATAAAGACATCTGTTAAAAATATATCTTGAAGGGCTATCAGAGTAGCAATGAATTTAATAAGTTTGGCTGTATGGTCATAAAAATCAGTAAAGTAATTTTTCAAACATTTTTTATTAAAGTAACTTATATACTGATTCCTTTTTTATTTGTGGCAAAATATAAAACATAAAAAGTGGATAGAATAAAAAAAATAAATCATTCTAAACTAGTCTTAAATTTAAACTATCATAGTATGTCATTCAATCTTCAATATTACAGGGGTTAATTTGCCTCCGAATAATTTTATATCACTTCTTCAATATACACAAAGAAAATGCCTCCAAAGAACTACCCACTACGTGGTTATGTATATATATATATTCATAATATTTGGTCTACCACTGGAGGAGAAAAAGAAGCTTTATTACTTCATCGAGATTTCTTCAGCTCTTGATGGTTAGACTAGATATAAAAAAAATAAAATTTTAATGAACAAAAATAAATATTATGTAGACATGTAACATAATAAATTATTACTTAATGATGTATACTATGCTTTAATATATATGCATATGATAAATTTACAAAATACGAGTATATATATAAATACAATCAATGATAAAGAATGGATTTAACAGAGGTCAAGTTATTTCGGCACTCCTAGCTTTCATGTTGTCTCTGGACCAGCCACTTATCCCAGAGAAATGGAAACTCAGGACCCTAGGAGTCCTCAATTACTATCTCGCCACCCTCCCGGGGGAATTCAGAGCGTTGTCCACCTTGTACAAAGAACCCGCATCAAGCTTTGCGAGAGGACTCCTGGTCATACTTGTTCCGCGACTCCTGAACCAAGTAACCTCTTTCTGGCCACTGTGAAGTTTCTACCCGCCGACTCAGCGAGTTTTTTCCGATGCCTCCCTCACAGGCTTAGGAATTGTGGGAGACATAACGGTCGCTCTGGGAGTGAAATCACAGTGGTCCATTGTGGAACTCGAGATGCTGGCCATTTGTATGGGACAGATCCTCTTCCCTAACAGATGGACATGGACTGACTCACTGGTATGTCTCCAAGGGATCAAGAAATGGGGGAGTTCCTCCCCGAAACTTGCCATTCTTATCCTTTGGGCCAGAAACCTTGACGAACATTCATGGAGCCTCCCACACAGGATCAAGCACATAGCCTCCGCAAACAACCCAGCTGACAAACCCTCCAGAACACCCTGCACCGACACCTCACATCAAATCAAGATCCTTGATTGTCAAATTTGGGGAGACGCAGCACTCAAAAGGAAGATCCTTCCTTCGTGGAAGAAGTTCTGGAGCAGCTCTGGCCTACCGAATGCCAGGGATCAAAAGTACGTGGAGAGATAGGGCCCGAGATGGCTGACAAACCGCCCTCTTCGCCTGTCAATCGAGCGCTCACAGCCTATCACCGCACTGGGCAAGATGACACCTCTCCAGAGCAGTCGACAACTGGTGTTAACGAGCTGCTTGGCGCGAAGGACTCCTATCTCCGCCCTTAGGAAATCCTCTTTCACCGGATCCTCCTCAATTTAGGCAGGATTCCTGTCTCCTGGGTGGAGTATTTAAGGGCGCGCAAGCCAGATCTGATCACTTCTTTCTTTTCTCTTGCTTTGCCTTACTTTACTCATGCCTTCATCACAGACCCCCGCGTCAACCTCTGCTCCCTTTCCCTCTGAGGTCAAGTTTAGAGTGAAAGGAGTTGGTAAGGAAGAGTATTTTTAAAACTATTGAGCGAAAAAGTAACTTCTCAGTGATCTGAGGAATGTGAACAATGATGTCGTTTTGAATGAAGGTAGGTAGGTAGGTAGGTAGATTTCAAAGCACTTTCCAGCGTGAGCTGATATGCTCGCGTAAGCTTGAGAGTTGGTTAAGGAAGATGCAGATGTTGGTAGAGATAGGTTGTCCTAAAAGTAGAAGAGAAAAGCAGATTAGTTTGTTATAGGGTTATCGACGGTGGTGAGAGTTGTTTCAATGGTGTCAATGAGGGTTGCTAGGGATTTTAGTAGTGTTGGGTGTAACAGAAGATCTGAGAGTGTTGTTGAAGATCTGTTAAGTAAAGAAAGGCAGCGAAATAGAAGATCTTAGCGATGATAAGAGAAGATTTGACATGTGAATATGAGGTGGTTGGCGTTTCTATTGTGTCGCATCCGAAACGACAGTATGGATTTTCGCTTACTTTAATTCGGAAAAGATATACTTTGCATGGGCAATGGCCTGATAGCCAACGAATGGTTGAACGAGGTGGTGTAAATTTTTTATTTTTGAAAGTTGTGTGAATTGTGCTGATGTGTGGTAAAGAGGAGATTAGTGCATTTTGAGATGAAGATATGGACATCTGCCATTCTTCTAGAGAGGATAAGTGAATGTGTGTTAGAAAGGTTTTGAGAGGTAGGGAGTTGAGAGGAATGTGGGAGGTTAGGTGTAAGTTTGAGGTTAAGTAGTCTACTAGGGAGTTTTCTGGTATGTTTAGATGAGCAGGGCACCAACATAGGTGTATGTGGAAAGGTTTTGTAAGATTGATTAGGGAGGAGGCGAGTTGAAAGGAGGGAAAAGGGATGTTGTGTGATAGAGAGAGATCGTGGATTATGTTTTGTGCATTGGTATAGAAATGGATGGTAGTAAAGTGGTGAAGGAAGTGGTTAATGTTGTTAGTGATCGTAGTGCAGGCGTGTAAAAGGCTAAAGATTTCGCATTCGAAGATTGAGAGTAGAGGATTTAATTGGGATCGATGGCTGTAAAAGGGGCTAGTGGAAGAGCCTTTAAAGAAGGCGTAAGCAAAGGAAGTACTTAGGGACTTCTTTGAGGCGTCTGTGAAGATGCGTAGGGAGGTTGGTGAAGAGGTAGAGCGAAGGTATGAAATTGATTGTTTTGCAAAAAATTTGTTTTTGCATATAGATGTTTTGAAAGGGTTTTGTGCAGATGGGTGAGTTAAAAGAGATGGGTGTATCGATGGATGAACTAGGTAGTTAGCAATATTTGGAGCGTATTTTGCTAATAGATGTGAGTAGAAAGAATAGGATGGAGTATTGTGGTGGGGTGTGATCGGATGAAATGGGGGAATTAAGTTGTTGTATGTCAAGATGAAGCGCTTAATAATAGTTTTTTAAGTTGAAGTTGTAATGGTAGGGTGTTAGTTAGAATTTCTAGGCATTGTGTGGAAGTAGTACGATATGCGTTGATGATGCAAAGTAGGCAGAGACGGTGTATCTTGTTAAGAAAATGTATGGTTGTGGGGTGTTTTAAGGAGATGCCCCAGGAAAGAATTCCGTATTGAATTACTGGTAGGATTAAGGATATGTATATGTATTTGGTGTGTTTGGGACGGAGGCCCCATTTATAAGAGATAGCGCTTTTAAGTGAAAAAAGGGTGACTGAGAGTGAAATTTTCTGAGTAGAAAGAGAAGAGTCAAGGTAGGTGGTTAGACGAGATAGTGCTGTTTCCGTATTTTTGTTGGGAAGGTATACAAATTGCGTGTGATGTATGAGGTTACGGGATAGAAGGTAGTGGACTAGACGTTTGCGAATGATTTTTTCGAAAAGTTTGCCTATTATGGGTATTAGAGTGATTGGTCGCCAATTTTGAATGAGGCTTGAATCTTTATTGGGTTTAGGAATGAGTATGAGTTTGCCGATTTTCCAAACGTTGGGGAAATGTGAATGAGTAAGGCATGCATTGAAAATAAGGAGTAAATGTTTGTTTAGAATGTGTATTGATTTTTTAATGTGTTTGGGTGAGATATGGTCGAAGCTAGATGAGGCATTTGTTTTATGAGAGTTTACTGCTATGTTTAATTCATTTAGTGTGATTGGAGGAAAAGTAGGGTTTTGGATGGAGTGAATGATGTTTTTAGAGTGTTCTCGAATTGTATGGTGAAAGGGGAGATCAGAAGAGGGAGAGTCGGGGGGAAAGATTGTCGATAGAAATGGAGGGTTGTAGTGTGTTGTATGATCGGATGAGCAGGGAAGTATTGTTTTGGGGAGAATAGAAGGTTTTTTCTTTTTAGTTAGCCTATTGATGATGTTCCATGGGTTGTTTGAGTGTTGGCTGGTGAATTTTACCCATGAGTTCTTTTTAGCTTGAAGTATTGCCTGTTTGTATTTTTTTTTAACAGTAGAATGGAATGAGATGATTAAGGGAGTAGGAGATTTTCGTAGGGTTTTGATAATTCGTTTAGATTGTTTTTTATTGCAGTCAACTCGAGTGTCCAGAAATAGGCATGTTTTCTTTTAGGAAATGGGTTGATAGGAGTGGAGGATAAGATGGAATGTGAGACATGATCATTGAGAGATAGTGCTGCTTTATCGATGTAAGTGGGAGAGGAGAGGGATGTTAATGTTGGGAATGTTGAGATATGTGAGCCAGTGAGTGATGTTCTTTTTTATAATGTTGCTATAGTTTTTGATCGTTGTAGTGTTTATGTGAAGTTGAAATGTTATGAAGGCGTGATCTGAAGCTGATGGGATGTCTGAGATTGACCAATTAGATATTAGATTGAGAGTATTTGAAGTGGTTATTGTGAGGTCAATGTGAGAGGTGTATTGTTCGTTGTTACAAGAGCGTTGGTATGTAGGGTTTTTAGATTTGTCAGTGAGATATAGGTTGTTTGAACATAAGAAATTGATGACTTGTTGTCCTCGTGGATTTTCTTTGTGGTCCCAGATGTGCGATCGAGCGTTGCAATCAGTTGAGATAATTAAATGATGTGTAGACGGGAGTGTGGATGTTGCAAGTGTTAGTGATTGGGGGAAATCAGATGGGATGGCTATTGGGTGTGAGGGAGGAGAGTAAAGGGTTGCGAAAAGAAGAATATTTAAATATAATTTATATAAAATTTTATATTTTATATTTATGTGAAAAAAAGAAAGTACAACAAAACTTATTTACAATTTGGATTCACTTTCATTGAAATAAATAATGAGCAGCGCTCAATGTGTGTGGTTTGCAGTGAGCACTTAGCAAGCGAAAGCATGAGGCCTGCAAAATTGAAAAGGCATCTCGAAACTAAACATCCTTCTTGTGTTAATAAACCCGTGGAGTACTTTGAAAGGTTGTTGCAATCTACAAGAAAACAACAGTCAAATAAAAAAATAATCAAAGTTAAATAATATTTTATTTCATGTTTAGCGTATGTTGATTTTTTGAAGGAATAAACTTTTTCACTCCATTAACTTATTTTTTATTTATAAAAAATTTTGGTGGGTCACGAAAAAAATTTTTTTCCAAAAGGGGTCGCGATAAAAAAAGTTTGAAGAGCACTGAACTAGATCATGCTGTAAAAAATTTAGGTTTTCAGAGGAGTCTATTAAATTAATCATTCATAGCTATAGTTTTTATATTCTCTATTTATTGACCAAGTTAATAAAAGAAGGGCATAAAATTGCTTTGTACATTTATTATCTTTACATTTTAAAAACTTTCTACATTTATCAATAGTACAATTGATAAACAAGCATGACACTTAGTAATACAATCAAGATTTGAATGTCCATATTATATTTAAAGAACAACATTTTATTACTTTTCAATATTATAGTGAATGACTTACTATTAAATATATGTTTGACTACTTTCCAGGTCTTTATAACTTACAAAAAAGAATATTTTTATAATAATTATATTTTTTATTTCTGTTTCGTCTAAACATTTTGAATTCTTAAAATCAAAAAAGATTAAATGTAAAACATTTAATTATAATGTATACACGTATAATTATTTAAATTTCAATTATACTTATTTTCAGCATTCATCAAGAGATTATTGTAATCGAACAACAAAAAAACTTTTTACTTCTTTTTGACACTTGAATCCAATAATTGAACCTCGATGGCATGCGAGTTGACAAACATTTTTGAATAATTTTTATATAACGGAGCGTTCTTAAATGATGTAATTTTGGTTATTTTTTGACAACTTCCCCCTTGTCAATTTTTTACTATATCTTCTCTTATTAAATATTACCTGTTATGAACTCTCAGACCCTAATTAAATTTTCAATCGTATTGATGGTGGCAAATTTTTTCCAGCATCATTTTTCAATTCGTCTTCCTTTTTGAACACCCTTCTCCTCCTCTGCACTTACGTTAGATAAAATTTTTATAATCCCATAGCAGATTCTTAACAGGCAAAGATTTTTTAATTATGGCATAAATATTAAAAAAAGAATTTTTCGAAGATGTTTTTCTTATAAAGAAAATTGTTGTGAAGAAAATAGTTGTTTTATGCAGAAATTGTTTTAAAAATGTTTTTTTGTGATTTAACTAAATTTTTGAAGATCGCGTTAATTTTTTTGTTTTGCCCTTGTTTCTCTTTGTTTTAATTTATTGTTATAGAAGATAAAAAAAAATTTTATTCCAAAAAACAAAAATTTCAGTTTTACAAAAATGGCTTCTATAAGCCTCATATGGCCATTCGAAGTAAGAAAAATTTGCGACCATTAGGGGGTTAAACGGTTCTTGGCACTTTTTAAAGTAATATATAGAGAAATTATATTTATTTTGTTTACAGCAAATCTTTATTCGTGCCTTGCAAACATATGAAAGTAACTTGAATTTTTGAAAACTTGATTTAACTCAACATTTTTTTGAAAAGTTCAGATTTAGGAGTTAGCTTATACTGAGTCAGAACTCCCAAAATTTTAGACCTATTCACAACGCCTGGAAGTTATTTAATGTGTCAATAGTTAGTTTTCAGTCACATTGTGTGTTAACTGTTTTAGGGTGTAATTGTCCATGGGAATAGGAGGTGGTGTGGGATTGTCTTGGGCATGAATACGCCTGTCAGTGCTAAATGTATAGACCTCTTTCCAGTGGTGGATTCAGATCTGAGGATGTGGAAAAGGGGTGCGCCCTCTTGACTGGTCAAAGAAAATTTGCACAGAAAAGAACAGAATGTATATATGTAACTCTGTTTACTAATAATTTTTTTCCGATTTTATTCGAGCGTGGATATTCTACTAGGTATTTATATTCAAAGAGTTTTGGGATTTATTTTTTCTCTAGATTTGTATTACCTGATAAAAACAGGAATCCGATGTCTACTTTAAAATTGTTCACAATATAATCAACATCGGTAGGTAATATATCACATTATATTATCATATAATGAATAATGATTGATCTATTGCTATATATCTGAGTTAAAACCCATACCATAAGTTCCTATATCAACACCTACTTCTCCTTTCTACTTTCTTTCCTCCCCTGAATTGTCATTTTCTGTATGTAAGAGTAATATAAAATTGAATGCTTCTTTTAGGTATGAAGAAA
Source organism: Nectonema munidae (assembly GCA_030549495.1). Taxonomy (NCBI): domain Eukaryota; kingdom Metazoa; phylum Nematomorpha; class Nectonematoida; family Nectonematidae; genus Nectonema; species Nectonema munidae. The sequence continues at coordinate 44,959 of JAUIRK010000312.1, read as the reverse complement.
AGAGTGAATGTCGTACTCTTAAATTTTACGGATGGGCACAATATCGCCCTATTTTCCTTCAATTCTTAAGACGTCCGTGGATTCTGCTCTTTTTCCTATCTCTAGTATCTTTTTTGCAAGGTACAATCGTTTCTGGCTTAGTTAACAACTCTCTCACATCCATAGAACAACGCTTTTCTCTTTCTAGCCTCAACCTAGGCTTCATAGTAAGTTCTTATGAGGTTGCCTATATGCTCGTTGTTCTTCCCGTCTCCTATTACGCCGGCAAAGGCAACAAAGTTCGCTTCATCTCGGTCGGCGTCTTTTTGATGGGCATTGGCTGCATACTATTTTCCCTTCCTCACTTCATAACTCCAGACTATACGTACACGCCCATTTCCCTACTTTGTTTGATGAATGATGGAGGAGAAGCTAACAGGCATTCCATCTTTTGCTCAAAAAATGCGGAGGTTGACGTCTTCTATCTCAAGAATTTTCTATATCTTTTTATTATTGGTTTTTCCGTAGTAGGCATTGGTACCACTCCTCTATTCACTGTCGCTGTTTCGTATATCAATGAGTATGTGCCTGAAAAGAAGTTCATTTATCTCAGTATTTTTTTGGCTTTCGCATCCATTGGTCCAGGCTTTGGCTTTCTCATTTCGAGTGTTCAGCTACGCTATTACACGGATTCAAATATTCCCGATCTTTCCAGTTCCAATGATCCTCAGTGGGTAGGCGCTTGGTGGTTTGGATTTCTTGTCGCCGGAGTTATTTTACTTCTTATTCCAATCTTTTTGTCAGGATACCCAAATGTTCAAAGTACTGGCAGTGCATCAATTACACAGTTAGATTCCTCTTTCCAGACCAAGTTCCATGCTATGGAGACGCTGTATTCGCTTTTGCGCTATAACCCCTGCTATGTGTCCATTTCTTTTGCAGCAGCCATCGATATATTCCTGCTGGGCGGTCTTTCTACCTTTTTGCCCAAGTTTGTGCAGTCCTACTTTTCTATTTCCGCCGACATGACTTCTCTCCTTCTTGGCTTTTGCGCTCTGCCCGCTTCCTTTATTGGGATCGTTCTTTCTGGTTTCATCGCTCAACACTTTTTAGTGTCCTTACGTTCTACACTCAAGCTCACTTTTGCTCTTTCACTTCTTTCTTTCTTCTCAGCCTTCATATTCTCTATTCACTGTCCTCATGTTGCCATCGAAAATTTGACAGCGCCATCAACACCCTCCCTTTTCAATAAGTGAGTTTTTCGCATTTTAGCAAATTTTCCAAATTTCATAAACGTTTTTTTAGGCCAGGGGCTCTTAGAAATTCATTTGGACGGAGTCAAAATATAACGGTCATTCTTTTTAAAGATCACATTTTAAATGAAACTTAAGACCAAAATTTTTACATTTTTATGAAAAAATATTTTGTTACTGTTATGATAACAAATATATAAAAAATTAATATATATTAGAAATATTTACAAACTTTTTTTCCGATTTTGAATTAGTTTGTGAAAACAAGGACTCGAAGAAGAAGAAGAAACAACATGCAAACCGTTGATTTACATGTGTTAATGTCCACCATTTCATTGAATAGACTTTCACATACTATTTCACCTCAAAATGTAGAAGCTGTTTTTTGCGCATTGAAAAATAGATTCTGGTAATTTTTTCTTGTTTACTCGGCCAAAAACCTGTCAAATTAAGAGTTTTGTAAAAAAAATTCGTTATAAATCTCGTTGAAGATATATCAGTTCATTTAAACATTAGGATGATTACATAAAAAAACTTCATACGGCGTCAAAAGTATTTTAATACCGCAGGCAGCTTCATAATTCCGCTTTTCAAGTTCCATGTTTGGGAATTTTCGATTGAAGCACCCCATCATATCTATACCTTCTTGATTAGGGGAAATTTGTGAGTTATTATTATACACTAAATACAAACAAGCCAAGTTTTATGAAGATATGAAAGCCAATTATTCACATTTGATTGACAGGTTAGAGTTCTATTTGAAATGATGTAATTGCCTGAACATTTTATTTCATAAATTTCTTCGCGTAATCTAAAAACAGGCGTAACCAGTTTTTATTATCAGGAAATCTATATTAATTTAGGAAAGAATTCTTTTTATTTTTTTTCCTTTTTGTTCTCTCCTCACAAATCACCTACTCCGAAGATTTTTTTCATCAATCCCATCAGCAGTGTTTCCAAACGTTTGTGGTCGCTACGAGTTTTTAAAATAAGTTTTTTTGGTTCCCAGTGAAATATTGTTGGAAAAGGAAGAAGATCTTTTTCACCCTTCTGTGTATCCTTGGATTGAGTCCAAAATTTTAAACACTAGAGGTTTTCAAAGTGTTGCTTCTGCATTTAAATTTCTTGGAGATTTTAGAACTGCACGGAGGTGCATCATATACATATATGAAAACTGATGTCATCAGTGCACATTGGTCATACAGTTCTCCCAGCCTATATCATATTCTTTGAGAAAACTTAACGAAATATGTCTTCTTCAGTGGTGTTATTTTTAAGGGATTATAGAAGTGACATTTATCCAAAATCTCATCTCCTCTATTCCCAAGAAAAATCATCAATTCAGGATAACCAGTAAAGTCTTCAGTTTGCAGAAAAAAGTGTCCTGCTTTTCAGTTACAAAATCAGGTGAGATAAAACAGGAGTTTCACCAGCCCCCTCTCCAATGTTATCAGGCTTTTTGACTTTTTACCATCATCTCTGCCACGTCAAGGAAGCTTTCTCTAGTGAGAAACTGAGCTCGAGGGAGCACCAATCAATCTTGGTTAACTTCTTTGTCTTTCCATTTTGGATAGACTGTTGTTTGCAAATGACGCTTCAACTTTTTCAGAGGAAAGCAGAGTTTTTGTGGAGTCCACTCCGACTCCATTTATTTTTAATTTTTTTGTAATTAAGCGACTACAACTTTTGTCTAAGTCAAGTCAGGCATGGCGATAGTTTTGTGTGTCCTTGTTTCATTTCCTTCTACCTACAAGTGTGAGTAAGGGTTTTCATCTCTTATAAATTAAAAAAAAAATAAAAATATTAATCAGGCTGCTTATAGCAGGGTGTCCGGGGCCTTTTAGCATCTCCGCAAGTGGTCGACGTGCGTAAAGGTTGGAAAACACGGATTTATAATTTATGTTAAAAGTGTGATGACATGTACTTTATTTCAATGTCGTTTGTGAATGCCCATTTTCGATGGTCATTCAAAGATGTCCTGAATCTTACACACTTATGCTTTATGTTGCAACATAAAATATTTGATCTATTATATTATTGGTATTATTTATTATTGTTTTTTTGGTTTCTATTAGTTTAGTGTCTTTCTTACATTGGTTTCAAAAATAATTTCAAATTATTGTCTATAACCTTTTTATCTAAAACCAAAAACTAAAGTAATCCTAAATTATTTTTTTAAAAGTATTTGGTTTACTCTCATCTCAGTGAAGCCAAAATAGAATAACTCTGTTTGCACAGGAACTATGTTTTGCGTTACCTCATTTTCCCTTGTTAAAAATCAGATGTGTAAAGAAGAAATAAGATATAGTTGAAATTAAGTCAGTACATCATCTTTTAAAATCACTCGACAGAAACAAAAAGTAAATTCTTCATTCATTTATTGAATTTCATTCAAGTACTCGTTTATTCCAAGTTGTTTGCAGAGAGAGGAAGAGAGTGCAGTTGGTGGAAGGCATGCCCGAGTTAATATAAAAAAATTAAAAAAATAAGTGCGATGCTTTCTGAAGTCATTTAACCTTTTTAACGCCACTAATAATAATAATGAGATTTATTTTGAAAAAAAAATTATTTTATTTTTTATCTGTAAAAAAAAACTCGTGTTAAAATATGATAAATATGTCATATCAATCAACTAAAATGTGTTCCCACATGAGAACATTGGCAATGATAACGGTTAAGCTCTTCGTTGACTGTTTTTTCGGCCAATTTCACGTATTGTGTATGGAAGCCATTCGTGCTCAGCGAGGAATTGCACGTAGCACACCTTATTTTTGTTATTACTACGCGTCCACTTGAATCCTATGGTACACGTACAAAGTATAGCACGCAGATAAATAAACGAAGGCACACTGCACACCTCTGTATATGCAACAAATAAACGAACACATTTTCTCGTAACTATGTTTCAAGATGAAAAAAGATCTAACTTTTTGTTTATAATGCTGACACTGTAAACTCACATTTTTTGAAATCAGTTCTATTTAGCAGTACACAGATCATGATATGTTAAAATTAATCGCATATAGATGTTATTAGTGAGCTTAGCTTCCGAAGTTTGATTCTTTCAAAATGGACCTTGGATTGAAGAAACGAGATCTAATATAAGTAGAGTTCTTTTAAATTTACTTCATTTTGTAGCCTAAGATGGAGAGAACAAGTTGTAGTGAGGAGGGTCTTCAAACACAAAAATGGAAATTTAATTTAAGTCGTGAATAATAAAATATACAAAAAGGAGTTTTTATTTGGAACAAAAATTTTTAATGCAAAATTATATATTTCGCTTCATCAAAGAAGCTTTATCAAACTTCATTGGATGTATAAGATAGTGTGTATTGCCTGGGGTATGTTTCCTAGCTTCTTTGTTGTTATTCCAACTTTAATCTAAATGCATTACTTATAATTAAAAAAAATTTAATTACCTTTGAAAATAAAGTAAATTTCTGTTAAAACTCCTTTCAAAAGCACATACGCATGCTATATGAGATTAATGGTATATTTTCATGCTATTATGAAATTGGCACGCTGAATGCGTTTGACAGCTCGTTTTAGCACTTGGTTTTCAAAAAGTTGCAGGTGTCTGTTATTGAGGACACGTACTACCATGATCTCTCTATTTTTGAGGTGATTTGGGATTTTTGCGGTGTTTTGTAATTTTTTGGCATGCTTGGGTTCTTTTGAGGAATTTTTAAGATTTTTTTTGTAGTGCCTTAGAATCATTTGCCGTGTTTGGGGATGTTTTGATGCGCTTTCGGTTATTTCTGTGTGTTTCGGGGTTTTTATCTAACCCTCTTTTTTTGTAGTGCTTTAGAACTATTTGGCGTGTTTTGGGGTGTTTAGTCTGACTTTCATTCGAATACATGATAATGTAAGATCGTATGCTGACTCGAGTCACAAACATCATGCCAAGCTGCTCTCAAATTCCTATCATAAATATTTTACAAACGAGTGATAGCTATCTGCTATATAATAATAATGATCCATTGTTTCAATATGCACACAATGAGTAAGCAATGTTGATCACAGTGTCCTCCTTGTAGTATTTTTGAGCAAACACATGTTTATGATCCACTAGATTTTCTCATCTTCTGTCACAGTGATTCTATTTCTCTTACTGTCTCCTTCTCTGTTTTTCTCTTCCGCTTTCTCTGTAACTCAATCAATCACCCAAGCTCTCTTCTCTCATTCAAGGTCTCTTCTTTCACTCAAGCTCTCTTCTCTTGTTAAGCCTTCCTATCTCGTTCAGCTCTCTTCTCTCCAGTGACGTAGCTAAGCTGGGGGATGAGAGGCCGTGCCCCCTCCCTTATGTACCTCATGGTGCCCTTATGCGATATCAGTTTTCGAAAATTTCTCCAATGAAAGGATCAAGAAAGTATAAATAATGATGCTCAAGTATAAACTAACTTACACTTATTCTTATACACTAAAAAGAATGAAAAAATTCAACTACCAAGTTTTCTAACTTTAGTTCTGTTTTACATTTTTGATAGAAATTACCTCAGAAAAGTTATGTAATTTGGATGTGTTTTTTTTTAATTTATTTTTCTCAATGAAACATTTTTTCGTTTTTTAGGAAGAAGGAACAACTGAAAATTAATGAATGATTTTTTTCATTCAATAAAATTTCCAATTTTTTTATTATTAATTTATATCTTTACCCCCTTTCTACACATAATTTGGAGATGGTGCGCATCTATTTGAAGTGAGAAAGAAGGAGCTATTTATAAGTCCTCATTCATTGTTGACGTTAAGCTTAATAGGGCGGGGGTTAAAGTTTACATTAAGTTAATTAAGAATGAAATAGAATGGACAAGAGAGGAGTAGGAATTCAGAAAAATTTGTTGTCTTTTTTGGAAGACGCTTAAAAGTCCGCCCTCTATTCCAATAATTTCAAGGATGTCGCCCCTGAATCAATCACATTTTTCCCGTATAAACATCGTAGGGTGTCTAGTAGACTCTTTTCCTTCAGACTACATTCACACATAAAACTCTCCAACATTCAGTTATTTGTTTTCAGTTGTTTTCTCTATCAATCAAATGTCCTTTCATCATTTCCTGTAATGTGCCTGATAGACTACTTCATTTTCAAATGAAAAGCCTATTTGCCCCCCCCCCCCCGAACAATTTTGGATTTTTTAAACTAGTGTATATGCGATATGCAAATTTAAGTAAAATATTTTTGCTGGAAGTATAGTATTTAAATTTCACCAATTTTGTAAAAAAATTTAAAGTAATCTTATAAATTTAGGTATGCGCTGAATACACTCTATTTTAAAGGATTGCTTGAATATTTGGTCTCCCGTGGTATTTCCAGACCACTAATTTTGAAAATTGCAACAAAAAAAAATTGCCCCTCCAATAATTTTGAGTATGTGCACCCCTGCTCCATTGTCACTTAGTCTTAGCTTCGGTGGACCTCCAGAAGGTAAAGCCCTGTATGAGTGTTTTCATTGAAAATGGACGGCCTGTGTCGAACTTTGAGCGAAGAAGGCTTGATGAGATTGAATCCAAGACCTTTTGGTAGAAGTAGTGAGGAAAAGAGCAAGGAGATTCTCTTTCAAAAGAAGCCTTTTTGGTATTACGGGAAAAATTCAATTCAAACATTTCGATTTAAGACACGCGAATTATATCCTGCATGCTGAATGTTCTTCTGACTGTCAGTGCATTGATATATTCAATCCTGTTTGTGGAAGTGATGACAAGTTATACTTCAACTCTTGTTCCGCCGGTTGCAAGTTGAGAGTTCGTCAAAATGTAAGTCTTATTTGTGCAGCTTATTTTTTTAATCATTCTACCTATTTTATTCTAGAATCTAGAGACTTTAGAGCTGCGCTTTCTTGTCTTTATAATTTTTCATTTCTTTGTTTGTATACTTTTTAAGCAATATGACTTTCTTCTATTTTGGCCTATGGTGTACGCTAGGAGTGCTAGCTTTTAAATCAGCTAACCGAAGCACATATGCGTTTGAATTAACTTACAAAAACATTTTTCAATAAATTTTTCAAATTTTATTTTTCAACATAAAAATAATCTTACACTAAAAATAGGTAATTACTTATTATATCAATTAAATAATCATTTTATTAATCATATATAGATCCAGCTTCTTCAAACCCTTGCGATATTATTGAGTGTTTAGAAAATGGGACAATCTTGAATAATTGTTCTCAAATCTATTCCATTTTTTCTAATCTGTTCCTTATGCGTTTTTCAGTGTATCCTAAGAAAAGTGAGAAGGAAATCTTATTTTCTGCATTTTTAAAGGTGCTATTGACACCTTGATTTAAATGTATGAATCTCTTAAGGAAGTGTTTATATTTGCTTTCTTCAACATATTGCAAATCCAGGTTCTTCCTTTCTTGAGCTTCATTCCTGTTAGCTTTGAAAAATACGATATCACTACCAATATGGTACGCGTATCCAAAGCGCTTACAAACATTTATTTCATGTTCCGTTGTCTGGAAGCAGTTAGTTCCGCCCTTCTTCATATCATTTTCTTCTCGAAGTGTGTGGAAGGAACTTTCCTGCTATATCAAATTATTTATTTTGCTAAAAAACCGTTAGGATGCACAAGTTCGTACTGGAAAAAAGCTATACAAGTAAAGATGATGAGTCTGGTTAAATAAACTTGTTCTTTAGCCAAAATATGTTTTCAAAAGCCTCAGTATAATGTTGTCTTAGCTTTATGTGCGCTATCATCGTTACTCGCTCTTTTATTGTCATTTAAATGTAAATGATACTCTCTTTCTACAAATCCGTTGTAAATCATTTAGTTTGAAATAAGCCCATTTTAAAAAATTTCCTAATAATTTCTAGTCCTTGGAAGACTATGATACTCAAAGACCAAGTCTTTTTTTGCGCATAGCTATGAGCTTCAACCAAAGCAATTTAATTCAGAAATTAGATACTTTTTTTTTTTAATTTAAATAATTCAATTTTTGTGTCTTTTTAAGTCGGAAAAACTCCATTTAGCGTATTTTATTCTTTTCCTCTTCGAAGTTATAACGATGATGTTTACTCCTATTATTTGAATTTTCAGGAATTCAGCAATTGTTCGTGCGTAAGTGGAGAGCAAAAAAGGGCAAGAAGTGGGAGATGTCCTTCTAGCTGTAAAATGCTTTATCCTTTCATCATTCTCATTTTCTTCTTTCTATTCCTAATACTCATGAATAACTTTTTTTGCGTCACCGCCACACTAAAGTAATACCTCTCTATTTTTTGTCTATGATATTACTCCAGACTCTACTCTGAATAGACGACCGACGACCTTTTTAATTTTACCATAAAATTACTCAACTAGAATTCTTGGAAATTCAACAAATCCACACTAGAGTTTGTATATGTATGTCCTTTTTTAATATTATGTACACTTAGGTGAAACCGTGTTTAATTCTGTATTATTAATACTACATAGGGGTTGGAATCATGGGAACATCAATTCCTTTTCTCAAATTTGGACAAAAAGAATTAATGTTTGAAATACTAAAAAAAATATACCTACACTTTTAGTGAATTATATACTTATCACGAAAATGTAAAAAAAAAATAAACTTTTTATTTATTAAAATATTTTTTACGCATTTAAACTTGAAAAAATTACAAAAGTTGCACTTCTCAACACGAAAATGATAAGAAATCATTTGAATATATTTCAAATAAATTACATACTTGGAATAAGCGTATCAAACTCTATCAAAATAAAATTTTCTAATTTTTGAATCTCTTTTGTGTTCTTCGAAATTAACATTTTTTGTTAATTAATAATTTTAGTGTTTTATTTTATTATTTTGCTTTTTTTAGAAAAAAAAGATACTTTTTATTTGAAAATTAACTTGAAGTGGGAATTTCTAACAAGATCTTCATAAACAACTATCCCAATACAATTTATAATTCTATGGATAAAAATTTGCTGGGGCTAGGATTTCATAGAACACACACCTTTGTGAATAAACACTACCATACGGCTTATAGTTACACCATTATCGATAAAAACACCTCTTTGAGAATTGATTTGGAGTTGCTATTTATATAAAGATATTCATATTCATTATCCTGCTATGATTGATATCTTTATCGGTATAATTCCCTTTTTTTGGGAGCGACTATTTCGTATAAGCCTTTGTGAATAAATACTCGTTACCATTATTGGCATAAACCTCCTTTAGAAATTAATTTGGGGCTGAAATTACGCAGAATACCTTTAAAAATAAACGCCCTTTCATTATTTATTATACCATTCTCGATAAAATACGGAACGCTTTTAATAAATTAACTTTAAATGGCGATCTCAAAGAAAACCTTTATGGATACATATTATACATATCCCTATCGATAAAAATCGCTTTTAAAATTAACCCGCAGCTCGGATTTCTTAGAGCACTATAGATAAAATTTCATACATATCATTATAATCTATAAAAAAAACTCGAAAATTAACGGGAATCAGGGATTTGGTAAAAAAAATTCGTACTCGCTCAATGGTGAAGCGAAGAGGGAACATTGTGAATTTCCACCCATCCAATGGTTCACACCCATTTCGATGGTCATTCAAAGATGTCCTGAATCTTACACACTTATGCTTTATGTTGCAACACAAAATATTTGATCTATTATATTATTGGTATTATTTATTATTGTTTTTTTGGTTTCTATTAGTTTAGTGTCTTTCTTACATTGGTTTCAAAAATAATTTCAAATTATTGTCTATAACCTTTTTATCTAAAACAATAACATTCAAAAACTAAAGTAATCCTAAATTATTTTTTTAAGTATTTGGTTTACTCTCATCTCAGTGAAGCCAAAATAGAATAACTCTGTTTGCACAGGAATTGTGTTTTGCGTTAGCTCATTTTCTCTTGTTAAAAATCAGTTGTGTAAAGAAGAAATAAGATATAGTTAAAATTAAGTCAGTACATCATCTTTTAAAATCACTCGACAGAAACAAAAAGTAAATTCTTCATTCATTTGTATTTAAGCCATTTGTATCATAATAAAATTAATTAAGTTTTAAACACATGTGGTCGCAAAAAAATCGCAAAAATTACTTTATATATTTCTTTAAATCCTTGACAATTTTCCTTTGTGAAGCATTTAGTGAAAGTATGCGCACTTTCTGCACAACTTTTTAATCTGTTGGGCTTGATAGTTCAAACTTTGTCGCATCTTACCTATTCCCGAACACTTGCCTATCACTTTTATTGTTTCCAGCAAAAGTTCTTTTATTAATTCTGTATTTGATTGGATATATCCTTTTTTATTTAGATCAGTTAGTAAGAAAGAAGAAACGTTCGCGCTCGGATTCCAATGGCTCATCCTAAGGATATTTGGTATTTTTAATTGTTTGAAACTATAAAAAAAAAAATAAACTTTAATAAACTAAAATAAACTTTAATTTTTCTATAATATATATCTTGAGAATTATCAAGTATTTTAAAGATTGGTTCCGTACAGCTTCATATATAGCTCAGAGATTAAACGATAATTTTCAGATGCAGCATTGAAATCTACTCAAGATTTATCTTGTCAGGAAATAAAATTCGGCTAGTTTTCCATTTTAAACATATTTGTAAATTGCATATACCCATGGTCATTTCATGTCCTACTTTACAAAAATTTTATTTTTTAATTATCCGTACTGCTTTTGCATTATTTTTAAAACTCGATTTCAAAATTTTTGAAGAAAAGCTCTTGGAGTTGATTTCAACCTTGACAAAACTTTACGTGTTGTGCTTAATTTTGAGATTGTTTACTAAAAATACTTTTAAATAAACTATCCCAAATTTTTACAATGGAGCAAAATGATGTTTTTACTTATGCAAAATCAAGTAAAACTATCCCTCCATATTCACAAGTTTTTATCTGGCAAAATGATATTCAAGGCATAAAAAATGCCTTGTTTTAATGGTTTAAACTCTTTCACGACAAGAATATGATGCGTTGAATAAATTTAATGAATTATTATCACATATTTGTACTCCTGAAAACAGTAGATTTATACACAATATATTTACTTTAAATCCTTCCTCTTATAAAACTTTGAAAGCTATGAATAGTTTTTAAAGCTACATCAACTTTATTTCTTTTATTGACATCAGATTGCCTACTTTTCTGAAATAATTTTTTTGAAGAACATTGTAATTTTATTAAATCTACGCAAAATCTCGGCCTTCTTTTTCTCATATGTTTTCAATGCGATTAAAACGGGTTTTGGCGCACTCGAATGTATTCTATGCATTTTTGTATTTATTTATTTATTTATTTATTTATTTCATTTTCTTATTATTTTAGGAGGAATACCGGCTCCAATTTTGTTTGGGAAGTGTTTTGATCTTCTTTGCTTATACTGGCAGAACCCTTGTGGCGATTCTCCAAGTTCTTGCAAAGTATATGACATTAAAGTGCTTGCTAAAGCTTTCATTTACATCGTGGGAATTAATCGCTTAATTGCGATCTTTTTTTACTTTTTTGCGCTTTACTTCGAGAAAAATTCTACACGCTCAGAGAAAACCAGTAGTCATAATAACAAGGAACTAAGTTGAGTGCGTTTAGTAAAAATATATATGTTTTTTTGCTTGAACATATGATTCTTGTTTTTAATTATAAAATATTTTTTTAAATAAATTTTTATTTACATATAAGTTAAAACAATGACAATATTTATATATTTTGACATCACACCGTGAGTATTTTTGTCTTATTCGTTCTTCTATTTTCTATGCAACTCGTCTAAAATTTTTTGTCTCATTACCAATATCATGTTAACATAAGTTTTTTTATTTTGTTTTTGTTTTATATGATTTTAACACCTTACAATAAATATAATCTCATTTTTTTAAAATACAATATTTTATTTGTCTATATTTGTATTTAGGTGTTTTCCTCAAAAATATTCAACACAAATGAAATTGCGAAAAAAATCCACTTACGCGAAGCGAACAACTGTTTTAGGGCATTTAAATTTTTGTTTGTTTAATTCAAATGATTAAATAATGAAATCATTATTTTACTTAGTGATAGATAAAACCTTGCTGGTACACTTAGTGATTATTTTCTATTTCTTCATATATTAAATTTTTTCGAATATCAGATTCTCATTTCCTATTTATTTTCAAAGATAATTAAGAAGAGTAGATTAAGACAGCAATAGTTGAATCGTTGGCAAAGTTTCAATAAGAGATGCAGGCGAAAGTCCAGAGTGAGTTGTGAATCGATAATTGTGAAAGAGAAAGCAATGAAACTTTAATCGTTATAATTTTTTTGGTGTAAATATGAAGACTTTCTCATATTTTGGGAAAATAAAAGAAACACTTCAAAAAGTTATCAAGAATATATCGTATTTCATTTCTGCCACTAGTGGTATGCATCCTTCAATTCACTAAAATCTAGTTTGAAAAACAGTGCAAAAATTGATAAAGTATTGATGATATCTATAATAAAATCAAAATAATTAAAAATTTTGCTAATTAATTATTTACTAACATGCTATAATTAAAAAATGATGATATCCATAATTAAAATGAAAATAATTAAAAATTTTACTAATTAATTATTTACTAACATGCTATTACATTTGGGTTCTTGTGCACTCCTCTCAACGTTCCAGATTCCAAACCTCAACTCGTTTCTCACACTTTTTTGGCACCACGACAAACTTTGGGCTGTCTGCTGCCCATATTTAAGTTGTGTTGTCATTGATGCTTTTGGAGCAGAGTTTTAGACAAGATGCCCTTCCTAACGCAACCTGCAGAAATTTATCCCTGCTTAGGACCGGCACCAAAATAGAATAAAGTGATTTGCTAATCATAAATTGCCACAGATCAATTTCCTAATGAACACCTCATCACAGCCCAATCATCATTTGTTGCTATATTTTTGCTTGACTTTATAATTTACACATGTTCTCTTAATTATATTGAAGCATAAGTTATATATGATGCACGCACTGCTCAGTAAAAATGATAATGCCACAAAATGGGGGAAATTTAATTACTGATAAGATGCCATTGTTTTTCAAATTTTGTTGGCGTTAATTGAAAATATAGATTCAATCAAGAGAATTCAATTTTAAAAAAATTGCGAAAAATTCTGTCGCAATAAATTTTATAGCGGTAAGCCGCGTTAGCGAAAAATCAGGGTGGCATAAAAGCGGGGTTATACTTAACTAAACTTTCTCCAATAATTTTGTTTTGCAAAAATATTTTCGTACTGTTATTAAATTGTGTAAATACATTACTCTTGGATAATTCTGTTTTTTTTCAATCAGATAATTTTAAGCTTCTCTGTAATTTCTTTTCTATTATAATAGTGTTTTACTTGTTTTAAAAAATCAAACAAATGATATTCATATAGATTAAAATTCCTTCTCATGATCTCGACTCATTTATAAGATGTAACAAATAAACAATTTGAAAACTTTCTTTCATTTTTGATGTATTTCTTTACCATTTTTAGGCCATTTTGAAAATAATCTTTTTTTCTAAAATATGAGTTGAATGAAGAAAAGTTATTTTAGCTTTTTGTGCTTTATAAAAACTATATTTATATGAAGATTTATATATATATATCTCATAACCTGTACGGTTGAACGCGGGTAGACAACTTGCGTGTTATCTCCAACCCGTATATTACGATGATTCTTCTCCAACCTGTATTCTACGATGATTCATCTCCAAACTATATACTACAATGATTCATCTCCAACCTGTATACTACGATAATTCATCTCCAACCTGTATACTACGATCATTCATCTTCAACCTGTATATTACGATGGTTTCTATTCCATGTACAAATAACTAGGGAGACAATGTTCAACTTTCTGTTCACATTCTGCTAGATGTAAGATTTGATATACCTCATTCGGGGAGACGATGCTACATAAGTTATTACCTATATACATTATACCTGTATACTACAATGGTTCATCTCCAACCTGTATACCGCGATAATTCATATCAAAGAATCGAAAAATATTTTTTAAAAAATCAAAAAATATCAAACTTTCTGTTCATATTTTGCTACCTCATACGATGTTACAAAAGTTATTATCTATACTTTGCAATTTGTACGATTTTAAATATTATATTTGTCGAATAATCAAAGAATCGAAAAATGTTCAAATCAAAAAATATTTATTCTTTTTAAATATATCGTTGGCTCCCCTTACTTTTAGTTTCATATGTGCATAATTTGATAAAAATTAATTATTAAAGACTAGGTTTATCTTTCAATTTTAAAAGTCCTTTATCTGCTAATTAATGGTATGAATCACATGGAAAATATAAACAGTAAAATGGTATTTCTTAAGGACTTATGATATAAGTAATGTATTCTGAAAGCCCATAAAAAATGCTTTAATTTGGTATATCGCAAGATGCATTTTGTTGAGAAATGTGAAAGTTATAAGCGTTTTAATATTTGAATAAAATTTAAGCTAGGAACACTACAAATAAACTAAGCGTACACTAGTCCGATAAAATAAACCACACACGCGTGCTAAAGATGAAGCGTATGTTAGATAAGAATTCACTGCGCTCACAAGCGCGTAATGCAACATATGTTCATCTTTCTTCGCATAGTTATGCTCTAAAATCAATCAATAATGTGAAATATTATTCGCACACTGTCGGTATAAATATAACGAATGCTCTTCGTTAAAAATTAGAAAGGTTGTATCTAAACTAAATAAAAGTAGACTACGATTATCAAATAAAACTCTTACATTTAATCGACATTTTTCACTTGAAAAATAATTTAAAATTTATTAGAAAAATATTATACTGACCTATACTACTGACCCATAAAAAGTAAAAAATATATATTAATTTTCGACAGTTTTATTTAACTATGACATTTTAAAATGTTAAAAACCATATTCTACCTTTGTGAATATAAAATTTTGAAGAAATAATATATAAACTCATCACGTTAATTATTGGTATTTTTTGAAACTAGATAAAAGTTGACTGACCTCACATAAAAGCGGATTTTGGAAAAATAAAAATATATTTATTTGTAAAACCTAGCCTACTTTACCCACAAAGAGTATAGCTTCAAATCTTGTACATTCGATCAACATTTTTCACTTCAAAAATAATTTAAAATTTATTAGAAAAACATTATACTGACCTATACTACTGACCCATAAAAAGTAAAAAATATATATTAATTTTCGACAGTTTTCTTCAACTATGAAATTTTAAAATGTAAAAATCATATTTTACCTTTGTGAATATAAAATATTGAAAAAATATTATATAAATTAAGAACGTTAATTATTATTGGTATTTTTTGAAACTAGATAAAACTTGACTGACCTCACATAAAAGCAGATTTTGGAAAAATGAAAATATATTTATTTTTATAACCTAGCCTATGTTAACCACAAAGAGTATACCTTTCCAATGATACCATTTTCATTTATTTTTTTTTAAAAAAGACAGATTATGCTTCAACAAAAAGGTGGTCCGTAATTTTTTCAAAAATTTAGACAAAATTTTTTGAAGTAATGTCCATTTATTAAAATTTTTTAAAACTTTTGCAAAAATAAATTATTCTAGAGTATGTAGCAAACGATAAGCTTTCTAATGATATATATATCATGAAAAAGAAATATTGAAAAACAGTTTAATTCTTTCTTCAAATCAAACAAGTAAAAATTTTCAAAAAGTAGTATTGGTAGTAGTAGTAGTAGTAGTAGTAGTAGTAGTAGTAGTAGTAGTAGTAGTAGTAGTAGTATTATTATTATTATTATTATTATTATTATTATTATTATTATTATTATTTTTATATATTCCCTTCCCAAGGCCCCCCACCCCCCCCCAAAAAAAAACACAAAAAATGATTAACCACCTAAACATAACGAGCATATATTTACTGCGAAAGTGCTTTGATATCTCAAAACCAACATAAACATTTCAACCAATCATATAGTTTTTATTAAATAAAACTGCAATTTCAAAGTTAAATTTTTTGAACTTTTAGGTATAATTTTTGAAATGCGGCTTTTAATATGTATTTAAAATATTTTTTGAAAATTTTTATTTTAAGTATATTTTTTAAGCATTTTACGATTTACACATTTAAATATATAATAAGGCTGGCAAGTTTGGCGAGTTGTCTCCCCGGAGGTCTGGCCAGACCTC
The DNA here is from genome assembly GCA_030549495.1 of Nectonema munidae. Lineage (NCBI taxonomy): Eukaryota > Metazoa > Nematomorpha > Nectonematoida > Nectonematidae > Nectonema > Nectonema munidae. The sequence continues at coordinate 28,587 of JAUIRK010000312.1, read as the reverse complement.
TGATTTTATATATATTTTTATGTTCATATTTACATGATTTTTCATTTGATCTACATTTCATATCAACCATCATACCAACACAATTTGTAACTTATTTAACTTCCTGTTTCCTACATTTAATTTGAGCAATACTGAGAGCGACTTTAATTAGTCTTGAGACAAAGTGATAAGACAAAAATGCTCATGGATTTTTCTCTTACTGTTTTATTTCTTCAAATATGCTTTTTATGTACAATAAATCTTTCTTTCTTTATGTTATTTATTTATTTTTGATATTTTGCTTTACATTCTACATCTATATTTTCTAAAAGTCTTTTAACTCTCTTTTTTCTTTTCATACTTTTTTTTCATATTTTGTGCCAGCATTTGTAGTTTTTTGTTTTATCATTTTTCGAATACTTTTTTTTTGCTTTATTCCATTAATTCTAGCATCTCCATAGATTCATGGGGGCTTGATTTTTTAATATTTTTCTTGTTTTTTACTTTTCTTGATTTTTTATTCATTTAATTTTTTAAAACTTCTGATGTTTTGAAACTGTAATGAGACCTTTTTTCTGTTCTTTAGTTTTATTTTCTTTTATAAATTATACAATCAAGTGTTAAATTAAAGTATAAATTTAAGAATTTAATTTTTTAGATGATAAAGTGAATAAATAAACAAAGCAACGATTTGTGTAAAGGTAAACTTTTTTTTCTGGAAAATTGAATATCCTATAAAATAATATTAGCCTTGAGTCGTTTTATACTTTTGAAAATTTTATTTAAAAATTTTAACTCTTAAGCCGACGTCAATGTGTTACCAGTCAACACATTAACCCTATTAGTGCAAAATTTGTCCGCTCAAGTGCTGGGGGGCGTAAAGTGCCCCCCCCCCTATTTTTCTAAGATATTAATTAGTTTTTATAAATATTTTTAATGTTACATGTATATTTCAACTATGCTGAATTCAGTGGTAATGTCCATTTTTTTATCAAAAACAATGAAACCCGTCAAAAAATTGATTTATATTTGACAGCTCATCTAAAAAAGGAACTTTTTATTTAAATAATTATACAAAGTTTTTTACACATGTATACCCATTTTCAAATATGCTAAATTCAGTGGTGATATTCATTTTTTATGAAAATCAATCAAACCTGTCAAAAAATTGATCTAAATGTGACAGCTCATCTCAAAAAGAAACTTTTTATTTAAATATTTATATAAAGTTTTTTACACATGTATACCCATTTTCAAATATGCTGAATTCAGTCGTGATATTCATTTTTTATGAAAATCAATCAAACATATCAAAAAATTGATCTAAATGTGACAGCTCATCTCAAAAAAAACTTTTTATCTAAATAATTATATAAAGTTTTTAACACATGTATACCCATTTTCAAATATGCTGAATTCAGTGGTCATATTCATTTTTTATGAAAATCAATCAAACCTGTCAAAAAATTGATCTAAATGTGACAGCTCAGCTCAAAAAGGAACTTTTTATCTAAATAATTATATAAAGTTTTTTACACATTTATACCCATTATCAAATATACGTAATTCAGTGGTGATATTCATTTTTTATGAAAATCAATCAAAACTGTCAAAAAATTGATTTATCCCAAAAAGAAAAGATCAGGCACGGTTTTTTGAATTAGAGAATTACGTTTAATAGAAAATATAAGGAGATGATGAAGTTTACCGTGTATGGCATTTTACACACATATACCTATTTTCAAGTGGACTGTATTTACTGGTTATATTCCTTTTTTTTATAAAAAATTAGTCAAACCTGACAAAATAATTTAAATATGACAGCCCATGTCAAAATTAAAATTTTTATTATTATAAAAAGTTTTTACATTACAAGTATGTAGAATTTAATGATGACATTTTTTATAAAATCAATAAAACCTGTCAAAAAAATCGATAATTCACTCAAAATATTTCATTCTACAGTAACCTATGTAACTCGATAGGACCTCCATCTTTTTGGTTACAAATTCGTTATCGGCTCGTAGTCTCTACGTCATATTATAATTTACAGTATGTAATTTTGCTATTCATTCCATGATGATCCTTTCTTGGTAGCTCTTTTTTCATTAGAAATTTATTTTCTTCAATGTGTGTTCGAAATTTTTTTTTATAATGTTAAAATTACTTTTTTCCTCTCTCAAAGCATTCTGATTAAAGAATCTTCTTGATGATCTTAGACTTTTTAATCAGTATCGTGTATTTTATTATCAGTCCTGTATATTTGTCAACTAATATCATTTCAAAGGTTTTTTTCTGATGAATCATTCGTGATGTTCATTGTTCAATTACAAAAAGTTGTCCACGTTATTCATCTAAAAAATTATTTCTTTGGCACAAAAGGAAAAATATGGACAAATTCAATTTAAATTCTAAATATCTTGATAGTGACTAAATTCTCATATATTGGCATATGTGCCATTTTTGATAAATCTGACCTATTCTAAATTTTCAGATTTCCTACCCATCTTAGCTAAATGTTAATTGTAATCCTATATGATAAGCTATATATTTAAATATTTTTAATTTTTAAAGAGAAACTTCTTTTTCACAGTCAAAATCTTTTTGAAGCATCTCTTATATAATTAAACCAACTTGGTTCCTTTTTTCAAAATATTTTATAATACGTTTTGTTTGTTTTTTTAATAAATATTTCATTCTCAAGATGATTGTAGAAAGTATTATAAGCCAAAATATACAAAAAAAAAGTATATTTTTACTATATATCTAATATGCAGCCATTTTTTGAAAATTTTTTACAGAACAGATTTTCAGGCATAGATTACTAATTCAATTGCCACTTCGAGATATTTTTTAAACGTATTATCCAAAATCCAGTACAGAAATAAAATAAGCATAGTCGATTTGGTATAAAACAGATATTTTATTTTTTTGAAAATTTTTTTGAAGACAGTATCTAGAAGTAAACTGCAAATCTGATTGAAGCTTTCAGATATTTTAAAAAAATAAATGCCAAACCTGAGTCCAAAAATGAAACCAGAATCTTCCATTTGGAATAAAAACAGATATTTTACTTAAATTTCAAAAATATTTCTGTAGACATTAGACGTAAATCGAACATTTAATTGATACTTTCAGACGTTAAAACCTCTAAATGCAAAAAATAATTTCAGAAATAAAAATTATCATGTTGGTATAAAAACATATATTTTACGTAAAATTAGAGAGAATATTTGGGATATAGTTTTACGGCATAAATCGCAAATTTGATTGACACTAGCAGTAAGACCTCCAAATGCGAAATCTGCGCCCAGAAATGAAACCATCATGATCTAATTGCTATAAAAACATATATTTCATGTAAAATTTGAATGAATGATTTTGGAAACAATTTTTAGAAGTAAACCGCAAATTTTGATAACATTTATAGGTATTTTCACATCCTAAATATAAAAAATGAGTCCAGAAATGAAACCAGCATGGTCGATTTAGTATAAAACATATATTTAATTGTAAAATTTGAATGAATGTTTTTGGAGACAATTTTAAGAAGTAAACCGCAAATTTCATTAACACTTTTAAGTGTTTTCACATTCTAAATGTAAAAAATTAGTTCAGAAATGAAAACTGCATGATTGATTTCGTATAAAAACATATATTTCTTCTAAAATTTAGAGAATATTTTTGGAAATAGCTTTTAGAAGTAAACCCCAAATTTGATTGACATTGACAGATATTTTAAAACCTCTTAATGTGAAAAATGATTTCAGAAATGAAAACAGCATGGTTGATTTGGTATAAAAACATATATTTCATTGTAAAATTTCAATGAATATATTTGGAGACAATTTTTAGAAGTAAACCGCAAATTTAATTAACACTTATAGGTATTTTCAAAATCCTAAACGTAAAAAATGAGTCCAGAAATGAAACCAGCATGGCCGATTTAGTATAACAAGTATATTTCATTGTTAAATTTGAATGAATGTTTTTGGAGATAATTTTTAGAAGTAAACCGCAAATTTGATTAACACTTATAGGTATTTTCAAATCCTAAATGTAAAAAATGAGTCCTGAAATGAAACCAGCATGGCCGATTTAGTATAACACATATATTTTATGTAAAATGTGAAGGAATGTTTATGGAGACAATTTTGAGAAGTAAACCGCAAATTTGATTAACACTTATAAGTATTTTCAAATCCTAAATGTAAAAAATGAGTCCAGAAATGAAAACAGCATGACCGATTTAGTATAAAAACATATATTTTATGTAAAATTTGAAGGTATATTTTATTAGATATATTTTTGATCAATCAAAATTTTGATTGACATTTTCTAAAAATTAGCCCTGCTTATTGAAAAAATTATATATACAAAGTGTTATGCGTTCAAAACTGTACATAATTAAACATTTTCAGGGCATTATATAATATAAATCCTAAGTTATAAGGTTAAGTACAGATAATGTCAAAATTTTGCTGAAAAAAAATTATTTTTGATTTTGATTGTCAGCTTTGGACATGAAATGGTCATTCAACTATCATTAAAATGTTTTCAAAAGATGCAGCAAGCGATTTTAGGAAAAATCATAAAATTTGAAGGGATAAGATTCAGCCAATTTTCTACAATTAATTTTTTAGTGAAGGGGGAGGGGGCGTTTTACGCCACTCCCCCCCCCCCCCCCCCCCCCCCCCCCCCCCCCCTCCTCCAGCAATAATAGGGTTAAGATGGATAATATAAGTGACATCAAAAGCACGGCAACCTAAAACTGTGATCCATATGGACTCCTCCGTTCGACCTAAAGAACAAAAAAAACATTTATATATATAAATGTTATATTTTTAAAGAGTTCATATTTTAAATTTGATAATTTTTCTAAATTTTTTTTTGTTTATTTTTATATGAAACAGACAATAGGAAATATTTATATAAAATATAAAATAGAAGAATGAAAAATTGCTTTGGCCATCCTACATAAGAAAAAAACACTTTTTTTCTGAATTTTATAATTTCTATTTTTCATTTTCATAATTTGAAATCATATTGCACCCTATTTTATGCACCAATTTATAACAAATAATGTTTATTTCGTTATGTAGGGAAGCAAAATCAATTTTTAATTTTTCTATTTTTTACTTTCTATAATTGCTTCCTGTTGTTTGTTTTATTCAATAAATTTCATATAAAAAAATAAAGAAAAAATTTTTGCCAAAAAAATGATATTTAAAATATAAACATTTTAAAATTTTATTATTTTTTTAGAAATATGAGAATTATATCATACTTAAAACAATATATGCCTTCTTCATTTTTATATCATAATTATCTAAATACATAATACTCATTCTGAATGCATGAGAATTATTGTTTTTCTATATATTATTTTTAAAAAGTACAAAAATTTATTCATACTTTTACAGTCACTCTCCCACGCTTTCATTTTTCCTCACCTCCTACCAAGATCAACACCCTTTTTTTATTTTTAAAGTATATTTTTTCAGTTTATGAATATAAGCGCCATGGTGCTTGAGATATAAATAAAGTTTTTGCAAAGTGTTTTTCCTTTCGTATTTTATTCACATTAGAATTCACATCAGCAGGGGAGCAGCCAATTAAACTTGCATTAATTAATTTAGCATTCATTGATCAAAAATAGAAGTAATAATATAGAGTGATTTGAAAAATATTATTCACAAAAAATGATCTTATAATATGAATTATATTAATTCTTTTATTTTGCTAAATTATTTTATAGAATTTACATCCAAATTTAAAATGAACATAAGAACTTTTTATTTCCCACCAATTTTTGATTTTTTCGTTATTTTTAAATACTACCTTAAATAATAAAAGAATTTAAGTTATAAACTGTAAGATTTAAGATAATTATTTTTTTATTGCATATAAACATTCTTACATAAAAGTTTCAGAGTCAAAATTAAGATATGCGATTTTTTTAAGGAGTTAGAATTTCAAAAATAGGATAGATATTGAAGTTTGAGTTGATAATATTATATCTCGCTTCTATTCTAATTAAAGATATTTTCTATTTCCTTTCTTGATTACCCCTTACCATACTTTTAAAACTAATAAATATTAATTTTTATACTATTCTTATATTTCAGAATATAAATGGATCTTGAAATAGATACGGAACTTGACTTCGTATTGCGACGATTCAAGACTTCAATTAAATGTCCAATATGGTAATTTCTTTCTTGATCTTAATTACCGTGTTTTTCTACCATTTTAATATTTAGTTCTTTTTATAAAGAATATATATCTTAACCCTTTTGTCGTAAAAAAATTATCTTAAAACTATTGTTTGTTATATTTTGTAACATGTGCTTTTATAGACTATAAAAATATTGTATGTAAATAATGAGATATACCTACTTGAATACAAGAAAAACATAAAATATATCAAGTTTCAAAAATTTTATTAAATTTATATTAATCGTGAAAAAATTTTTGCTGCCTCAAAATTTCTTGAAGTTTTTTGTTATTTTTATATCTGTGCTCAACAGAAGCTTTGGCTAATTTTATCGTCAAGTCTTTCATAAATTATCCTCTTATTTGGAAACTGCTGTCATTTCTTGATAATATAAATTAGTTGTTCATAGCCACGTCAATCAAATTGAATAAATATAAGAGAGGCCATCTATTTGTTTTTCTTCGGCATGTAAATTCCTCCAGGTTTTGATCAAGTTGGACCACACCCTTTTTACCATAGTTATAATCGAGAATCAATGTTGGGCGCTTCTCCTTCTCGTTGACCACTTGTTCCCCGCAATGTGATGAGCTGAGCAAAATAACGTTTTTTATATTTTTATAATTATATTTTATGTTTTTAAGTGTTTTATTTAAAATGTAATATTATTTTTTTCTTCATAGCCTTTGTACCCTCGTGAATCCAGTTTCATCTTTTTGTCGCCATGCTTTCTGCAGGTATCCTTTTACTACACAACTATATATATAATATACCAGTATTTCCCAACTGTTCGTACTTGATGCCTCCTTGGAAAACATTTTTCAAATAATAGCACCATAGGTGACATTATTTCTAAGAAACGCCTCCTTACACGCCATTGCTTCAAGGAAAGACCCCTTGCTTTTAAAATATTATTTGTTTCAGAATAAAAAAAATGCGTAGACTTCCTTTTTACATTTAAGTTTTGCGTTTATCTTCCATATTTCGTTGTTCGGCTTGATATTACTGAAATTAATCCTGATATCACCGCTATGCCTATATTTATACACTTTCTCTAAAGGTGCTGTGGCGGTGTTTTCAACAAGAAGGCACACTTGCGCCACTTGTATCAAACTATGAGGAAAGGAGGCTTGATGCGGGATCGAACCCAACTCGACCTTGAGTTATCAAATCCCAGTATCTAACCAACCTTACTCACGCCCCCAAATTGCTTAACTTAAAATCTTATTTACTTCACTAACTCCATTTTTTGTTGAAAAGATTACAAATATTTTGTCCACTTCCGAATAGTAGTCAGTCGGAAGGAAGGAAGGCAATTTAAACTTTTTTTGATAACCTAAATTCATATCAATTGTATACAAAATATTTCTTTGTTTCAATCAAGAAAAGAGTTTAATACGTAATACTTCTTATTAGTAACTTTTCGCAACGGCACTGAAAATTTTAAAGCGCCTCTTTTGCTTCGTTACTGCTAACTTTTTTGGGAGCACGGATATATACTAGAGTATTGGCATTTTTCTATTTTGTCTTCTGTATATCGATTAGCATATCATTTCTTTCTTTCATTAACAGTTAACCATTGGATCCCAAGAAAATAAATACATTTGCATACTTTGAGAGAAAACTTTTGGCAAACTTGCGCGAGCGAAGCTAAATATATAAGAATTGATCTCAGCTCCCTTTTATCCTGATATTATTTTTAACGTTGCCTTTCATATTGTAAGAATTGAGAAACGCGCCTTGATCGCGATGATGACTGTCATTCTATTTTAGGAGTCTTTTTCTACAATCTTGTAATGTGAATGTTTTCGATACGCATAAATATTTCATTCTCTCTTCTATTTTTTAGAAGTTGTATCATTCAATGCGAAAATTTAAAAGGAAGTTATCTGTGCCCAGTTTGCAAAAAGAAGCTCTTAAAAAGGTACACCTTTTTTTTTTGTTGAAAATACCTATTTTTCCCATATCATCACTTGGTTAGATACTGGGTTTTGATAACTCAAGGTCTTGGGTTCGATCCCGTATCAAGCTTACTTTCCCCATATTTCAATACAAGCATATTCAATACTAGCAAGCTGTATAGGACGAAGTTTTTGGAACAAAAAACTTCTTTTTTCCCCAAATAGGTACTACTATTACTAAAAAACTAAAAAAAAATAGAAAGAACTTTTTGAAAGATGTAATTGTTTGAATTTATTTCTTGCTACTTATTATAAATATAACCTGCTTCCATCAATCCTTTTTTGTTTTTAGAAGTTTCATTGAAAGATCTGATTTATCGGAGTTATGCCAAGCAATCAATAATATAATATCCAAATGCAATACGAAAGGCGTTACAGACTGTATAATCTTTGATATTACAATTTGCTTTAAATTCAAGCCTTTTTTTAAATGTTGTACTCTTTTCAATGTCGAAGCCAATTTATGAGTTGCTCATTTTTAGGTCAACCTTTTCGAATCATAAGCATTTCAAAAAAAAGTCAATCTCCATCATTTTTACATTTTAAATGTTCTTCGCTATAAACGCACCTAAGAACACGTGATTATTTACTCTTTCTGCTTATATTTTATTTTTATTTTTTGATTCCTTTTTTTATGATTTGATTGTATCTTTTCTCGATTCTAAAATCATCGTTCTTTAGCTGTTTCCTCTTCTATCTGATCTTTCTTCGATTATATTTTTGCTTTTTTTCGATTCTATTTTTTCTTTTTTCGATTTTGTTTCACATTTTTTGATCCTACTTTATCTTTTTTTTTTAAGAATAGTGAAAAAAGCTTAAATTAAATCTACAAAAGTATAAATCCAATCCAAAAAGGTAAAGTATAACTAAAAATTTGAATTTCTAAAAGGAGTCATATCATATTTCAAGCATAGATAATAATAATAATTTATTAGATCATATTATTTTGAAAAATAAACTTAGTTAAGTCTGATTTTTGGGAAAAATTGACTTTTCACTACAGGCATGCTGTTAATCTATCCTATACACGATGCCATATATCAACCTGCTTTGTTTCATTCAGGGCATTTAAAATAATATATAATTATATGTGTTTGTTTATTTTGGAGCATGCTTGTTTGTCCTTATATTTGTTTTATTATAAAAATGCAGCAATTTGCCGTTGTGCAGAAGTTGAAAGGACAGGTTTACAGAGTAAAAACTTGAACGCAAGTGAAGTTTCAAACACTCCACGTTTGGGAATTTTTCATTATTTGCCGATTTCTTGAGCCTAACTTTCACTTTGTTCAAATAGTTCTATAAATTTTAAATACTTAAAAAACTTTGTTACTTTGAGAAAAACGTATTCTTTGCTTACTTTTTGGTATAAAAACAACAGGGCAATTTTGTCTTAGTCTAAGTCATAAGTTTTCAAAAAACATTTCTCAAAAGTCGCCTTCAGTCATGGTATGCCATACTCGGTAACAAATGGGTTAAAGGAATAGTGGTGTTGAAGGACGGTGAATGTGGGGGTAATCGTGTATTTGATCCAAGAAGAGTGCCACTTGGCAACAAAACGAATAAATAGTATCTATTTGTATACACCCGAGACGTAGGATCTAAAACAGGATTTTAACGGGAATTGAAAATCGGAAGGGCATTTAATTTTAGTTCGAAGTACTACTATTATTTCCTATTTTCCGAAGACTCCGTTGGCATACAATGATTTTTAAATTAAATTATCTTTATTTGAAAGTTCCTCTCACTCAGCAGTTCTCACCGCCTGTTTCTCTCACGTATTTGAAGACCATAGCTCATAATAGCGTTGCAAAAGTATACAAATGAATATTAATTTCACCGTATATTTCTTTTCAATTCATTTCTTTTGAAGAAAAAAATTAGCTTTGCAAAGCCTGTTGAAATTCCTGCTTCTACGCATGCTTCTATATCTCCGCTTGGTATTTCCTTAAGTTTTGTGACGGCTTTGATAACTTGAATAATTAAAAAAATTTTGTAGCTAAGAAGTTTGACTCAAATCTTTGTGCCTTTGCAAACTGTTCACTTCCTTCTAAAGATATAAACAGTATACGCGATGAGGGTCATATCCTTTCTGACAACTTGCCAAGTAAAATGATAGACACACAATTGCAAAATCTTGTGCGTGATGTTTTGATGAAGAAAAATTTTTCTCAAGACTACGAAAATATCTTAACCGACTCTACTTCGCAAAGCCATAAGTTTTTAGCGCTGACTAGCAACGATACTTTTGCAAATCTCTGCGAGCATGAAAGCGCAACTCAACAAACAATTTCTTCTCAAGATTATAACGTGATAAAAAAGGCATGTGAAAGTGAACTGTATGAAAATAGCAATGCGAATCCAAGTTTAAGATCTGAGAAGAAATTGATGCCATCTTGGTCAAAGAAAAAATTAGGTGCAAAACCGATAAATTCACATCCAGTTCCAACTCTATTTGACACGCAGTCTTCTTTCCTTTCCCTCACTCCTTTCACATTGAGCCAGCAAACAAAACGAGAAAATTCTCCCAGACTTAAAAAGATCAAAAGATCGAAAAAAATTTTAAATCGCATCAAGCGTACAAAAACCAAGAAAATTTCTACTGATCAGGAAAAGGAAAAGAAAGTAACTTTTCTATTTAAAATCTTTTTTGCTGATTTATTAGTACAACTTTTAGATATCACAAGAAGAACTAAACAATCATTTTGATGAGGTCCAAAAAGTGGATTTATTGTTCCAAAGTCAAAAGGAAACTGTTGACGACATAACTACTTCCAAGGGTGAGGATAACCACGAAAAAATACCTCATAAGAATAGCTTAGGTCAAGATCACGATCCATACCTGTTTATTCCCAGTCAAACTACTTCTAAAAAATGTGTGAAGAAGTCTGTTAAATTTGCTAACAACCTTAAAACTTCAACATCTCCCAAAACAGATAAAATTTCACCTAAAGCTAGAAATTGCCGAAATTTTTACAAAAAGTATCCCTTTGCTCACGAATTCTTTTTAAGGTTTGCAAAAGAGGATTCTAATTCAAACACCAAAGTGAAAAGTGAAAAGAAATCTGTTGAAGTTCAAACAAGCCAATCCATTTTGATGAATACTAACTCTTCTTTAAATCCCGTATTTCCCATAAAAAAGTTGGTTTGTCGTAAAGATCGTAAAAGAAACATTCGACCACCCTTTTTCCTGTCAATGTTTAATCTGATGAAGTCGATTTATGGCAGACAAACTAAAATATTGAAACTTTTAAAAAGTGGAACAAAACTAATGGATAACAATCAAAAAACTATTCGGAAAAAAGAAAAAGCTAACTTTTCTTCTAGCAACCGATGCGAAGATGAAATACCCCTTAAACTAAGAAAATCTGGTAATCAAATTTTTTATTATCATAAATACTCTTTTAGAGAATCCTAATTTACTCTAGTATAATGAACACAATTCTGAGGCACCAAGAAATAATATAACTTTTTGCATAAATGCGATCCGTGAACCCCATTTTATGTGAGCTTAAAAATTTGAAAGTTTGTCGAGTTTTAAAACAACCTAAGGTCTTTTTTTTAGATTTTTATTAAAAAGGAGTTTTAATCGTGCAAAATCACAGCGATATGTCCGGCATAAACACTCTAGTGTGATAAACGATTAATTGATATACGATAGAAGCCACCATCCTTTAGATTTCTCCATCCAAATAATAATCAATAATGCAAATAAGAGCATAAATTATATTAAAAATATTATTTTAGTGAATCTATTGTGTTGACCACAGACTTGTGATTGGGCCATCAGATCGAGATTTGGAAATGAAGCACTACTGGATTAGGGCTTTTTTTATTTTAGGACATAACTTGATTTTTAATACAAAAATCTCTGCCAAAAATTTGAGTCTGGCAAAGTTTTAGCTCCAAATAGTTTATTTACTTTTTCTCTTTCCCCATTTACTCCTCTATCATAACAATTATCTCTTATTTGAAGACATTTTAGGATAATGAATACTTGAAAAGTGACAAAAAATTATGTTAATTATTTCCTAATATTTAAAATAATGATAAAGATATTTTATCTTACTAAAAAAGCGCTCAAATCTGCATCGCTCTGACGTAAATAGCTCGCTCATGCATATGACTGCCTTTGGCTTGAAATGTCTTCACACAACTTTCATTTTTATTTTCTAGATTGAAATTAAACGCATGGTTGTGGAGGCAGAAGGAAAATCTCCATCTACAAATACTTAAAAATTTGGCCTGATTCCAAATACATTAACTTTAAATTATTTAAACTCAATCTTAATTTCAGCTTTGACTAAAGAATAGCCTCTCCATATGCTTATAAAGATTAAACTCATTTTTAAATATTTTAAATACAGACTCAGTCTCATCAATTTTATTAGAAATGGACTCCATCTCCTATCCCTTTAAAATGTCTGCATCCACAACTCTCATTAAAAAGTGTTATCTCTTCTTTTTTAATTTGTTTTTGATAAAGTTCAATGTCAAGCTTTCAAACACCGTTTCAAAGTTTTCAGAGTCCGTGGATTTGAAGATTTTAACGTTTAAAGAGATGAGTCGGAGTTGTTATCTAATAAGATTTTGAAATCGGGTATATTCCTGGACTTTTTGTGGCATTTCAAGAAACCTTGAATTGATAAATTTTATGAATTAACTTGAGAAAAGAAGTCAACCACATATGCAATCTTTGCCACAAATAAATTATCCTGCACTTTTTCATGGAGAAAAATTAATCCCAAAAATTCTAAAAATTATTGAACTTGTTGCGTTTTTTCGAATATAATTTACGATTATAACGACTTTTTAAAGACTTGAGATGAAATAGTTTTCATGTCTAACGCGTTAAGATGAATTATGCAAGGGTTAAATTTAACATATGTAGCAATTTTATTTACAAAAGCTTTAGCGCGAGATTTTGAAATAATCATAGAAGCGCCTCAATCCGTACATGTTTTGGCCAAATTTTCATGAGTGTTTGGAGATAAAAATCTGTAAAGTTTCAAGGATATCTTTCCCACGAGTAGATGTGTTATTAAATTCAGAAAATAATTCTTCTTCTTTCAATAAAATTTCATTAAAATATCGAAAATTAACAAAAAGTTGGCAACCAAAATCTGTCGATTCATTCATCCCTTTGTAATGAATAAACACGACTACTTTTTACAAATTCATTTCCAATTTCATTGTCTCATTTGATAGAGGAATTCCTTTTTCTTCATTTGATTGTTTTATTTTATCCAAGAATTATATTTGTGTCTTCCAAAATACACGGTTTAAACCACCTGTGACATGCTGTTTTTTAGTTTTTTGATTTTGTATGAAACTTCTGGCATTGCTTTATTTTGAATGAAAAAGTGATTACCAGAGTTCAAACGATTAGCTTTCATGGAAGGTTTTTTCTTTTGAAATACTCTATGTTTTGTCTTTTAGTTCTCTGTGACAAATAAACTATGATTTTAGTCTGTGAAATGTCTTAAAACGGATTATAAGTTTACTTGGCTTTTTACTTTTATGACTTACGACCTTCCCATATATAGCACAATGGGGCTTGAGTAATGAATTTTGAGTAATGCTTGGAAAACCAATTTCAAAAAAACTTTATTATAGCTATGTTTTATCATGAACTTATTAATATAAGGCTTGTGAGCAAAAAAAGTTTCAATCCTGGATAGAGGACTGGTCGCTTTAGAGAAAGAGAAAACTGTGTTAAAGGATAGACAAAATATTGTGACTGTAAGAAATTGGTGGCTATACCGAACTGCCAATTTTAAAGAGCTGGCGTTAAAGGTAGTCTAATGTATAATTTAAAATATGCTTCTGAACTTCTTATGACCCCAAATAATTTGAATGACCCCCTTGCGGTCACTTTTTATTTTCTTTTTTATATTTTTTCTGTTTCCATAATTTTTTTAAAATAAATTTCTTCCTTTTCATTTATAGAAAATGAAAAATTAGAGGAGGCGAATGTGAATAGTAAAACGAATATAGTCAATCACTCCGAGCTAAATAGTGCGAGGAATGACGAAAATGTCATTTTTGTTGCTGACTCTGTTTTGACTCAACGTGAAGCGGAAGAGAATAAAAGTCAATCACAATCTCTTCTACAAACTTTTCAAGGAAGAAAAGCGCAAGAAGAAAAGAAGAATACGAAAAGAGATAGTGGTATGCGTTTTTTTTATTGTCGGTATCACCAAGTCCGAGGAAAGAATAATTCTGCTTGATTTGGATAGATAGGGATGTCACGATTGGGAATCGAACCGACAACGACAGCATCACTAGTCAGTATGGTCCATCGCTAAGACATCTTTCGAATAACTTTTGATAAAGTTGATCTATTTTTGATACACGAAAATAAATTAAAAAGTCATAACCATAATGTAAATTGTAAGATCTGTTGTATTCGATCATCATCACGTAACATAACACTGTGAAAGAACTATTTCGGCTATTGAATCGTCATCAATTTCATCTTGTGTTTCTACATTCCATTTAGAATTTTTGAGCCTGATGAATACACAAAAAAAGATATTAAAATAATGAAACTCTTTAGAATCATATTGGAAGCTATAGTGCCGAAGCAAATGAAAAATTTCAAAGAAGAAAAAGTTTATTTAAAAAAGTGTCTCGTGTTTAGGAAAAGTTAAGTTCAAAAGCTTCAAAAGCAGGGACAAAAACATCTACATGTCTCTTAAATATGTTAATATATTAATGCAGTGAATGAAATGTACATGCTAATGGGTAATTCCTTTGTTTACTACTTATTTATATCTGTAAAAAATGAGTTCATTGTTTTCAGATATGAGGATCCCGATTTTCTTTTTTTCAGTGTCTTCATCTCAGGTTTGTTCCAGGGGCTTTATTGGGGGGAAGGAGGCCCAAATTTTTGCCCAAAGGGAGGAGGGGGGGGGGGGGGGGGGGTAAAATTCTTTTATTTTCCCTAAAATTTTCTATATACTGTATATATACGCGAGTATCGAGTGATCTTGCATATTATACGGCTCCATTAAATTTTTGAGCGCTAAACACGAGTTTACCATGCATCTCGTCCATCATGTAAATTTGTATATTGGGGAAAGATGGAGAAATTTTTGAAGAATTATGCAGCCATGTCATTAGCGTGTGAAGGCGATCCTGGTGAGCTTTATCTTAAAGATTTCAAGCATTCAATAGAAAACTTTGTTATGCCTACAAAATAGAAATAACAATTTTAAACATCAAAATTTGTATCCTGTTTATGACGCGATCCTATAATTAAAAGTTTTGCAGTTAGTGTTACACCGTATGCAATAAGCAAAGATTTTTTCCTAAATGTGTATTCATCTCAAAAAGGAAAATTGTATATTTGTTTTAAAACACTACACTTTAACTGGTGTCGTTGTTCTGCCAATTTATTAATTTTTTAGTGATTAAACGATATTGAAAGATGTATCCCTACAACAGCCCCGTAGCTAGGACTTTTCAATTGGGGGGGGGGGGGGTTAAATATTTTCACAAAAAATTTTTTGGTACTTATGGGCTATCTCTCTCCCATTCAAGAAATTTTTTTAGTAGATTACTGAAAGAAATTTTAAAGTGGGAGGGAGATAACTAACAAGTACCAAATTTTTATATATAGTCTAAAAATAAACCATTTTATGAACCCTTTATTGATATCGAAATATATTAGGTTGGGGGGGGGGGGGCTTAGTCCTCTCTTGCCCTCGCTGTATACGGCCCTGCCCTACAATCACATTCCTCCATCCAAATAATAATCAATAATGCAAATAAGAGCATAAATTATATTAAAAATATTATTTTAGTGAATCTATTGTGTTGACCACAGACTTGTGATTGGGTCATCAGATCGAGATTTGGAAATGAAGCACTACTGGATTAGGGCTTTTTTTATTTTAGGACATAGCTTGATTTTTAATACAAAAATCTCTGCCAAAAATTTGAGTCTGGCAAAGTTTTAGCTCCAAATAGTTTATTTACTTTTTCTCTTTCCCCATTTACTCCTCTATCATAACAATTATCTCTTATTTAAAGACATTTTAGGATAATGAATACTTGAATTGAACATTTTTTTTCATTTAATTCGTTTGCAGAAAAAAAATACAACAAAATGGTGCTACGCCTGTAACAAATGTATGATTTAAGAAAAATGCTCTTCTTTCCATTCAAATGCTAAATGTGTTCACTTTTTTCATCTTATGTATAATACAGTACACTGAACTTTCGTTAATTCTAAAAAACATTTAAAAAACTTTTCAGATGAAGAAATTGCTAGTGTTATAAAAGGAACAATACTTTTGATATCAAATTTTTGGAGTTAATATAATAGCATAGAAGAAAAATAGAAGGATTCAGATTAAGCAACGCCGAATTGTCATGGGTTGGATGTATTTTTGGAACTGGCGTTTCATTTTTGAAACACGAATTTACTTCCTCTCCTAACGGTGCTATTTTTTAAGCTAAAATTTGTTATATTTATTAGACAATTTTGAGCTGAATTATGGCGTGTTGTCTGAAGAAATTTTTCCAACTCAAATGTCAACTCAGAATATAAGTTTTCAAAATGTTGAAACCCCTTCATCTCCACTCAAAGTAATAGCCGAGTCCCAAAAGACAGGACCATCAAACGGGGAAATTATTCTCAGTTCTCAAGACGAGGTTGTTCCTTTTTCCCCAAATGCGTTTGTTATCGCTTGTGACGAGAAGATCGTTGAAGGGGAGGAAGCTAGAGATTTGGCCTTGAACTCAACCCAACATGAAGATTTTTCAGGTCATGTGATTGATCCAATCGTTTCTGCCGATGTTACACTTACCGCAGACGTTGAAAGTAACATTATACTTTTTTTCTTTATCCAGTATAATTTATTCTATCTTAACCCATTTACGGCCAATCTTCCTATTTTGGAACATAAGTAATTTCATCTTCGTCTGCTTTTTTCAACGACTTTGAATATAAATCGTCTGCGTTTTTTTAGATATCGTCTGCTTTGCTTGGTCTTAAATGGGTTAATGAATATCTTTTCATTTTGTTACTTTTGTCAAGAGTCGCCAAACTACAGCCCACGGGCCAGATCCAGCCGTCGAAGTAAGTTTATCCGGCCCGCAAGCTAAATTTTAATATTGCTAGGTGTTATGTGAAATATATTGTCTTATTTTCACTTTTTATGTATCCTAAGCGTATCAACTTGTCACATCCATAAGGAAAATATCGAAACGTTTGCTTTATTTTTTATACAAGTATTAATAGGAAATGCCAGGGTTTTTTTACTTTTCAATATTCCGGCCCGCGTATTTTAAATTTTCGGTAATCCGGCCCTCTTAAAGAAAAGTTTGGTGAATCCTGCTCATGACGTTCCTAAGTTTTACGATCCTAAAACAAACAACGATAAACTTCATATGAAAGAATCGATGTGTAATATTTGGGTCTTCTTATTCTGATAGATATTGCAGATATATAGTTTTTTCTATCTCAACTAAGGATGTAAATCAAAAATAAAAGCTATAGTTCATACCAAATTTAGGCTTTTTTAAAGAAATAATGTGTTCACAATTTTATTTTATAATCTAGAGAAAAGAGTTTCTGTTTGGATCTATCGGAATTTCATCTGCTCCAGAAGAAATTAATATAATTAATTTTGTTTTACATTTTCCATTTGCGCGTGCATTTTTATCTTCTTTTATTTTTCTGAAAATTTTAAAGATTGCTTTTGTGTAGTTCTAGAGCATTTGCTTATCCATTTTAGATCTATGAAAATATTTTACCTATTCAAAACATGATGTAATTCTATATCTTCTACATTTAGTACTTCTACTTGATAAAGACATTTTGGAGTCGAAAATTAGTTTTATCTAAATAAATTTGTTTGAAAGTGTACTCTTTTTGCTAAATTCTATAAAGTTTAGCTAGTATTATTAATATAATCGACCTCTGTATTTTCCGCGTCTAAAATTTCCAGCCCTGAAATTTCCACCCATATTATCTAGAGTAGATTCTTAACCAGTGGGGCGCGCCCTAGGGGGCGCGAAAAATTACTAGAGGGAGCATAGACCAGTTAGTTTAAGAAGGAGCAAAGAATGAAAACCTTATTTTTTTCTTAGTAATTTTTTAATTTAAATGTTTTAATGATAATTTATTTTAATTATTTAACAATTTTTAATTATTTTGCCTTATTTTTAAAATGGCTATTTTTCAACATATTCAACTCAACTTATAGTAAAATTTTGAGTACCGTATATTTCCACGTGTAAGACGACGCTTAAAATCCAAAATTTAGCCCTTAAAATGAGAGGTCGCCTTATACACGGTATTTTTAATACAGAATTTAGTTTGTTTTAAAATATTCTGCATTCTCGATTATAAAAACATATGTGTGTAGAACAGCAGATTTTGTTGATGTTTTCTTGCCATTTTTATATTTGTTGATGCAAAACAAGAAATATGCATATCAAATGCAAAAAAAAATTAGCAGTACATGAATAGATTTATTATTAGTTTTTTTGTATTATATTTAAATGCTATTTAATTTTTTTTTGTTTTTTAGTTGGATTTTTAATCTTTAAAACTTATATTTGATAAAACAAAATAGTTAAATTTTCTTAATTTTTTTTCAAACGAATTCCAAAAAAAAGAAAATATGATGATGATTATCTCAAATACGGATTTATATTTCTTCAAAACGGTGATATTCAAGTCTATCAATGTGTCATTTGTTATAAAATCTTGGGCAACGATGCAATGAGACCGTCTCGTTTTGAACGGCACTTGAAAACAACGCATCCTGCACTTGCAAATAGACCACTGACATTTTTGGAAGCAAAACGGGAATCATTGAAGCACGTTAAATTGGATGATCAGACTTTTTTTCTACAAAAAAATTCAAAAGCTGTTGAAGCTTCTTATGAAATAGCTATGCTGATAACAAAAACTAAAAAAAGCCATGATATAGGAGAAACTTTGATAAAGCCATGCTTACTTCTTGCATGTAAGCTCGTTTTAGGAAAAGATTGTTCAAAAAAGCTTTCTCATATTTCTTTCTCTAACGACACAATGAGAAAAAGAATTAACAGACTTTCTCACGACATCAAAGTTCAAGTTTTGCAAAGTTCAAGATTCACCGTTTTTCGCTATTCAGTGTGGTGAAACTACGGACATAGCACAGTGTGCTCAATTAATAGTTTTTGCTCGTTTTTTTGTCAGGCAATTATATGAGGAATTTTTTTTTCACTTAATGTTTAAAAAGGGAGAAACTATAGTTTTTTTTGGAAGAATGAATATAGTAAAATTTAGAGCACAATAATAATATTTGATGCTCAGTATCGATGAGATCAAATTCATTCTTTAATATGATTTCAATTGGTAAAGATGGCGTTGGGAAAAAAAGGTTGAGAAACACTGATCTAGACCATTTATCTTTTATTATAACTTTATTCTTATGCTATCGTCCACTTGAATTAAATGTATTATTTTATGTCTATTTTTCAATTCCTATTTTTTTATTTAATATTTTTCATGTTTATCGATTGAAATTGGAAAAATCTTCTTCATATTTTTTTTTGAATCAAAAGTATATTGGTATGTATTTACAATGTTTTATTTGAAATTTAAATAATAGTTATTCTTTCGATAATGTTCTTAATTGAATTTGTGTTCACATATCGAATTTTGCAATTAAATTATTGAACAACTTCATAGACCCCCTAAGAGAAATCGTAAGAATTTCTTTAGACAAAATCGAAAATCGAACTATAATTATAGCTCAAAAAAATGATTCAAATAAATTATTCCAAATTTCTCTTGTTTGACTAGAAAATATGATTTTTTCAATTTTAAATTACAATATTCTTTGAAGTTTAAGAAACATGAAAAAATATTAAGTTTTGAAAATAAATAACTAATGGCTAAATTATTATGAAATTTCAAAGGGGTAAATTAGCGTGGTGGAAAATACCTGTCACCGTTTTGTAGTAATGGTGGCATTTAAGTTTTCAGATTTCCATTGTTCCGCTTTGCAGTTTATCGAGTCTAGTTGTCAAAATCCTAATTTGCCAATTCCAAGTTTGTCGACAAATGAAAATATACTTTAGGGCGTATATATAGATATACTTTGCTATTCAAAAATACGCCATTTTAGCATGCCCCAGAGTGCGGTTCCAATTAATAAATGACCGTCAATGACAACCAAGAGCGCAACCACACATTTTTAAACAGGGTAGGTTGGGTGGATGGGTGGCCAACCAAATGTCCTTTGGCTTAATGTCCATTCGGCCAAATGTCCTGGTACCGTGTGTATGTATGTGTACATGTTTTTTTGTGTCAGACGTGTATTAATAAAAATAAATAGGAAATTTTGTGTCAAGAATGTCAAAAACTGTATATGTATGTATGTACGATTGCGCTAACACTAAACCTGACATTAACTTTGAAGTAAAATTTGTATGGGTGTCTAATGTCAATATGTATGTATTCGTATGTATGTCGATATTTGTGTCAGACGTGTATTAATGCCAATATATAGGAAATTTTGTGTCAAGAATGTCAGAAAATGTATACGTAAATGTATGCAGGTACGAATGCGCTAACACTAAACCTAACACTAATGCTAACTCTAATTCTAAACTAATCCTATCGCCAACAATATGTTTCCAACATTTTACACATTATGCCTGGTTTAGATATTGGTTGAGCACTTCTCAGCTATTATGCAAACTGAGGAAAAACTTTGTATAGTCTAAATCAGTGGGAGAGTTGTATCAAGACAAAATCTCCTGGGACAAATTTAAAGCAATCCTTGCATGAAAATGTAAATAAAGTATGACCGTGGTATTTTGATTGTTTGAAAAAATATTTAGGAGGCATGCGGGTGAAAGTAGAGGAGTCGTTTGTAAATGTACGCTTTCCAAGATTCAGTTGAATTAATGTGAAGAATTTTGCCTTGAAAGAAAAAAAAGGAAATGACAAATGTATCATTTTCATTGGACGAGCTAAGACGATATCTTATGGCCGATATGGGTGCATGTAAACAGCTAATACAGGGGGCATTTAGTCAATGAACTTCTTCTTTATTAATAATATTCAGTTATGCTAATTAGAACTATATGGGCACTGGCAAATGCGGAAGAAAGAAACGATGCTATAAGTATTTCATTATATTTATGGATCAGAGTGGTAAAGAAGGGTGGGTGCACATCCAGTTCAATCGATATAACATCATAAAAGTGTTTTTGAAAACAAATATTCTCATCTGAATGATGCTATACATTTTGAAGTCATACTATTTTATTCCTATTTTTTCTAAAAAGCAGCACAAGATTCTCAACTTTGTTCAATTAACGATAACCTCCTTGAAAAAATGAATGAAATTGAAATTGAACAGGATAAAGAAGTGGGCAAAAAAGAGGAATTTGAGAGAAGCGACTTTTCCGATCCAAATATACTGATTACGCAAGAGGATGCTATCAATTTTCTTAATGAAAATGCCGTATATTCTTTTTGTATTTATCATATTTTAATTAATAACCGTTAGCTTGAAAAATATAGAACTTGGTGTGGAGCTATTGCCCTCAATAATAATGATTATCTTGCTCGTCTCAAGCTACAAAAAATGTCGCACTTAAAAGCCTTTATTAATAATTATTCTTAGGAATCTTTTTAAATATGATTTAAATTCGCCTTGCCAAAATTGGTTATTTCTTTTGTCATAAATACTTTGAATTTACTCTACTAATTTACTCTACTGTATTCAGTTTAATTTTTGAGAATTAAAAGCTGAAAAATTTATGATACTGATCATATACCAGGGACGCACATCCTCAAAATTTGGTGGATGTGGATTTTTTTTTGTAACTTTCAAAATTTATTATAAAAGAATTTTTATCCAATCTAGCTAAATAAGAGAAAAGAATCATTGATATATGATAGAGTCTAATATGATTGATATATGATAGAGTTTGTGTGAGAAGAAACTAGTAATTCCTCGCGCCCCTATTATTTTTACACTGATCTATTACGATTGAGTATATTCAAGCTTCTTCTACTTCATCTTTAATCGCCTAAATAGCGCTCTCTGCTAGAACATATTCTTCGCAGTATCTTATTATGACAAGTAATTTGGAGATTTATAGCTTTTCTAAAACGCACAATGTATTTCTCTGAAGGTAGAATTTTTGGCTATCATGAGTTTGATAAATTCATGCCATTTACCACATTTTGATATATTTAGCAGTTTCATTATGCCAGCATTTGAAATCAAAAAATATATATAAAATACTTTCAGAAAATTTTCAAATATTTGCTGCTTTTGATATTTTGTTTTTTCTTATTTTGGACAGGATCTAAAATTGAATGAAAGAAACAGGTTATGCCCGATTTTATTTGTATGAGTTTTTCCTATTAGGAGATGAAGAGACAGTGATCATTACTAATCGAATATAGTAAAGCATTTAATACCACGACTCTTCTCTTATGAAAATCTTTGGGAAAAAGGATTAGTGTTTGGTGTTCGAACGTCAAAACTATCTGTATCCTTTGAAGACTATATGGAAAGACTTGTATTTGAAGACTCATTGGTATAGTCAGACCTCGTTTATCCGACAATTGATAATTCGAAAACCCTGCTATCCGATACAATATTTACTAGGATCTAAAAAATATTTCTCAATCCTTCATCACACCAATTGTCAATTACTCTGTACTGGGAGACTTTGCCGCTAAAATTAAAAGTTAAAATTCATAAATGTTACCAAACTGGATTGCTAGCATTGGAAAAAAGAATCATCTTATATAATCTTCATATTATTGTTGGATCTATGGGTTGACAGGTATGAAGTCGTGAATTTTAATTTGCGCCTAAAGTTTAAAATGTTTGAAAAAATTGTCACGGCAAAATAAATGATAATGAAATAATTTGTACAGGAAATAATACAAGAAGTGTAAACTTAACGCTAAACAAATTAGATCAACTGAAAAAAGGCAATAATTAAGATATAGAGGGTAATCGAGGATTCTTTTACTGTACTCAAATGAGTACAACGCTACCTAATGGGTTAAAGCCAATCCTACTTAAAGGAAGACAGAAGTTGCAAGAAAAAAAAGCAATAAGTTTTTCTCTTACCACTGATTTCAAAGTTCTAAACTTCTCTCGCTCGTCATTATCTCTTCTTTTAAACATGAATTAACCATCTCAGAACTATTTGTTCTTACAAATGATACAATAATTCTTTTTTTGGAATTTTTGCTCCACGCATCCTTCTTAGCATAGCCGTTTCTGTTCTTTGAATGATGCTTCCTTTGAAGTCTTCGTGTTCCAGGTTTCGAAGCCATAAACAATGACTGCTCTGATACAAGCTATGTAGGCTTAGCTTTTTAAATTCATCTGTAAATTCTTTGAAAGCAAACAGAACATAGCTCATGTCCACAGCACAATATCAAAAGCGGTCCTAAAAACACAAATAACTTATGATAATAAAAATACGATAATTCACCTACTTAAAAGTTTTATTGACAAAAAATTGAAGGAAAATGTAAAAAAAAATTACGAACTATTCAATGCCATCTTGATATAGAAAACTAAAACATTAAATAAGATAAATATCTAATAACAAAGATGCAGTGAATTTTAATTCTGGAATAAAAGACTTGATTGTTTAAATTATATTTAGCAAAATAAGGGCATTACTTGTGTATTCCATTACATTAATTAAACTCTTTCAGTTACAGTAATCAATAAGGATAATAAACCTTTTAAACTTTAAATTATAGAGAATACTTTCTTATATAGTTATGTGCTATAAAGAATATTTGCCCGCTGAAAATTTTGTGATCTCTTGTTCTTCTGTATACAATACTGCCTCTTATCAACTATCGCACAAATTCCGATTGACTATTATTATTATATCACCGCAAATTATTATAAAATGTGATTTTAAATATTCATTTAAAAACTTTTCTTTCAAACAAGAAAAGTAATATGGAAAGTCAAACTCACAAGTGAAAAAAAGTAACTCACAAGTCAAACAAGTCCTTTAAATAATATTTAAAAAAGATATAGAATTGAGAGAATTCAAAATTAATTATTTGGAGGGGCGAAAGAGTTTTTCTGGTCGAAGTAAACTAGGTTTTTTAAGTATTGTACGATACCATGTAATATTTTATGTGTACTCTTTTGAAAAGCGCGATCTTTAGACAAAAGCATTTTAAAAACACATTTATCTTTCGCTCTATGCTGCCTATGTTAGAGGAGAGCATATATATACTTAATTTTTCATGTTCATTGTTTCTTTTTTATTATCTTGTTTTTCCAGTCATTTTCTAGATTGGCTTACATTATCTTTGGAATCAATATTTCTACATAAATCAAATGCATGTTTCACTGTAAAATTCGAAGATCATGTTCCAGAATGGAGGAGTCAAAAATAAAAAAGATCTAATTATAAAAATGAAATAATGCGATTTTTATTTGGTTTGTGAACTCTTCAGTGTATAAAAAAGACCTTGAAAATTGTAAAATATATTAAATTAAATATATATTATATATCTCTGTTTAATAACTTGTTAAATTTTTCCAAAATCGGAATCATTTACAAAAAATGGCTTATAAAAAAGTTGACCTGTTGACAAAAAGTTGACTTTTGTGGACCTAATGACACTTGGACTTTTTTCACAGAAACTTTATAAAGTAAACCATTTACGCGTTTTAGAATAAGTGCTATTAGAAATTAAAAGCCGAATTTATTGACTTTTAACTGTGCTAGTTATGATCTTTCTCTCTCCTTTCATTCAACATAGCGATCTTATACGAAGACTAACAGTTTCTGAATTTTTGTATTCGAGATGCATCATCATCGTCCAACTTCGTTTCTTTCCAGGGATATCATCATTCCATTGCTCAAGATTCTGTTACATATCTCACACTGCCCAACTTCTGCGGCATCTTTTTCGAATGATACAAAAACCAAATTTTTATATATTCTCTTATTGAACTCATTTTAAATAAAGTGGACAGCACAAATCATCAGCATCCTCTGTTTGCGCGTAAAATGCCTGGTCTTTATGCTGGCTAGCCAAGGTCGATCAGAAGTTTTTCTTCTTCATATCTTCTTTAACGACATCGTCCCACGTTTTCTTTGGTCTACCTCTCTTCACTTTTCCATTAACATTTTCATTTCGAATTCTTTGTTTTGTGCTTCCATTCTTTCAAGATGTCCCAACCAACGTACCCGGTCATCTTCTATATGTCTTTCAGTATCTTTAACATCAGTTATCTTTCTTGGACAACACACATATGTGGATAAAAGATGTACAAGTTAAAGGGCTTGTACAAAAAATTGTGAAAAAAAGTTGTGCCAAAAATTTGTGAAACAACATTTTTTATTATTATGAAAATGTAAAAGAGATTTCTTCAAAAATAAAATTTAAGAAAATGATTTAGGAAGTCAAAGATGAAAATGTCCTTCATGTTAAGATCCATTGTTATTGAAGAGGGAGGAATCGGAGTCGAATCCATTTGAGTATAAAAATAATATTTTTAAGCATTTTAATGAGAAAATGTCTTTTAATTTGTGAGGATATGAAGTGTCCTCTCTTTAGTCGACCAGAAGTGAGAGTTGAGTTAAATTATTTTAAATTTTTAAGTATTCTGAGTTTGAGTAGGGGTCTGATTTTTGTAAGTATACTCGGGTCGGATTTTTTCCCTTCAAATCTGCAACCCGGCTAATTTTTATTATTAAATATTTATAATATTATTAATGTTTTTTTGGTGTTAAAAATCTGGTGCTGAAGGTGGCCCATTAAATAAGTGATAAAATAAATAATTTATTGAGCACAAATTTTTAAAAAATGTAAATTTTCGCCCACAGTTGACTTTTTCAAACATATGCGGGAGAAACGTAGATGGGAGTGGTGGAGCTGTGGAGGCACATTGTTTTCTCCCGCATATGTTTGAAAAGCCGACTGTGGGCGAAAATTTACATTTTTTTTTTAAAAATTTGTGCTCAATAAATTATTTATTTTAGTGTTGACCTCTTTATTTTATTGGTGTTGGTTGATTTATTTATATTCAAGCAATATATTTTTTGTTTGAAATTCAAAGTTGGAAGATGATTTGAATGCTACATTTCAAAAGTTTTCTGAAGACATAGAAGATGACGTGATGCTTCAAACGGATTTAACTACACTTAACAACATGGCGAGTAATAAAAGGAACACGAATCAAAACTATGACACAAGTGCTATTTTTCGAGTATGCGATACTACAAATTCCTCCCTTAAAAGCAGAACTTCTTTTCCAATAAATAGCACTAGCTCTTTTCCAATAGTTTGCCTGGATAAAGAAAGCCCCAGAACACTTGGAAAGAATAGCGATATTGTTTTCATTACTTCTGGCTTGTCAAAAGACTTTAAGGTAATCTTGATTTTTTCTTTTTTACATTTAAACACGGTAGTTCTACCTAAACCCAAACGTTTAGTTAAAGTTTGTTTTGTTTTTTAAATCCAGCATTGCGCTTGAATCATTTGTTAACATTAAATTCTTCCGCTCCCCTAACCTTCTCCCTTAAAATTTGTGTACAAGAAGTTCATGTTATTTTGTCAAAAAGACCATATTTTTATTAAGGACAGCTTTTTTAATAATCAACTTTATTAGATTTTGTAAAAAAAAATTGAAAATTAAGAAACGAAAAATAAGGATATTAATTTTCAATTTTTAAATTGTGCAATATAAATTGATTAATTTATTGATTTGACTCATCAAAGAGCTTGAAATAAAAATTTTAAATTAAAAAATCAAATTTTTAAAAGTCTTTTTCAACTTACAATTTAGAGTGAAGTGCAAAAATTTAGTGATTCATTCAACTGCCGATTCTGCTCCTCCTATAACAAGAATGTAACGCACGTAGTTGTGAAAGCGTATGGAGATGGAAGTTCATCGCGTCCGTATAAATGCGAAAGAACTCTGAAGTTCTTTTTTGGGGTTGCAGCTAGCAAGCCCATTCTTTCTGCGGATTGGATTGTCGATAGTTTGAAAGAGGAAATTCTTCTTCCAATAGTAATTATTTATTCTTTGTTTTTAAAATATCTTGTAAAAATCCTTAAACTTCAAATATATTTATGGTATAAGTAAAGTACTAAAGGGTAATTTGTTTGATAATATATAAAGGAGTAAACAAATTTAGCTAAATAAAACGAATGAGTCTTTATCAAGTTGAAGTAGTAAATGCAGAAGATGTAGTAAAAGCTTTAAATAACGAGGTATATAAAAATATATTAATAAAATTTAAAAAATATGCAACGATGAAAAGCATTTAGTCTGTGGTAATTGAGACCTTTTCATATCTAGATATGTCTTTTTGTTAATAAAGCCGAAACGAGCAAAAAATTATCTTCTTTGCGTGTATCAACTGTGAAGGATCTGTGCAATTTTGATGTAAAAACATCTAAATTAATGTTCGAAATGAGGTTAAAACATAAATTTAATCTTTTTTCAAAAGTTTGAGCAAGAAGAAATTTGAAAATAAAAGGAACTTTGCGATAAAAAATTTATCACGCTTATAAAGTATCCAAATTTTTGGATAGCAATCTGAAATATCTTGAATTTGGTCTTCATACTTTATACGACTAAAAGTTAAGGTAGAAGTTATGAAATAAATTCTGTATGTGAAATTAATTTTGATTAAAGCTTATTGATTAAGCTATTGATTTCTTATATTTGATGTGTGAGTATAGAGAAAGAAAGTATTTTAAAGATGGAGAAAAGCCATTCTTAGATTGGTATAGCCTTTTATGGATAAAAAAAACAACTATGTATATATCTATTCAAAAATAATTTTACTTTTTAAACAATTAAATTAAAATTTTAATAAATCTCGGCAAGTAAACATATTCCCTTCAGCAAAAATTAAAAAAAAAAATAAAAAAAAATTTATTAGCGCTGTATCTGGGGAAAACTAAAAAAACATTAGGCCTAAGCAATGCTTTTTTTTTAAATAAAAAATGTATATAGGTGAGATATTGAAATGCTTCACATGTGGAACATTAGCTACTTTATACAAAAAGTAATACGACTTCTTTATTGCTTATTATCATATTGATAAGGGTAATGCATTTTACTGATCTAATTAATTTTCCAGAATCTCAAGAGATCCATTTTTTTCATCGTATTTCTCCATAAAAACATCAAAAAAACGAAATAATTCACATCAATCGTCTCAATAACTCTCCAATTGCCAGCAGAAAAAATACAATCAAAAGAGGAAACTTTAATTATATAATAAAAAAGAGTCCCGCTATTTGTAGCATATAAAGATAAAGGCATATTTCTTTTTCAAATGCCATCAAGAGATACAATGAAACCATAGATAATATTCTATCCAATTATAGACAGTAAGGAAATCCGAATCAAAAAATGATGATGGAACTTATTTAGCAACTGCTTGTTTTAA